>CM062820.1:1065935830-1066330255 GCA_031772625.1 Pinus tabuliformis
AAGCAGAATTGAGAAAGGAGGTTTAAAAGGTAAAGGAAGCAGGAAGGAAGGAAAATGGGCAATAATCAGAAATCGAAAAGCCGTTATTCGAGATAGAAACCAAAAAGATAATAATAAATAGCAATTCAACATGCTCTAGATTCTTTCTTGGAACTGTCGGGGCTTTTTATGGACCAAAGGCCCCAAGTTAAGTTGGATCTCGAACGATGTTGATATTATTTTTCTTGTTGAAACTTGGGAGCATGAAGAATCTAATGTCCCTAACATCGATGGCTTTACATTATGTTCTACCTGGAATAAGCGATCCTCCCGTAGAGGCATTGGAGGTATAACTTGTTACATCAAGAAGAACATCTCTCCCCATGCTAGGATTTATAAAAATGACCCTTACAACCAATAGAGTTGGATAGAAATTACTGACATTTATGATAAAAAGACCTACATAGAAATCTGTTATTCCCCCCATCAATTCTAATTTCTATAAGAAAAAGATTCTCGATAAAAATAGTCCTTACAATGGTTTAGAGAATGATATTTCTAGCCTAAGGAATGAAGGAAATATCCTTTTAATGGGTGACTTTAATGCTCGAACTTCAAGCAACCAAGTTATTCTTCTAAGTAATCATTCCAACCCTAATCCTCTTTGGTTAGACGAAGACCTTCCTCTCACTAGCTGGCACAAAAGGAGGTCTGAAGACGTTGGGGAGAATTTGTTTGGGTTGGAGCTAGTCAAAATCTATAGTGCTCAGGATCTCATAATTTGCAATGGTCTAAAGAAGTGGCCCAATTCTAGTTGGATGACCTATGTCCATGGGCTTGGTAGCAGCGTGGTAGACTATGTTATCTTCGATCTCCCTCTATACAACGAAATAACAAATTTTGACATCTTAAACGACCACGAGCCTGACTCTGATCATAGGCCTTTACTTATAACTCTCAATTTCGTCATGCATAGAGATCCCATAGAGATAATCCTTATAGCCAAAAGAATTTAATCTTTGATAGAAATAAAAAAGATCTCTTTCTAAATGAATTAAAAACTAGTTTGCTTCCTTTATCTAGTATAGACAACATAGAATATCTCTATCATAATTTTACTACAACCCTCTCATATTTTGTTAACAAGTTCTCAATTGAAGTTTCAAGTAATAAAAGAAATAGAAAAACCAACCCATGGTATGACAAAGATTGTTAAAGTGCGAGGAGAGCAATTAATGAAGTTGTTGATGAATCTCTCAAACTTGGCAAGATAAAAATATAAAAAGCCCTAACTAAGGAAAAAGGCAGTATATTCGTAAAAAACAAGAGAATCTCTTACACCTTTCTATGGTAGCTCCTAAGAAATTCTAGAGGCAGATTCTAACTAGGAAAACCAAAGATAATAATAAAATTGCTTTACACGACTGGAATTCATATCTTAAAAATCTTTATGAATCTCCAAATGTCATGGATAACTTTAAAACCCTGCTCACAACGAAAGAAGCTTTCTCATTAGAAGACATTGATTTTGGGGTTAATCGCTTGGCTAATGGGAAAGCTAAGGGCATTAAAAGTTAGCAGGCGGAAATATTAAAAATTGGAGGTCCTGTCCTCATCCCCCACATTCACAAGCTTTTCAATCAAGCGGTCAAGCAAGGGTTCCCTATACCATAAAATCAAAGCATCATTATCCCTTTTTTTAAAAGTGGGGATACAAATAACCCCTCTAATTATCGGAAAATTATGATCAGCCCTCTCCTAGCCAAGTTATATGGTATTATTTTGGAAAGGAAGCTGAGCATATGGCTTGAAATTGAAGGTAAGCGGGCTAAAGGCCAAGCAGGTTTTAGAACACAGAACTCAACAACAGACCACCTCGTTACGCTTAGGATCATTGTGGAGAGATGTCGCAATGATAAATATAATCTATTTTGTTGCTTTGTGGACTTTAGAAAGGCTTTCGATATTGTTCCTAGAAACAACATTTGGAATAGGTTAGAAGAGCTAAAGGTTCCTTTTGAGTTGAGAGATGCCGCTATAAGGTTATACAAGAATGTAATTGCCAAGTTAAAGAGAAATGAGGAGTGGTCGAAAGATATTAAGTGTAATATTGGAGTTAAACAAGGTTTCCCCCTCTCCCCTACCTTATTTGGCATTTACATCAACAAACTAGAAGGTTGTTTAGAGAAAGCAGGATGTGCTAGCATGATCTTATGTGGGATAGTCATCATCCTTCTTCTCTAAGTTGATGATATTGTTCTTCTTGCAAGGTGCCCATTTGATCCTGATAAGAAACTTATACTTCTTAAGGATTTTTGCTCTACCATGGGTATGATTGTTAACAATAACAAAACAAAAGTTATGATTATCAAATCCAAGAATGACACTTCCACTAATTTTATGTACGACAATAGTAACTTGGAGGAAGTGTCTTGTTACAAGTACCTAGGAATTGATATTCATCACAAGCTCAACTGGAACTATAGCATTGAGAAAAGGATTAATGGGGGATGGAAAGCTTATTTTAGTCTTGAAAATAATTGTAAAACGACAAACCTCGTAATGTGGGATAGAAAGAAGTTCCTCTTTGAAACTTTAGTCACTCTGGTTATCTTATATGGATGTGAGGTTTGGGGTTGTAGCATCTCTAGAGAATCCTAGACAAAGATTGAGCAAATCCATAAGTGTTTTATAACGTATAACCTCAAAATTAAAAGCAACACACCCTATCCTATTCTCCTTATAGAAGTGGGTCTTTCCCTTATCGAGAGCCTAGCTATGACTAGGCTTCTGTTGTACAAGCACAAACTTAATAACGTAGGATACCATAGACTTCCTAAGCTAGCTTTAAATTCCAGCCAAAACCACCTAAGTCTCAAACGAGGTTGGTAAAGACACCAGGGCCTAATTAAACCATCGGGAGATCGACAAGAATGTTGAATTGCAAAACATTAATAACATTAAAAATATTGTTACATCTAAGTTCAAAGAAAAAATGTGGTGTGAGAAAGATTTAGCAGCTAAAAGAAAATTAAGATATTATAAGGAGGTCATCCACCCCACCCTAGAAGATCAAAAGTATCTCTTTGTTTTAACTAGCTCAAAGAAGAAAAATAATATAGCCAAGATTAGAACGAACTCTCATGAGCTCCATAGTGAAACGGGTCATTGGGCAGTTCCTAAAACACCATGGATGGAAAGGTTCTGCCATCTCTATGAGAATACGAACATCGAGGATGAAAATCAATTCCCCTTAGAGTGCCCTGCATACAACCACATTAGATCTTAGTTTCAAAATATTTGTTGCAATACTGACCTTCCTAGCCTTTTACGTTGTCAAAATTACAGTGAGCTCGAGAGGCTTCTCTCCAAGCTTTTTGAGCATTGGAATAAAATCTTAAATCAAACTAAATAATTTGTTTCTTTAGGTCCTATAGACCAAAGTTTGGTCTCAGTAGACCTTAACCACCATCATCATCGTCGTCGTCGTCATCGTCATCGTCATCATCATCATCATCATCATCAAATAATTTATAGATATTTTAATGCTTTACTCACTCACTATTTATAGATAATTTAATGCTTTACTCACTCAATGTTTTTATCCACATAAATAAACTATTATAATAAAATAATTTTAAAATATTTGAATTCTTCCCTCACTCAATGTTTTATAAGAAATAACTTATTAACTTTATCTACATTGAAGGATTATTACAATAAAATAATCATAAAATTTTGACACTCAATTTTATAAGAAATAATCACTTATAACTGTGATAGGATTGTTTGATAATTATGCAATATTTAAAAGGATTTTAAAATTATTTATGATTTTGATTTTAGATGGAAATTTAAATTTTATTATTTATAAATATTTATATTAATTTTATAGTTTTCTAATTAGTTATGGGACATGAGATATTAATGGTTAAATGTTTTTTTATTCCCAACATTTAATGTTTGGAGTAGTAAATTAAGATAAGAGGTAAGAATTTATATGACCATTTTGTTAAGTCCCACGAATCTTTTTCCCATTAGCATGGTGCATTTCCTTTCTTGTGTGTTTATTTGAGTAAATATTTTGGTCGGATAACCATGTGAATAGATAACTTGCTAATGACAAGGTCCCAGTAGCACTAGGAGCTCATAGTGTGGTTTGATTTCTATTGTTTTATTCGAGTTTCTTTCTTTCTGAAGTTACACAAATGAAGGTAGAGATATTAGGGATAGATTTAAAGATAAAGGTAGGCTAAAAATTCTTGAAAGGAATCCTCTCTAATACTAAGTTGCGGGTAGGTAAATCTTCCAAGAAGGACCAGAAAGATAAAAATACAAAATATAACTCCAAATCTAAAATAAACAAGGGAATCGATTCTACAATTACCTCTACTGATTCGACAGGGAAATTTACATTGTTTGGAGGAAAAGGACAAGAAGACAACTCTAAACCTTATCAATACATAGTAAACAAAAGGGAAAATCCTATAGTTTCTCAAACCGACCCTATAATGGTAGCGGCTATTGTTGGAGAATTAGAACAGGATATAGAATCAAAAGTTAATCGCAATATTGTCCAAGGGCATGGATGACCAAATTTGCTAATCAAGTTTAGTTTATTCGGGGGTGGAAATATGGTAGAGGGTGTTCAAGGGAGGTGTTCATAGAAGGAATAACACCAACTAATGAGGAGGAAGAGGTAACCTTTGGATCCCCCATTGTCGATCCTAACATAATGGTTCAAATGAAAAACATTTGTCCATCAATTCTGCCACATTTCTATGGTAATATTAATGAAGATCCTAGTGTCTTTTTTTTCAAGTTTGACATATCATGTAGAAGTTATGACTATTTTACTGATTCCCAAAAGATTAAGTTGTTTCCTACTACCCTCAAGGATGCAACCTTGTGCTGGTTCATGGAGGGGAAAACACGATTAGAACATGGGATGAGATGCATAGGACCTTCCTTACAAAGTATCAAGAATACTGTAAAGTCAGGGAATTAAGGGAGGAAATATTTAAGATCTCGCAAAAAGAGGTCGAAAGCTTAGAGGATTACCTTGAACGATTCCAATACAATCTCTAAAGATCTAAGCAAAATAAGCTCGACCAAGACACAACCATAACTATTTTCTTGATGTGTGTCCTGGATGTGTCCATCAATATATTAAATTTAATGGGATATTTAGATGTCTCACAATTTCCTTTTAACAAAATGACTGACCTTTGCTATACATATTCTCATAAGAAAGCTACACATGATAGAGGAATGAAAAATGTTCTTCTTAAGAATTCCAAGTCCATGACAAGCAATGTAACTAAACTTGAATTAGGACACTCATTAGAAAATTTTAAGAGTGAGCTACTTGAAAATATTAAATTAAAATTAGATACTTTACAATTAAAGAAAATGTAAGAAGAGAAAAGAGAAACTTTTTCAATATTTTGTTCTAAGTATAAACAAAAGCACCCTTTATGAGAATGTGACCCCGGGGTACATTTACCCTGATTTTTATAATGCAATGATGTAATTTCTTTAAGTGTGGAACCATGGATCCGTGATATAAGAGCAAAGAGGAAAGATAAACCCAAGTGGGGCTAGCTATAACTTTAAATTAATTTTATGGTGAAAATAATGAGAAAAAGAAGAGGAAGGGTCCAAGAGGAACATGAAGAGACCCATGAGGAAATGATAAAAAGGCAAACACACAAAAATGTGTGGGTTGGACCTTTTCCTGGTGGATATCATGGTAAAATCTAGAAAGGGCTATGAGTTGAGGGAATCAGATTCATGAAAGAGAAAATTGTGACCAGAAGAGCAAGAGGATGAAAAGGAAATGGAATGAGTTCTTGCCAAGGGAAACCACTTAGAGTGCTTTCTAGGGTTGATAAACCACATGAAAATGGTTCTTTCAGTGGGCTGATAAACCAATCATTGAGTGCTTGACACAATTGATAAACCACCTAGGGTGCTTACTAGGGGCTGATAAACCACTCCTAGAGTGCTTGACCCAGTTGATAAACCACCCATTACTGTGAATTATGTTGTGCTTGACTAGCTGATAAACCACCCACTATCATATGTATTTCCTATCCTCTATGTAGTGAAGATGGTTTCTTTTGAAGGTTGTTGAAAGGAAAATTCCCCTTAGATCATGGATCTGGCTTGGGGGTGACCGTTGTAAGGAATTCTTGCTATAATAGGTCTATGGTTGGGTGGAAAATAGAAGTATCACCTTGAGTTTGTCCCTTTTCCTTATTGTAGTTGCATGTATTAGATTGGAATCGTAAAGCTGAATATTTCCTTCTGAAATTTAGTGCTTGGATTTGAAGGATGTTGTGTTGTTGGGTAATGCTAGAGCATGTTTGTTTTGGTTGAAATTATTGAATTTCCTAAGGTTATTGCTATAATTTTGTGTCATGCATCTATGAGTTAAACGCCTAAAACTTTCTATTTGTTGTTCATGGAATGCATTTTGGGTTTAATGGCTCCACATCACAGTTTGAAATGCCATATTTCTTGTGTAGAAATGAGAGGTTGATTTCTTAATGATCTTTTCTAAAAGAATGGGTTATTCATGTGCTATCTCTAAGCCTGTAGAGTATCAAAATTTCTATGCATGAAAAGAAAAATAATCTTTGGTAAAGAAATTAAAATTCTAATATAAAACAATTTGCTTATTAGTCCTTAATTGTAATTTAAAACCTGAGGAGGATAGCCCTATTATACTGTACAAATGAATGATATAAATTATTTTGTAGGTTGTAGGCTGAGATGGGCCGAGACCACTAAAATTTCTAGAGGGAGAGCTAATCGGGTTGCCCACACATTTGCATGTGTTTTGGCCTTTGAGGCTAGGAATGGGATCTGTATAAGCATACATAAATAAGTGTAAAGTTGTCATTATGTGGGAGTAGAAACCCTAGGCCCCTCACGGAAATATACCTTTAACCTTATACACCCATTTGGTCGGGTGGATGAACAAAGGTGAGAACAAAGTGATGGCAGGGCCATTTATCTCATCAAGGGACTTGCACCATTGGATAACCCTAGAGGTATGGTACCCCAAAGGTTTCAAAGGGAGTCTTCATTTGAAACTTCCGAAATTATAATCCCGGGATGATTTGACTTGTGCGGCCACTTACAAGAGGTGTCGATGAAGGACTCGAACCCATAAGTCTATGTTTATATGAAATGTAAAGAGGGGATGCCTTTATAATTGGTAAAACCTTATTTTTGTGGTGCTAGTGGAACCCAAAGAGGCACTAAGTATCTAAAACTTGTCATATAGCCATTGAGCAGAGTGATGATGAGGAAAATGATGTCACCCTGGGTTGATGTCACCCCAAATGTGCCCAAAGGAGGCATGTTATTAAACTTCCAGGGACTCTCTATCTCGAGGCAGAGAAATTTGATAATAAAGGGAGGATCACCAATCTACGTGTTATAGACATTTTTGTGCCTTACAGCATTGAGCATGAAATCTCCATAATATAAGGGATCCAAAGTCCCTAAACATGTTGTTCCTACCCCTAGAGGAACAAGGCTAACAAACCACAGCAATTCACAGAAGTTCTCCACCTGAAACTGCTCAAAAACAAGTCAATTCAGGATCATTTCAGTGGCTACACTAGCTGTTTGCGCTGAATGTCAAAGCCAACACTGGCTACCTGCGTTGAATGTCAACTGGAACACTAGCTACCTGCGTTGAATGAGAATGGACAAGTGGCAGGCTCATTTCTCAAGGTGTCAAAACCAAGGAAGCTTCCAAAATGACACTTGCCTTAGGGAATTCGACTGGTGATGAGTAAGAGGTTTCAAATCTCCAAGTGGAAGCAAGAACCTTCAAGTGGACTCAAGAACTGATAGAGGGAGAGGACACTAGTCATATCTCAAGCTGACTCATCCTCTCTCCAAACATCTATATATGGATCTCTCCTCCATGAGATCTAGAGGCTGGAATTTTGTTATTGCAAAGAATTGTTGTTAGTTTGAGACTAGAATCATTGGGTGCTTAATGCTTTGAAGGGGGAAAAGAGAGGAATTCCATTTTCTGGGAAGGAGATGCTGGATTGGAGCCCTCTGGGTTGTATCTCTTCCTAAACCTTGTTATTCATCAATAAAGCTATCTTTGTTTCTCCTATATGCTGATGTATTTTGATGTGTGAATGTATTAGTGTATTTGGTTTATTTCTAATCCTAAACTAGTTATGAATGTGAATATCTGTCTTTGTGTAGTGTTCTTCTCTTGTCGCAAGTAGCTGTTCTCTTGTGATCTTGCAGGAAGTTGAAGCTGGATAAGCAAGAAGGCAAGTAGCTGTGAACACCCAGAAAGAAGAGAGACCGGATCGAGGGACAAACGGAAGACACCGGTAAGTCTATTGATCTCTCTCCTTTCACATTTCATAAAGGAAGAAACCAGCATAGTTGTACTCGTTTTTTGCTAAGGCACTGTCACACCTTAAGTGGATAGGATCGTCCTGCATAGGCATTTTTCCCCACAACAAATTGGCGACTCCGCTGGGGATATTTGTTTAGTCATTTTATTTGTGTTTCTATCATTTGTTTGTTTCATAGACTTGACAGCAACAATCGAACTGCATCTTTCCCGGATGCAAAGTAGACAGTTGCTGTTTGATCCAACTGCTGGACTTGTCTATGATCTGAACAATGGACTCACAAATGATTTGATGATCCTTGTGATAGATATTAGTAGCCCTTCAAAGCATACTTTTGATTACACCTTGCTTGTTGCTTTTATTTGGCCTAAAACAGTGAATTAAATAGCAATCTGTGACCCAGAACCTGAGGGAAACGAGAGTTTCTCCTTTAGCGCAGACCCAGTGAAGGGATTCTGCATTTAAACGCAGTTCCCGTGAAGGCTACCTGCGCTGAATGTCAAAACCCCTGTGTTGAGGTTGCGCTAAACCAGTTTGCTCTTGTGCAGCTGGGGTTCTCTGCTCTATTTTGCCTTGTTTTGATCTCTGATTTTTGCAGCCTGTAACCAGCATAGGTACCAGTCTGATAACTCCTTTTCTCTGCTTAGATTCCGCCTCCTTTTGTACAAAAAGAATGTGAGTGTTTTTATGTGTTTGTGGCGTCATTTACAGTTTTCCTTTGCATGAGTGAAATAGTCATCCTGTAGCCTTTGATTCAGATCTGATTGATTGTGATCTTAGGAGAGAGTTCATTGGCTGTTTGCAGTTGATTATACATTTACTTTTGCTTTTGGTTTGAGTTTGTCTCTTTTAAGTGTCGAAACAAGTATTCATTTTGGAAATCGTTAAGTGTTGTAATCTCTTCTACCCTTTCTGATTTCGAAAAAAGTAAACTTGTTTGTATTTGTCATTTAAAAGCAAATTCAAAGTTGTACAAAAATCTTTCTTTGTAGGCATCAATACTAAGAAAGCGGAAAACAAACACCTGCATTGTGCATTTGCATCTTGATGGTTTGCATGTCTGATTTAGGAAAAGTGCATTAGAGTGTGCTGATTGCTCTTTGAGAAAATATGGTGTCTTTCTTTTCCCTTAGTAGCTAGGATTTTCAAAGTTGAAAAGATATAAAGCTTGCTTATCATCTTTAGACTGCATTTAGGAATTGTATCATACATCTCGTGGTGAACCTTGAAAGGAAAACTCCTAAAAAGATCAACCTAAAATAAATTGAATGAACTTAACAACGCTTTGCAACATAATGCACAACATAGAGGTCTAGGCTAGAGACGTGTTCCGGCGTCGTAAAGCCTGGTGACTGTCGATCTCGTGGATGGTGGGTGATTCCTCTGAGGGACGATAGCGCCAGTATGGATTGTGCTCCCACGTACCGTTGCGTATATATTGGGAGACCCCTATAGGCATAAAACCTTTATCCTTAGGAAGCCGTGTCGGCCGCCCTACTGATCGCAATGCACTGAACACAACATTCAGGAAGATCGACCACCCGTACCTTAAAAAGTATTCTGCGGTTTTGCGAAAAGTTTGGCACACCCTCTACCTAGAACTCTAGAGCAGTTCCTTTTGACCTTTTTCAGACTCTATAATGGAAAAAGTCCATCCGAGCATTTGTCACTTCGGGCTCGTTAAAACATCGAAGGAGACTAGAGTCATCTTTAGCTTTTTCTCGACTCTTTAAAATTGAAAAAGCAAGTTGTGTCCAAGTGTTGTTAAAATTTATTTTAAACGGAATAATCATCACCTTTCCCTCGTTGATCTTCGAAGTTAGTCTACCTTCATCACAAAGTTCTTGTAGAATCGATAGAAAATATTTTGGATAGACTAAATATGTTTGAACAACCGTCGACATCCAGGACTGTGTCATCCGACACAGCAGCGGCAGAGCCTCCTGCCGCTACTCCAACGATGTTCGCTGGTATACCATCTGTCCCGGCAAATTGTCAACAACAAGCTGGAGTCCAATCAGAGACTGTTTTGACGACATGGTTAGTTCCTATTTCTTCATCCGGATTATCATCTGGTATTTCTTATGTTGAAACTCAACAAATTGATCCAATGTGTCTCCAAAGGCCAATCTACCCTTTAAGTACCGGATTGCCACCATATGGAGGGCAGTATGCCTTTTCGTTGTTCCCCCTTAGAGAACAACCATATGGGAGTTTACAACAAAGTTCAGGTCAAACTGGAATTACATCCAGCGGATGGGTACCGATACTGCCTCAGCAACCAAGGGTTGCATATTCAATGCATCCAGTCCACCCTGTGTCGAATGTTGCCACTATACCTAGTATGGTGATTGCGTCGCAAGTACAAGCACTACCTGTTGTATGTCAATCCCAAGTTTCTCAGGTTGCGATACAACAACCTCTTGTCTCAACGACTGAATCACAACCTCAGGTTAGTGCCTCCTTATCTGGAGCGAATCAGGATCAAACAGGTACTGTGACTCCTCATCTTGGTCAATCATCCAGTATTGGTCAACAACAAATGGTTCAACAACCAAAGCTTGTTCAAACTCAACAACCCCCATTCCAGCAATCATATCAAGGACCTAAGCAACAAGTCTTTGTAAGTAATGGGCAATCGCATTTCCAAAGCGGTTATCAACAACCATATTATAATGGTTATGCCCATCAACCTTGTCAAGGTTGCCAGCATCAAGTACATTATGCTGGTATGCAAAGACCCATTGCTCAGGCGATTCCATCTTATCCTGGGTATGCTTCGCCTAACCTGAATCAACAGTTGCCCTTTGTAGAAACTCTAGAATTACCAAATCTAAACCGGCTGACGAATGATCCAATTGCTTATGCCCCTTGGTGGCCAGCGATTCCGCATAAACTTCCGTCAGATATTCCTAAATTTAATAGAAATCCGGGTGAAGATCTGTCGAATCATGTGATAAAATTTCATGTGTGGTGTTCATCAAACACCCTAAACGATGATTCGATTAGGCTTCGCCTTTTTCAGAGGACGTTTACTGGTCCAACGGCAAAATGGTATATTGAATTGCCTAGAGCTTCGTTCGACAACTTCAGTACCTTAGCCACGACTTTCTTAACCCATTTTCAATTACCGATAAGGTATGAAATGGGAACGGAACTCCTAACCAACTTCAAACAGACAACGGCCACTCACATATCTGATCATATACATGAGTGGCGATGTCGTCGTAGGATGGTAAAAACGTACATTCCCAATCAGCTATTAGCTGAATGGTTTATCAAGTCGTTACTTCCTGCAATAACGGAAGATGTGGCAAAGGGGGGAGTCGTAACAGAAGAGCAAGTTATCGCTCGTGCACAATATCTAGACTTGGTCTATACTCAGTCTGGCACGCTCTACGACAAAATACCCGACGCCCCTAGACCGGAATTCTCAATTCCTCCTCCTCCTAAATCAAACAATGACTCTCATGCAATCGATGGCGTGATTGGCGCGATAGACACGAAATCGACAAAGGCTACATCTAAAAAGGCCCGTAAGATTTCTAGTCAAAATGCAAATGAGGAACTTCTTGCCTCGGAAATAAATGTCGTGTTGACCGACAAGGGCAAACAACTGAAGCAACCAGGGGGCACAAAGAAAAAGAAAGGGAGAAAAAGGAAACCCCCTGCGGGGTGTCATATATGCGATGAGGATCATTGGACGAGAGATTGTCCACATATAGCTGAAGTTAAGAAACTCTTTAAGAGTTCAAAAACCTCAGCAGTATTGACTGATCCGTTTCCAAGCCCGGGTACCAAACTGGTTGCTAATCAAAATGCTTCCTGATCCCAAGTGCTTATGTTGTCTATATCAAAGCAGCAAAATGATGCTTTGACAAGGAATAATGATTACGGGAATCCACATGTGTCGAATAACAAGGCTAATGAACAACCTAGTAGTTCGACAACAACTTTGACCAAAGTTGTGCCACCCATCATTCCTGAACAAATGATAAAGTCGCCAAAGGGAGTAGTGCACAAATCGACATTTAATCCTCGTGCAAAAATAGCACAAAATTATAATATAATAGAGGACCTGGCCCAATCGCCGTCCGCTATGTCGACGCTTGAGGTATCGCAAAATTGCCTCTCCCAAGAGAAAACTTTATTATCAGCAATAGGTGGGATTGAACCAATGGATTCCAATCTTGTGGCCTTTAATCATAAAGGATATGACCCTCAGTTACCAGCTCAACTAGCTTTCCTTATTCAAGTGAAAGCCCTCAACAAAACTGTTCATCGAACAATTATTGATGAGGGGGCATCTACATGCATTATGTCGATGAGTTGCTGGAAAACTTTAGGATCTCCAACCTTGTCGCAATCTTCGACGACGTTAAAAGCATTTGATGGACGGACATATACCCAAGATACATCCTTCACATAGGTTGTCTGGTTTTTCTATGAGTGGCAAACCCTTCACCATGCCTTTCCTATGTAGAAAATTCAAACCTCCATGACCAAATCTCAAATTCCATAACTAGTTTTCATCTCTTACCTCTGTTTGCAATTTTACTTGTGTGACAGTTGCCTCTTTTCTTCCATTCTCTTCTGAGTTCATTGAGAGTTGTGGTTGTGCACCTTCTTTCTGAAAATCTGATTTTAAGTTTAGGGGAAACATTCTATTGTTTGTCATCTGAACCTTTGCAATCAGCTGTCTGCTTGGAAGCATATCCAAAATTGTGCACACATCGTTCTTGACAAAAACAATGTATCCCTTTTGCATGAGCTATCCAATGCTTATGAGGTTATGCTTCAGACTAGGGACAAAGTAAATATCTGAGATGTACTTCTTCTCCCCCTTCTTTTTTAGGATATTAACTCTTCCTTTTCCCATGACAGAGACTTTTATATTGGTCCCTAATGTCAATTCAGATTTCACACTTTCATCTAGACTGGAAAACATTTATATGTTTCCTGACATGTGGTTGCTACACCCTGAATCTAGATACCATATATCACTTTGTTTTTCTTGTGCTACATTACAAGCTAAAAACATGCTATCATGGTTCTAATTTTATTTTGTGAAATTTACACTTGGTTTGTTACTAATGTGATATTTCTTCTTTCTACATTCATTTGCATAATGACCATACTTCTTACAGTAATGACATTGAACTTGAGATTTATCATACCTCTTATTGTAACATGAATAGTTTTGGTGATCTAATTTGCTGATATAAATGGTTTTAGTAGTTTAGAAATAATAAATGGGTCAGCAAAGTAAATGCGCCCTCAAAATGTAAATTTAAGTTTCATTAGCTGGTTGATTTAGTTAATCATGCATTTAAACATGATTAAATGATGTAATAAAGTAAATTCAAACATGGTTTACAAACCACTGAGAATGAATTTTCAAAAAATGAAAGAGGTCTTTGTCGATAAAATCCTCATGTACAAAACCTCTCTCATTTTTGTAACATCTATTATGAATTGGGAGATGCAAATGCATCTTTGAAGGAATGTTTTCCGGAAATTTCATGTTTTAGACACCATTTTGTAGAGGATAGTGTGACTAAGAAAAGATGAATATTTGAAAAATAGAAGAGGTATTGGTTCGTAAGCTTCTAGAATACAAACGCCTATCTCACTTTTCACACAGGTGTCAAAGGTTGGTATATACACTCTCATCATGTTTAGCCTATTTTTCCGACTGTGAAATGTCCTCTTTAAGCCACCTTTTTGCAAAAACTATTGTGGATAATTAGAGATGATTCTTGAGAAATTGAAGGAGGTTTTTTTCCTAATATGCTAAAGTATAATAACCTACTTCAGATTTTACTTAGCTATTAAATAATAATATATACAAGTACATATTCATAGCCTCGTTTTCGGACTGTATAAATTCTTTTTTAGACATCATTTTGAAGAAAGTATTGTGAACAACTGGAGCCAAATTTTGGGAAACTGAGAGAGGTTTATCTCAAGAACATATTCATATACAAAAAATTCTCTCAATTTTTATAGAATGATCTTGGATTGAGATATACAAAGGCATGACTGGACCTTATTTTGCAGGATTTCGAGAGGAAAATGCTCAAAGACAGTTAGGGCACCTCATCAACTAAGAGTTGCAATTCAAATCGAATTTCTCTTTTTTGTAAACAAAAATGCATAATGATAGTGCCAAGTAGATAAGATTTTTTTTTTGGCAGGCGGGCGGATGGTGGAAGCGAGCAGATAGGGTTAGTGCAAGTTGCAGAGATTGTTTCTAATGGAGGGCGGCAGAGGAGGGAGCTCAACTACCTCCTACAAGGACGCTGTAACTAGTAAAGGAAAAACACTGGTGGGGAACACCATAGGTTTTGTAGAGGAAAGGAATAGGGATAATGAAAATGATACAGATGGGACCAAGACCAAGGAAAATAGTGGCACAAAAGACAAGGAGGAAGAAGACAAAAATCTGGGTTCAAGAGAAAAAAATCAAAAGGGGCCCTGCAAACCAAAAGCAGAAATCATTCCCAAAGTAATATTAAATGATCCAGCTCTGTAGGTGCACAGGGAACACATGGGGACCTATGCCATAATCTGTAAATTCATGGGACTATGGCCCATTGAAAAAGCCTTACAGATGTGCATCAAGTATCACTGGAAACCCAAAGGAAGCATTGACCTACATCTTGGGTCAAAGGGATTCTTCACAGTGGTGTTCTCCAACGTCAAAGATAAAGACATAATATTCGAAGGAGGACTCTACTTTTTTGCAGCATTCGGACTCTACATGAGGCCTTAGATGATGAACTTTGTCCCAGAGCAGGAGACTTTCACTTTGGTTCCGGTTTGGGTAAGGCTCTATTCTCTACCTCTTCACTATTGGCAAACAGAATCACTAGCGGCCATTGGCAACAAACTAGGGCGTTTTGTCAAAGTTTCTGAAGCCACAAGAAGAGGGAAATATACCTCCTTTGCAAGGATATGTGTGGAAATGGATCTATCAAGAGCTCTTCTGGATGAAGTCATTTTGGAAGTTTTCAATGAGGAGTGGTGCAGACAGTGGATTACGAGCATATCCCATTCAGATATTGTAGATTCCATGAGCATGGACATCTGTTCTGAGACTACCCTCTCAGTAAAGTAGATAACAAAGGGAAACTCAATATAATTAAGGACTCAAAAAGCTTTTAGAGGGTGGCTAGTAGAGGAAAAGGAGGAAAAAAGGGGCTAAAGCAACTACATAACGAGGTGCAGAAGGTCAATCAGAACAAGTTCCAAGTGCTGGAAGAGAATGAAGAAAACACGAAGGAAAATCAATCTCAGGAAGTAGGTCCTAATGAGAAAGAGCGAGAAGAAAATAACACAAAAACTCAAGATATTGGCTATCAAAAGGAAAGGTCAATGAGTGAAACAAAAATGGAAATGGACCAGGAAATGACCCAAAGTGAAATAGATCTGGAAGATCATGAACTTCGAGAAATTATAGATAACGAAAACCTGGATCTGGAAGGATTCTTAATGCAGGGTACCAAGGGAGGAATAGATTCACTACCTCAAGAAGAATGCAACATAATAAAACAAACTTTTTTATGGAAAATGCAGGAAAAAGAGTTGGAGAAAGGTAAAAATATTCACAAGCAGGAGCATAGAGGTGTGAAAACTATGAATTCAACTCCAGGATTAGCAACTAGAAATCTAGGAAAGAAGAGGGGCAGGAAAAAGCAAAATGAGTTCTTGATGGAGTGTGGAAAGCTAATGATAGATTCGGGTAAGATGAAATATCTAACTAGTTACTCCTTTACAAATATTTAATTATGAAGTTCATATCTTGGAATATCAGAGGTCTAAGAAGTAAAAGAAAACAAAGAATTTTAAGTAACAGAATGAAAATAGAAACACCAGATATAATCTTCATTTAGGAAACAAAATGATCCATTCAGAAATTAAAAAAAAAATCCATAGCAAATGGCTAAATAGATTTTAGTTTCTTGAAGTCAAGGATAATTTTAGGGGCGAATGTTCGCCCTTTGGCGAAATTAAGGGGTTTTAAATTTTTAGTGGGCGAATATTTTGCATCATAGTACATTTTTACAAATCACCTCAAATAGCCCACCTTATTTTAAGGGAGAGGGTAAAAAAGGTAAATTTAGCCCTTGAAATTAGGACTTACAACCTTCCATTCGCCCATTTTCAAGAATAAGTTTTATTTAAGTGAATCCATTCGCCCATTTTCAAGAATAGGTTTTATTTAAGTGAATCCTATGGGCCAAATACCATATTTATAAAAGAGGTATGGTAAATTAATAAAAATATAAATAAATGAGAGGTATGGTAAATAAATAAAACATTTTTTATATTTACTCCATAAGTCACCTTATATACATGTAAGGGTGTAAACAAATAAAAATATAAGTAAAGTGGAGGTATGGTAAATAAATAAAACGTCTTTTTATACTTACTCAAAAGGTATGGTAAATAAATAAAAATATAAATAAACTAGACGTATCGTAAATAAATAAAACCTCTTTTTATATTTAGTCCATAACCCTCGTTCTATTTATGAAGGCTCAAAAAAGAGCTTTTATTTAAGTGAATCCTATGGGCCAAATACCATATTTGTAAAAGAGGTATGGTAAATTAATAAAAATATAAATAAACGAGAGGTATGGTAAACAAATAAAACATTTTTTTATATTTACTCCATAAGTCACCTTATATTTACGAACACTCAAAAAATTGGTTGTATTTAGGTGAAACCTATGGCCAAAATACCATGGACTAGATTGTTATT
This sequence comes from Pinus tabuliformis, assembly GCA_031772625.1. Lineage (NCBI taxonomy): Eukaryota > Viridiplantae > Streptophyta > Pinopsida > Pinales > Pinaceae > Pinus > Pinus tabuliformis. The sequence goes on from CM062820.1 coordinate 1,065,952,979, forward strand.
AATACCATGCAAAAAACCATTATTAACCCTAATATTAGAATTAATAAAAATAAAAATGGCACATGGTATTGACCCATGGTATTCACCAAAATGGCACATGGTATTGACCCATGGTATTCACCAAAATGGCACATGGTATTGACCCATGGTATTCACCTGGAATGTAGCCTATTTAAATGGGGGAATTAAACTAGCATGTAGCCTATGCTAAGATTCACTAAGACTTTACAAAGTTTTATTATTTAATGAAAGACTCGCCAAGATCTTACAAGATTTTATAATTGAGTAAAATATTCGCCATGCCTGGTGAGAGATTCGCCAAAAAATTATATATACATATTATATTATTGATAAAATCTCCTTCCATTTTTCCTATATACCATGGAGATTCGCCCATTTATTATATTTATAAATTTAGGGGGGGTTCTTAAAATTTTCCCTGCTTGAAGTTAAAGCAGAGAACACAGTGGGAGGCATCCTCACTCTCTGGAATCCCCAAAAAGTCAACATATTAGACGCAGAGGCATCAAGAAATTATTTATCAATAATTGTTCAACTAGTGGGGGTTGTGGATACCTTTTTGGTCACAAATATTTATGGTCCTCAAAGAATAGATGAGAAACTAAGATTCCTAAACTCCCTGGTAGATCTTAGAAACGGACATGAAGAAATACCTTGGGTCATAGGAGGAGATTGTAACATGATTAAATATCTTTCAGAAAAAAAGGAGGTACCAGATTGCTAATTAAAGACTCAGAACATTTCAATCCTTCTCAGAAGATATGAAACTGGCTGACTCAAAAATGCAAAATGGATTTTTTACTTGGAACAATAAAAGAGGAGGTGAGGCTCAGGTCAGCTCCAAGTTAGACAGATTTTTTATCTAAGAGGAGCTTATGCTTGCAAATAAGGAAATAACAGGTAGAGTTCTCCCCTTTGAAGGCTCTGATCACTGGCCGACTCAATTAGAAATCAAGGGGATTGATTCTCCCAGGAATAGACCATTCAGGTTTGAAAATATCTGGCTCTCCCATCCATATTTCATCACCAACATTGAAAAATGGTGGGCTGAAGATTTGTAGATCCATGGCACTAAAATGTTCCTCCTACATAAAAGACTTCAGCACATAAAACGCAGACTCAAAGAATGGAACAAGAAGGATTTTGGCAACATTTTTGTGGACAAAAAATTAGTGGAAACCAAACTATAGGAACTCAATCAAGCAATGATCTCAGATGGTTTTGATAAATTCAAAAGTGAGCAAGTTGATAAACACCATCAAGAATGTGAGAACCTATGCAAACAGGAAGAAGTCTTTTGGAGACAAAAATCTAGAATTCAATGGCTCAAAGAAGGTGAACATAATACAAAATTTTTCTATAGATCCACCATGGCCAATAGAGCTCACAATAGAGTCTCTTCGATATTGAATGAGAATGGGGAGATTCAAACCTCTCATAAGAATATCGAAGCTCTGTTGATACAACATTTCAAAAGTATCACTAAGGAAAACAATCCTGACAGAGAGCAATGCATCAAATAAATTACAAAAAATATCCCTAAGTTGGTATCAAGAGAGGACAATTTTAACTTGAATAAACCAGTAACCGAAGAGGAAGTCAGTAAGGTTATTAAAGACATGCAGAATGGCAAAGCTCTAGGACCAGATGGTTTCAATGTAGACTTTTTTAAGGCTTGCTAGAACATTGTCAAACAGGACATTATGAATGTTGTGGAGGACTTGAGAAAAAACAGGACTATTCTGAAACCCCTCAACACCTCCTTCATCTCCCTAATCCCCAAATAGGATTCAGCCCTAACTACTGATAAGTACAGACCCATTGCTTTATGCAATGTGGTTTACAAGATTATATCCAAGGTTTTGGCTAGCAGACTCAAACCTCTACTTCCTTCTGTAATTTTAGGGGAATAATCTAGTTATGTTGAAGGTAGACAAATCCTAAATAATATTATTCAAGCCTACAAGGTAGTTCACTCGCTACCCAGCAAGAGGCAAGCAGGTATGATCATGCAATTAGATATTGCCAAGGCATATGCCAAGGTGAATTGGGTCTATATCAAGAAGGTCCTTACTGCTTTTGGGTTCGACCACAATTGGCCCGGTCAGATGGATTATGGCTCTGGTAACTTCTTCTAGCTTTTCCATTTTGGTGAATGGCTCTCCCTCCGAGTTCTTCACTCCTTCTAGAGGTCTCAGGCAGGGAGACCCTCTCTCTCCCTTTCTATTTATCATCATGATGGAAGGACTGGGCAGGTCCATTAATCAGGCCAAAGCCTTGGGAAAGATTAAGGGACTTCAATTAACAGAGAATGGTCAGACAATGACTCACCAACAATTTGTGGATGACACTATGCTGCAAGGAATTCCCACTGTCAAAGAAGACTTAGCATACAAACAAATCATAAATGACTTTGCCTTGGCCACAGGTATGGAAGTTAATCTCTACAAATCAATTTTTTTCTTAAATACTAATATTGCAATTCAGAGGAACATCTCCAGGATTCTGGGCTTTCAAACGAATTCCCTCCCCTCAAAATATTTGGGAATTCCCCTCCTAGACAAACCTCTACACAAAAGTATATGGGAACCGATGCTCAACAATATGTAAGACAAAGTAAGAAAATGGGCTATCAGATTGTTGAACCTTGCTGGTAGGTTGATTCTGACAAAGGTCGTTCTTCAATCTATCCCTATTTTCTTTTTATCAGCCCTCCCTGCTCCCAAAGGTGTCCTACAGCAGTTTAGGAATATCCAGAGAGACTTCCTTTGGGGCAAAGAGGAAAAAAGGAAGAAATGGGCCCTTGTGTCCTGGGAGAAAATCTGTAAACCCAAGAGGTATGGGGGTTTGGGCTTAGATGATCAGGAGACTCTGAGTAAATTTTAGGAGCCAAGCTCTGGTGGAGATGGGTTGAAGAACTAGAAGCTCAATGGGCTAAGACCCGGAAAGATAAATATGAAAGCTTGTGGAAAACTAATGATCTCATAAGAATGTTTAGAAACATAAAGGGCTCTTATATCTGGAACAAAGCCTGGGAAAACAGAAGCCTAGTTCAAAACAACAGTTTTTGGGAAATTAGAGCAGGAGATCTATCTCTCCTCTGGGAATACAAATGGAGACAAGAACCAACATTGTCAAAAGAGGACTTTATGAGCCTCAAGTAGGAAACAGACTCCCAAGGATTAATCAAAGTTAAGTATTTCTAGAATCTTCCTCATAACTCTGGAAAGTGGAGAAATTGGAAAAGCATAGATTGCAGAGATGACAGTGCCATAAAAATAAAAGCAGAGGCAATTATGAGCATGTTAAAACAAAGGAAAATCTTGGTAATGGAGGGGCAGGATCAGTTAAGATGGGGCCTCAACAAAGAAGGAACCTTTAATCTTAAGGAAGCAAAAATAATTATCCTGAACCTTGATTCCTGTGTTTCGGAGAAATCTTGACAACAACTTTGGAGCCACCAATGGTGGATGAAAATCAAGCTTTTCATGTGGTTATTTCATCACAAGAAAATTTTAACTTAGGATAATATTAGGAAAAGAGGGGTTTTTGGGCCTTCTAGATGTCAGCTATGTGAAGAACAAGAGGAGACCATGGAGCATATCCTTAAGAGTTGCACCTATACAACTTGGTTGTGGGATTATTTTGCAACCATTTTTCAACAGACAGATAGAGATAAAGAAAGTATCATTAATACCTTGAACAAGTGGAGAAGAAACTTTTTGGAGAATGAGATCCTTAATTTAGCTTGGGTCTTTACGCCAAGCTTCATTATCTGGAATGTTTGGAAAGAAAGGAATAAAAGAATTCTCAAGGATGAAAAAATGATTCCTTTTCACCTGTTGGATCTGATCTTGAAGTAGATTAAGGAGACAGTTAGCACCATTGTTCGCAATTATCCCAAGAACCCTCCCACAGATAAGGAAACTAGAATACTCAGGCAACTGAGAATGCAAGAGATAATTCCCAATGAACTAAGCAAAAAAGAGAAAGATTTGGAGATGGAAAAGGAGTTCTGGCATCCTCCACCGAAGGGTTATCTGAAATGCAATATTGATGGGGCTTCAAAATGAAATCCTGGAACATCTGGTTATGGCAGAGTGTTAAGAGATGAAGAAGGAAACATAATCTGTATATTTCATTGCCATTTAGGTAAAGCCACCAACAATATGGCTGAATTAATGGCTTTGGAACAATTTCTTGAGCTACTGATTCTAAATCATAGCTCCAATGTTATTATAGAAGAAGACTCTGAGATCTACATAAATGTCGTTAAGAGAAGTAGCTACAGAGTAGCACTAGAGAAGGTTTCAAAACACTGGAGACTAATTCAAGTGCACCAAAGAATTCAAAATCATCTTCTGAGTCTATGAACGGTTAGTTTCAGCCATGTTCGACAAGAAGCGAACAAACTAGTGGATAATTTAGCCAACCAAGGAGTATTTAACACAGAATGCAGAATTGAGATGAAATGGCAAGAGATGCCTCAGAACAGATTAAAAGCGCTCTGCAAGGAACAAGCAGCAGAGGACAAAGAAATTTTTAAATATTGGGTTAGAGTGAACGACACGGAATGATGACTTCTAAGCTAGTTTGATCTCAGTACTTTGGTTGGTACCTTGATGAAGGGAAAGCTCTGAGTGATCAATTTACACCCTTGTGTAAATGGATCAATCCCCCTTTTCTATCGATTTGCAGCATAGGGTTCTTTTCTCATTATGCGGCAGTCTCTAATGCTAGTTCCAAGGTGTGCTGGCATGGGAAGCACAGTTGGGATTATCTGGTGGAGGCTACTCCCCTACTTTCCTCTCATGGAATGGAAAACCAGGCGCCAAGCGAATACCAGGTGATCGCTCGGTTTTGGAATGGTAAGTGGTTTTGGAATTTGGGAGAGATCCCATTAGTCTCCTGACACGTGGCAAGGGAGGGGTTATGAATACCACCCTTCGTCGGGCATTAAAGCTCGGACATTTCAGCTGTGCGATATTTCACTGCGTCGTTCAATTTAGAAATATGAATCAATGGTTAGTGTTGAAAGTGCTGTTTTGTGTGGCCATGGGTCATATATGGCTTGACGCGACAAAGACTTGGGGAGTTAGCGGAGTTTCACTTCAGGTTTATGAATCATAATGTTCAACCTAAGGTATTTTAAGAGAGAATAGTTTTGTATGATGTAAAGGGTAGGGTCAATTCTAAGGAAGATCGCCCTTGGTTTTCTTGAGTCCATGAGGGGGTCAAGTTTTTGTACATGCTGTAATTTTATTTTCGATTTAATGATATAGAAGGATCGACTCTTTCTTCAACAAAAAAAGATAGTGCCAAGTAGATAAATTAGTTTTTAATGTCCTATATTTCAGTTCTGTTTGTGTAAAATAGTTTAATATATTTGTAAACAAATCTTGATATTTTTTGAAGATATTTTAGTTTAGAAATTGTATAAATACTTCATCAATTGAATTAATTGGGGTGGGCTTTTGATGACAAAACTCTTAACTCTGTAATAAAACTTCTATTGTAGTTTTTCTAATGAAAGCCTTACGACTCTAGTTTTGACGAAATTTTCTGCTTTAAGTATTTTCCAATTTTTCATATCTTATTTCTACACATGATAAACGTGTTTATAGGAATGTCTGCAAAATCATTATCTTTAGAAAAAGATTTGTTTATCGGACTATTTGTTCATCATAAGATATCTGGTTTTTGTTTTGTGCTTTCTGACAGCCATTAATAGAGATTAGCTTATTAGGCTATTTGTATGAAATAACTCCTCTTAGAATTGGGTTCAGTCTGGCCATTCTGTTTCCCTTTAAATCTATTTTGTTGGGCTGTAGAAATATTCTACATGCATCCAAATCTTCCTAGTGGTCAAGTAATCAGTCTAGCTACTCAATTATTAAAAATCTCCTTACATTCTTCTACCAAATTCTTAGACAAATCAAGTTGTTATGTCAGGCTAGAAGTTGACACTTTCGAAAGGAACCCTGTGAGAGAGCCTTTAAATCATGAGTAGGGATTATCATTGATCACCAACCACCCTTAATGAAAACCATAAATATGGCCATTGTGCTTCAAAGGTTGTTGTTCAGTGATAGGTGAACAACGTTAAACAAAGCCTCGTAACAACTGAGGGAGCCCACTCTAGTTCAATGGTCACCTTGAACCTAAAGGCTAGTTGAGTTGGTTTCTTGACGTAGTTTTTGCAACCAAGGACTGCCTATGGGAAACAGGTACAATGTTTTGGGCCGTTTTCCAGGAGAAAAGTAAAAATATTTCTCTGGGGAATGATAAAGTTTAGATCTATTTCTTGTTGGTGAACAAGGAATAAGCGTTTGTATTGGTTGCATTATTTCACTTGGTGACTCCACTTTGTCAGATGGCAATTCCACTAGATTACCAATACCACTCTTGTTTTAAAATTTCAGCTGTGTTTATTGCTATGCGAGGTTTTTTGATACTTGTAGTAACTGGTATATGTATCTTCCTCTCAACCTTGATCAGAAATCTAAAATGTCTACAGAGGATGCAACTTTTAAAGTACACTTGTGAGTATAGGTTTTCCATTGGAGTTTATGTTCATATTATATATATTCTTTAGATTTTTAGCTGTTGGCAACGTGGTTTGTCAACAAATCCACTTCGCACTTGGTTACATTGGAAATAAGGTTACACCTATCAGTGTAAATTTTTTTAGCTCAGTTAGATAGAGGTGTGGGATTGATTAGCTACTTTGAGATTCAGGGTGCAGTAGATCTACAATTGTTTCAAATATATTTCAAGATTGCAGTATTAAGTTTGGTTTGGTTTAGTGCAATTAATTCCAAGGGATTAATTTATTAACTCCATAGCCCATGAATTATGCACTATTGTGCTTATTTCCACTTACATTGTCAGTTGCTTCACTTCAGCAGTTTTCAATTTTCAAATTTTAGTGTGAAAGAGTATCTGAATTAGTGCAAGAATATGGTTTCATTTTACATTTGTAGGTTGCAGTGTGCAGTAGCAAAGTATTCAAATGACAACATTTATCCATGGGATTTGTTATATTTCTTCATAAGATGGAAAATCAGTGGTTGGTGGTTCTATGGTATGACTCCATGGCCAACACTAAAGGCAACCGATCTACTATTTCTCTGCATCCCACGGGGGGAAGCAGTCCCCATTGGAGCCGATGTTGTAAGATGATTAATTTTTATAATTTAAATTTACTAATATAATAATTTTTAGAAGTTTAGAAATAATAAATGGGTCTGCAAGAGTAAATGCGCCCTCAAAATGTAAATTTAAGTTTCATTAGCCGATTGATTTAGTTAATCATGCATTTAAACATGATTAAATGATGTAATAAAGTAAATTCAAACGTGGTTTACAAACCTCCGAGAACGAATTTTCAAAAATGGAAAGAGGTATTTTGTTGATAACATCGTCATGTAAACAAACCTCTCTCAGTTTTGTAACAACTATTATCGATTGGGAGATGTAAATGCATATTTGAAGGAATGTTTTCCAGAAATTTCCTGTTTTAGTCACCTTTTTGCGGAGGATAGTGTGACTAAACAAAGATGAATATTTGGAAATTGGAAGACGTTTGGGTTCATAATATTTCTGAATATAAAATCCTATCTCACTTTTCATACAGGTGTTAGGGGTTGGTATATACACTCTCATCATGTTTAGCCTATTTTTTCGACCGTTCAATGTCCCGTTTAAGCCACTTCTTTACATAAACTATTGTGGATAATTAGAGATGATTCTTGAGAAAATGAAGGAGGTTTGTGTCCATAAGATGCTAAATTACAATAACCTAGTTCATAGTTTACTGAGATATTACATAATTAGAGATACAAGTACATCTTCACAGCCCATATTTCGGATTGTGTAAATTCCTTTTTATACATCTTTTTGGAGAAAGTATTGTGAACAGCTGGAGCCGAATTTTTGGAAACTGAGAGAGGTTTATGTCAAGAACATATTCTTCTACAATAGCCTCCCTCAATGGTTACATAAATATCTCGGATTGAGATATAAAAAGGCATGACTGGACCCTATTTTGCAGGATTTCGAGAGGAAAATGCTCAAAGACAGTTAGGCCACCTCATCAACTAAGAGTTGCAATTCAATTCGAATTTCTGTTTTTTGTAAACAACAATGCATAATGATAGTGACAAGTAGATACATTAGTTTTTAATGTCCTATATTTCAGTTCTATTTGTGTAAAACAGTTTAAGATATTTGTAAACAAATCTTGATATTTTTCAAGATATTTTAGTTTAGAATTTGTATAAATACTTTGTTAATGGAAGTAATTGGTGTGGGCTTTTGATGCCAAAACTCTTAACTCTATAGTAAAGCTTCTGTTGTAATTTTTCTAATGAAAGCCTTACGGCTCTAGTTTTGACGGAATTTTGTGCTTTGAATATATGTTTTTCTATTTTTTCATATCTTATTTCTACACATGTTAAAAGTGTTTATAGCAAGGTTTGCAAAATCATTATCTTTAGAAAGAGATTTGTTTATTGGATAGTTTGTTCATCATAATTCTTCTTTAATTGGTTTTTGTTTTGTGCTTTCTGACAACCATTAAAAGAGATTAGCTTATTAGGCTATTTGTCTAAAATAGCTCTTCTTAGAATTGGTTTCAGTCTGGCCATTCTGTTTCCCTTTAAAGCTATTTTTTTGGGCTGTAAAAATATTCTACACACATCCAAATCTTCCTAGTGGTAAAGTAATCAGTCTAGCTACTCAATTATTAGGAATCTCCTTACATTCTTCTCCCAAATTCTTATACAAATCAAGTTGTTCTGTCAGGTTGGAAGCTGATACTTTCAAAAGAAACCCTGTGAGAGAGCCTTTAAATCATGAGTAGGGATTATCATTGATCGCCAACCACCCCCAATTAAAACCATAAACCTAGCCATTGTGCTTCAAAGGCTACTCTTTAGTGACAGGTGAACAACGTTAAACAAAGCTTCGTAACAACTAAGGCAGCTCCCTCTGGTTCAAGGGCCAGCTTGAACCTAAAGGTTGGTTGAGTTGGTTTCCTGGCGTGGTTTTTGCGGCCAAGGATTGCCTACGAGAAGCATGTACAACATTTGGCGTTGTTTCCGGGGAGAAAAGTACAAATATTTTTCCATGGAATGATAAAGTTTAGATCTATTTCTTGCTAATGAACAAGGAATAGGCATTTGTATTGGTTGCATTATTTTCACCTGGCGACTCCACTTTGTCGGATGGTGATTCCACTAGATTACCAATCCCGCCCTTGTTTTGAAATTTTAGCTTCCTTTACTGTTATGTGAGGTTTTTTGATACTTGCAGTAAGAAATATATGTATCTTCCTCTCAGCATTGATTAGAAATCTAAAACTTCTACAGAGGATGCAACTTTTAAAGTAGACCTGTGAGTATAGGTTTTCCATTGGAGTTTATGTTCATATTGTATATATTCTTCAAATTTTCAGCTGTTGGCAACGTGGTTTGTCAACAAATCCACTCCGCACTTGGTTAGATTGGAAAGTAGACTACACCTAACAGTTTAAAGTTTTTCCGTTCAGCTAGATAGAGGTGTGGGATTGATTATCTACCTTCAAATTCAGGGTGCAGTAGATCTACAATTGTTTCAGTTATATTTCAAGATTGCAGTATTAAATTTGGTTTGGTTGAGTGAAATGACTTCCAAAGGATTAACTAATTAACTCCATAGCCCATGAATTAGGAACTCTTCTGCTTATTTCCAATTGCATTGTGAGTTGTTTCACTTTAGCAGTTTTCAAGTTTCAGATTTAAGTGTGAAAGAGTATCCAGATTAGTGTAGGCATATGGTCACATTTTACAGTTGTAGGTTGCAGTGTGCAGTAGCAGAGTATTCAAATGACAACATTGATCCATGGGGATTGGTTATGTTTCTACATAAGATGGCAAATCAGTGGTTGGTGGTTTTATGGTATGACTCCATGCCCAACACTAAAGGCAACTGGTCTACTAGTTCTCTGCATCCCACAGGGGGAAGCAGTCCCCATTGGAGCCGATGTTGTAACATGATTAGTTTTGATAATTTAAATTTATTGATATAATAGGTTAGTTTAGAAATAATAAATGGGTCCGTGAGGGTAAATGCGCCCTCAAAATTTAAATTTAAGTTTCATTAGCTGGATGATTTAGTTAATTGTGCATTTAAACATGATTACATGATGTAATAAAGTAAGTTAAAACATGGTTTACAAACCACTGAGAACGAATTTTCAAACTGAAATAGGTTTTTGTAACAACTATTATGGATTGGGAGATGCAAATTCATTTTTGAATGAATGTTTTCCAGAGATTTCTTGTTTTAGTCACCTATTTGCAGAGGATAGTGTGACTAAAAAAAGATGAATATTTGGAAACTGGAAGAGGTTTTGGTTCATGAAATTCTAGAATACAAAATCCTATCTCACTTTTCACATAGGTGTCACCGATTGGTATATACACTCTCATTATGTTTAGCCTATTTTTTCGATTGTGGAATTTCTTTTTTAAGCCACTTTTTTGCAGAAACTATTGTGGATAATCAGGAATGATTCTTTAGAAACTGAAAGTGGTTTGTGTTTATAAGATGATAAAGTACAATATCCTACTTCATATTTTACTCAGCTATTACATAATCATATATGCAAGTAGATCTTCACAGCGTATTGTGTGTAAATTCATTTTTAGACATCATTTTACAGAAAGTATTGTGAACGGCGGGAGCTGAATTTTGGGAAACTGAGACAGGTTTATTGCAAGAACATATTCATGTACAATAACCTCTCTCATTTTTTATAGAACTATCTCATATTGATATATACAAAGGCATGACTGGACCCTATTTTGAAGGATTTCGGCAGGAAAATGCTCAAAGACAGTTAGGCCACCTCATCAACTAAGAATTGCAATTCAATTCGAATTTCTCTTTTTTTTAAAAAGAAATTCATAATGATAGTGCCAAGTAGATACATTAGTTTTTAATGTTCTATATTTCAGTTGTATTTGTGTAAAACAGTTTAAGATATTTGTAAACAAATCTTGATATTTTTTTCAAGATATTTTAGTTTAGAATTTGTATAAATACTTTATCAATTGAAGTAATTGGCGGGGTCTTTTGATGCCAAAACTCTTAACTCTGTAATAAAGTTTATGTTGTAGTTTTTTTAATGAAAGCCTTATGGCTCTAGTTTTGATGGAATTTTGTGCTTCGAGTATGTTTTTACAGTTTTTCATATCTTATTTCTACACATGATAAAAGTGTTTATAGGAAGGTATGCAAAATCATTATCTTTAGAAATATATTTGTTTATTGGATTGTTTCTTTATCATAACTCCTCTTTAACTAGTTTTTGTTTTGTGCTTTCTGACAGCCATTAAAAGAGATTAGCTTATGAGGCTATTTGTCTAAAATAGCTCCTCTTATAATTGGTTTCATCTTGGCTACTCTGTTTCCCTTTAAATCTGCTTTGTTGGGCTATAGAAATCTTCTACACACATCGAAATCTTCCTAGTGATCAAGTAATCAGTCTGACTACTCAATTATTAGGAATCTCCTTACATTCTTTTGCCAAATTCTTATACAAATCAAGTTATTCTATGAGGCTGGATGCTGACACTTTCAAAAGGAACCCTGTGACAAAGCCTTTAAATCATGAGTAGGGATTATCATTGATCACCAACCACCCCCAATTAAAACCATAAATTTGGCCATTGTGCTTTAAAGGCTGATGTTCAGTGATAGGTGAACAACGTTAAACAAAGCCTTGTAACAACTGAGGGAGACCCCTCAGGTTCAAAGGCTAGCTTGAACCTAAAGGCTGGTTGAGTTGGTTTCCTGGTGTAGTTTTTGCAGCCAAGGACTGCCTACAGGAAACAAGTACAACACCTTTGACCTTGTGGTTGATTTTGGCTTGGGCCTTGACTTGGATATTGATTGTTGCCTCTTCCATTTGAGCTTGAAGGGTTGCTTCTTCCACCTCTGTGTGGGCTTCTTCCTCTTCCTCTACCATATGATATTCCTCTACCTCGACCTTGACCAAATGATACTTGTGTCTTGAAAGCATGCTCCAATGAGAAGCTTGTTGCTCTATTCAGTGTATGTTCATGATAAATCAGTGATGCATTAAGGTCATCCACTGAGAACTGTGAAAGTTCCTTTGTCTCTTCTATGGCCACAACAATGGCATAAAACCTTGCCGGCGAAGTTCTCAAAACTTTCTCAACTATTCTTCTTTCGTCAAGTGTCTAACCATGAAACCTGATTTGATAACCAACCCACTTACATGTGTAAAAAATGAGTCTACATTCTTAGACTCTTTCATACAAAGTCTTTCAAAGTCTCTTCTCAAAATTTGCATCTTTGTTGTCTTGACTTTTTCCATGCCTTGGTAGGCTCTCTGGAGGGTGTCCCATGCTTTTGGGAAAATACTTTCATGAACTGCTTGGAAAATATAGAACAGACCTTTGGAATTCTTCTTCCTGTTGTCTCTTAACAAATCTCTTTCTATTGGAGATAAGGCATTGTATGTTGTTGCATCTGCTAGTTCTTGAAAACCATTCTCCACCAAATTCCAAATGTCTTGAGAAGAAAAAAGGGCCCTCATTGTAATATTCCTATAATCATAATTTTTGCCATTGAACTAAGATATTTGATGATTAGTAAAAGAGTAACGCTCAAGAGATAATGTAAAGGTTTAATGACATCGCTCTATCAATTTATCGATGAATATTCTTCCCAGATGTAATCTATTGATTAAAACAAACATAATATTCCACAACCCTACATCCACCGTGAGTTGAACTAAGTACCCTATAGGCATAATTATGTAATTAAAAGTCATGTATGATGGAAAACTTTTTAAACAACGGTTATAGTAAGTTGCCACTGAAATGAACAACAGTCGAATTCAGAATATGAAGTTGCAGGCACAGTATCCTCCAGGGAGCATTCTGAGGAGCAGAAAGGTAAAATGCTGACAGTTTTATTTCAAAATGTGAAAACAGATTTAGGTTGTAAAACCTATTTTTTCGCAAAAGGTTTTTCATCGAAAAAAATCCAAGAGTTTTGTTGAAACCTAACTTTTCGCCTAAAAGTTTTTCATCGAAAATATTATTATGATAGGGAATTTTGGCAAATCTAAGATTCTCGTTGAAACCTATTTTTTCGCTCTACAGTTTTCCAGCGAAAAGCAAAAATTGTACCATCCCAGATAAAAAAAATTCCCAACCGAAAAAATCGACCAATCCAACTATGGAATCAAATTTTCCTACGGATAAAAAGGGATATTACAAATCAAATGAAATGTGTTTAGGATTTGAAAAACCATAGAATATCACAGATAATCGACAAATAGGGATTTAAATACCATGGATCGGAGAAACAATCAAAGTGAAAGTGAGACGATATTCCATTGTAAAGATATGTGAGTTATATCATTTGTGAGAAAAATGTTGACGTGGATAAATACAAAAGTCACATTCATTATTTTTAATCTGAACTTTCAAATATCCAATAAATATGAAAATATGTACCAAAGTCGTGAACTTTACAGAAATGGAATCTAATCCACAAATGAATTACGGCGGTTGATCATGAGTCAGGGTTCGCTTACATAATAATCATTGATTGCATCGCAGGAGAGAGACAACTGCTAATAATCATTGATTGCATCGCAGGAGAGAGACAACTACTAGTAAGTTATTGACGGGATTGTTACGTACAAAATTATTCCACAGACAAATGTCGAAAAAATCGCAATGTCCTTATTCGCTGCTGTTCACTGACGCGTTCGTAATAAAGGTATAGGAACAGTTTTAGGTGAAGAATATGAATATGGGCGAGATTATTTTGTAAATAGATTTTAAAGATTAAAAATTAAAAACAAAAATTAATCATGAAATTTATTTTGATATTGTTTATATCTTCTTACACTATCAACATAAAAATAAAAAAATATTACAACAATTCAAAATTTTTTATATCTATAACAGAACATAATATATACAAATATTTTATTGAATATATGGTTTTGTGTTTTCCATATTAAAAATAAACGAACATACAATTTTATCTCCTGACTTCCCTATTGACAAGATACTTAATAACAGGAACTAAACCAATCAAGTTGTTTATCTTTACCACATTTAATTATTTTTTCACGTTTATTTGATGCAAAAATAACAATGGCTACATAGTAGCTAAGTACCTTCGGGTTAGCTTAAATATAGCTTAATGAAACAAAACAATAATAAAGATAAAAATTTTATCACAAAAATAAAAACAACTAATAAAATATTATATTTTTAATGTATCACCAAAAAATTAAGAAATATAACTCACTGATATTGTTTAAATTAAAATACATATATCTATATATATGTTTTATTTTTATTAATATATATATATATATATATATATATAATTGTAAAATATAATTTTAATATAATAATAAATCACTTTAAATTGAAAATATTATGAAAAAATTATAATTCATAAAAATAGAAATAATAAAAAAAATTCAAGCATTACAATTTTAGTAGCAATGCTAATACTTATGCTTAACACTATAGACTCTTCCAATATGTTTATCCTTAACACCGTGGCTTTTTTGACAATGAAGTCTTTGTATAAAGTTTTTTTTCTCAAATTGATTTATTTACATGCGGTGGCAAATTAAACTCAAAAATTTAAACTCAAAAATTTATCTGCGGGCTAAATGAACAGGGCCTGACCCTAAGATTGTCCAGAAAATTTTACCCAGAATTTCCTTATTAGAGAGATACAAACTCAACCAACTTAACTAACCTAGTCTTTGTATAAAGTTAATCGTAACCATGAAATAGATCACTTGTAGAGATTGGTAGATTTGGCGGCACTTTGTTTTCTTTTGCGTAGTCGATGGACTAAGATTTTATCCAATCACAATGCAATTTTAAGATCTTTCTTACTTAAACAAACCCCATTCACAATTTCAAGCAATAATATACTCAATTTGATTTTAAAGACGTCTTTGGAGACCGTTACAATGGATTTTAAAGATGTCTTTGGAGGCCGTTACAATGGATAGAGGCGAAGTCGCTCTCTCCAAATCCACCTACTCGCAATCAAAATATCTTTGATACTCAGTTTGGAAAGGGCTAAAAAGTTTATTATTGGGTATTAAATGTTTGTTTAGCTGCAAGTTCGATAGTCATATAAAACAGACGAGTGGGGTATTTTCCGAACACTCCGTCTTTACTGAAAGCTATAACTATCAAACTTACAACTAAACGAACATTTAATACCCGATAGCAACCTCATTAACCCTTGCCAATAAACTCTACCTCTCATAACTCCTCTGGGAAAAATATGACATGACAATCACTGTTGCCATAAAAAAGAAAGAAAACATGCTCAGGAGGCAGCGTAGCCATAGGTTCTTACAAATTTGTTCCATTAAAAGGAAAGAAAAAAGATAGAAAATATAGTTATTGTGTCAGTTGTTCATGACATGTTGTATATGGACTGCAACATTTCCAACACTTGTCTCATGGATGGCCGCTGATTTGGCAGGCTGCTTGTACACATTAACCCAATTCGCAACATACACAGCATTTGCTCTCTACAACGACTACTACCATCTTCAGCTTGTAGAATTCGGCAGTCCAATATCCCCTGCTCCTCCTCTTGCTGCAGGACCACTTCCCACTCCTCCCGCTCTCTGCTCATTATTTTGCTACGGATCCATCCCACGATGTCAAGACTTACTCCATATTCCACTTCGCCTGTCGCTCTCTTTCCAGTTACAAGCTCCAGAATCACCACCCCAAAGCTGTATACATCACTCTTTTCGTTCACCTTCAAACCCATGCAGTACTCTGCACATCAATACCAATACCAATACTTATATTGTTTGATCAATGAATATTACTTATATTACTTGAATTGCATCTAAGAAGACAAACTTGGTTTTTCGGAATAGCACACTATACTTTACCTGGAGCAATGTAACCATGAGAACCGGTGAAACCAGAAATTGTCAAACCATCCCCTCCACACTCTAACGGATGATGATGAGGTAATATTCTCCTTGCTACACCAAAATCGGCAATCTTGGCTCCAAACTCTGAGTCCAGCAATATATTACTCGATTTCACATCTCTATGCAATATTGGAGGACTACAATTATTGTGCAAATAGAACAGCCCACGAGCTACACCAACTACAATCTTTTGTCGCACTGGCCACTCCAATAGTGCGCCCATGGATTCTGATCCTCCATGAAGGCACTCGAACAGACTTCCATTTTGCATGTACTCAAATACCAATAACTTGAAATCCGATTCTGCATTTGTGATACAACACAGGAGCTTTAAGATGTTGGCATGTCTGATCAAACCCAGGGTCTCAACCTCTGCTTCAAATTCTTTTTTGTTTTTCATAATCTTCTTCACAGCCACCTCCTGCCCGTTCCGCAGAGTGACCTTGTACACTTTTCCAGACCCTCCAGACCCAATCACATTCTCCTCCGTCAACTGCTAGAGGATGTATCCCTCTCTCAGTTCCAAGCCATAGTGAAAATATGTCACTTCCCATCCCAACGTTGAGCTGGTTGGCTTTCCCACAAACAAAGTTCTCACTCTACTATTGTTAATGAAACACAAAAACAATATAATTGCCATTGCTATTGAGACTAAAAATATAGGCAAATAATGATGAAAATCTCTCTTCTTTGAAGAACATAATCTTAACCTGTACTGGAAAGCCCGATCACCACATAGGTCTGGATTGCCAAGAAAGCGATCTTTATAGGCCATACCCTGGAAAATGTTTGGAATAGAGCCTGACAAGTGGTTACCAGATACATTGAATGTGCATATTTGCCCCAATTCAGGAGGAATTCCCCCCACAAGTAGATTGTTTGACAGGTCTAGAATGTGTAAATTTGACACGGAGCCTAACCATGCTGGAATTTCCCCCTTTAACCGGTTGTTGGCCAGATTGAGTATAGTTAGCTGTCCCAACGAGATTTTCCCTTTTGGCATTTCCCCAGACAGAAAATTGTGGTCAAGCTCGATGCTATTCACTGAAGGCAAGCGGAAAAGCTCCTCAGGAAGAGGCCCCTGCAGTTTGTTATTGCTTGCGCTAAAGTTAACGAGATTCCTCAGCTGCCCGATATGTGGCGGAATGATTCCACTGAACCGATTGTTGGCCATTTCTAACCTTTGCAGCTCCTTTGCTCCACCAATCTCTACAGGAATGTGGCCTTCAAACTTATTTGTATAAATCATCAACTGTACAAGTATTTGAGAGCTCCATAACGCCAAAGGAACCTCGCCACTTAGCTGATTTTGATAGAGTTGGACGAATAGCAGACTGCTACTGCAAGCGTCTAAGGACTCCAAGCTCCCAGTGAAATTGTTTGAGAATATAGCCAAACCATAAAGATTTCTTCCCTTGCACAGGTTTCTAGGCAGAGGGCCACTGAGATTATTTTCTGAAACATCAAGAAGCCAAATAGGAGAATGTGTGCCCAAATCCCGTGGCAACAACCCGGTAAGCTTGTTACTTGAAAGATTCAAGCTTGTCAAGTTAGCGAGCATTCCTAGCTGTGCAGGGACAAACCCCGTGAGGCTGTTCTCCCACAAAGCGAGGTTACCCAAATGACTCAGATTTCCAATTGTTTCAGGAATCCTTCCATTCAGCTGATTACTTGAAAAGTCCAGAAAACGTATGCTGCTTAGCTGGCCAATATTGTGCGGTATTTGTCCCGACAGCTGGTTTTTCCAAAGATGCAGTTCTCTCATCTTGGTCAACCTCATCAAACTGGCAGGGATATTACCCCACAAATGATTCTCAGAAAGATCCAAGCTCTCCAGCTCCGTTAAATTACCCAACGAAGAAGGGATTTTCCCTTCCAGACTGCAGTTTTTCAGCCATAGCTGCAGCAGGTGCGTCAAATTGCCAAGAACAGCAGGAATTGATCCAGTCAAGTGATTATTAGTTAGAGACAGTTTCTCCAATTTGGGTAACATGCCGAAGCCTTGAGGAATATCTCCAGAGAAGTTGTTATCGTCCAAGTACAAATTGCGCAACTCACCCAATTCATGGATGTGATGCGGCAACTTTCCGCCGAACAGGTTGGATGACAAATCCAACGTCTTCAAATGCTTGCAAGCCAACAGTCCATCGGGAAATGGACCTTCGAAATGGTTGGATTACAGTATCAAATCCATCAGATTTTGAAGGGCGCATATAGCAGAAGTCAAGCGACCTGTAATGAAAGTGTTAGAGAGATTAACTTTAGTAACGACACTGAATGGAATATTACAAAATACTCCGATCCAACCACACGGATTTTCATCAGAGGAATTCCAGTTGCTCAAAACATTATGTTTGTCAGTTCAATCCCTCTCTTTTATGCGAATGAGTATTTTTCCATCGTCAGAGATGGCATTGCATTGAAGTACAAGTAGGCAGAGAGTGAAGAAGAGGAGGAGAGCTCTCAGCAATTTGGACTGGAAGGAGGGGAAAAAGCTTGAGCGAGCCATGGCTGCTTGGTATTTCGGCGAGGTTTGGCTTCTTTTTACATTCTATATATATATATTTTGTCGTATTATAAAAAAATTACATTTTCGGATACTCAGTGGATGTTTGGCATGCCATGATACAGAATTAATCGCCATGAAAACAATAAATCTATCTTGACTGGTCTTGACTTTTCTATGGAGTTGTACAGTTATTGAATTACAGTGACTAGTCATGGTCAAACAAATTATTTCCACAAAGACCATTGTGAAAAATTTCTCTCTTTGTGACTTTTCTCTGGAGTTGTACAGTTATTGAATTACAGTGACTAGTCATGGTCAAACAAATTATTTCCACAAAGACCATTGTGAAAAATTTCTCTCTTTGTGGAAAAAGTGTTTACTAGTCTTGATTTGGTTTTATAAATATTTTAATGTTTTCCTCGTTCAATGTTTTTATAGGAAATAAATGAATAACCTTATCTACATAAACAAATTATTATAATAAAATATTTTCAAGACATTTGAGTGTTGTGCTAACTCAATGTTTTATAAGAGATAAGAATAGTTTATTCACTTTATGGATAAATTATTATAATAAAACAAATATTTTAATGTTTTCCTCGTTCAATGTTTTTATAGGAAATAAATGAATAACCTTATCTACATAAACAAATTATTATAATAAAATAATTTCAAGACATTTGAGTGTTGTGCTAACTCAATGTTTTATAAGAGATAAGAATAGTTTATTCACTTTATGGATAAATTATTATAATAAAACAAGGTCATATAGTTAGTGTTTTCTCTATTGCTTAATTTAATAATTGAATTTTAAATGATAATAGAATAAAAATTTATTGTAACTAATCATAATTGTAGATTTTAATCATTTGACATCAAACATGTTTTGTTTAATATAATTTACATGTACATTGAAATTATGTGAATTTATTCCGATATAATTTTGCAAATACATATTGTTAGTAATATGCAACATACATATTAATAGTAATTTGCAACAGACAGGAATACAAAGTATCTGGAAAAAAACAACAATATATCTTGGATGTGTGTTTATATCATGACAATGTCATTTTTTTAAGAAGTTTGATGATAAAGTTGGTAGTAATATTGAAAAATGGAAAAAAAAACCATTATGAAAATTAGATAATAAAAAAATGTTAATAAAAGACGGCAGAAAAATTTTGTAACTCAAAAATAAAAAAATTCATGCATTGAGACAAGAAATAACCCTAAAAAATTACTTAAACATAGAACACCATTTCGTAGAAAACCCCATTTTGGGGAAAAACCACGAGAAAGGGTTTAGTAGATTTTTGATTACCACAATGAAAATCTTTATACATTTCATTCACTTCATTCTTTCTCACTTATACATTTCCTTTTTTTACTCAGACCCCTATATATACAAATATTTCATTATAATACCATGGGTACTAATAACTTTGACTTGATTTGATCTCATTCCTAACAATCTCCTACTTGAGACCAAATAGAAGCTTGAGTGAATGTTTTTGACACTGTTTTCTCTTCTCAAAATGGAGGTTTCTGTGAATCATGATTAAAGCATAACTCTTTAGAATAAATCACATCAAAATTTTATGATCGACGTGTTTCGAACCCATACAAGTTTATCCCCAAAATTTGTTTTCTCTTCTCAAAATGGAGGTTTTTTTGAATCATGATTAAAGCATCACTCTTCTGAATAAATCACATCAAAATTTTATGATTGACGTGTTTCGAACCCATACATGTTTATCCCCAAAATTTTATGATCGATGTGTTTCGAACCCATATAGGTTTATCTAGATTTTTTATAGTGTGTATTTTCTCCAATTGTAGTAACACATCATTTAACACTTCACAGATCCAATTATATCGAACATCAATGCACTTTGTCTTAGAATGGTATGCTAGGTTTTTTGTTAAATCAATAACACTCTCACTATCACAATGCAACAAATATTTATCTTGTTTTAGTCCCAACTCTCCTAAAAATATTTGCATCCACAACATCTATTTGCTAGCTTCTGTGGCAATGATGTATTTTGCATCGGTTGTGGAGAGGGCCACTAATTTATGCAATTTTGGCATCCAAGATATTGTTGCTCCTGTAAAAGTACATAAATAACCATTGGTGTACTTTCTAGTATCTACATCTCCAGCCATGTTTGCATCTGTATATCCTTTAAGAATAACATTATTTTACCAAAAGATAAACAATAATTACTAGTACCCTTGAGATACATCAAAATCCACTTTACTTGCTTGCCAATGTTCTTTGTTTGGATTTACAAGGAACCTGCTCACTACTCCCATTGAATGTGCAATATCTGGACGAGTACATACCATGGTATACATCATGCTACCAATGGATGAAGCATAAGGGAATTTGCTCATTTCCTCCTTCTTCTTGTCATCATAAGGGCACAAATCAACAATAAGTTTGAAGTGTGATGCTAAGGGTGTACCAACCGGTTTGGCATCCTTCATATTGAACATGTACAACACCTTTTCAATATATTTTTCTTGTGACAAGCACAACTTTCCGTTCTTTCTATCACGTATAATCCTCGTGTCCAATATTTGTTGTGTTAGACCCAGATATTTCAGTGCTCAAGTCCTTCTTCAACTTATTAGTCATGTTCTTATCATGCCCCATCTGGTTCTTATCATGTTCTAATTGATTACAGGAGTTACATAAGCTTTGTAAAATTAACAAGCAAGAGGTTTTAATTGGATTTGCAACAAGATTTTTAATTTATGAAACTTGGTAAAGCACATTCACACAAAATTACCTATAGGAAATTTAATTTATTTCTAGTAAAACACATTGACATAAATCCCTTATTTATATTTTTGTCAAGGCATGAAACCAAAAACTTGGCCCATGCAACAATAGCACGAGCTAAAGCTATGGTTTCGTTATATGAAATATAATTTCCAAACGCCAGACAACATAGACTTATGTAAAAATATTTACAATTTTTGGCATACCATTGAGAAAATGATCAAATTTATATCATTATATATATATAACGCATTTAAAAAAAAAAACCTTCTTGCTATTGTCATAAAGTTTAATGTTGATACAAATTCTATTTTTATTTTAATAGCCACATACCACAAATTAACTACTTTTTGCATCTCAGACTGCATTTTGAAAGAGTTTATAATCTCTTTCAATATAGCTTTGATTTGACTGGAGGTCTAGCATTCAATACTAGACTTTGGTAGATGATTACATAGTACAAAGAGCAATGCATTATTTCTTCAAGAGACCAATTTTTCTACTTCATTGAAACTATTCATACTACATTTCAAAGGTGTGCACTCACAATCTAAAATACATCTTTGATTTTTTTTTGGCTCTTCAACAAAGTCATAATTCAATGGAAAGTGGTTGTAGGCATTGGACTTTGTAATTATAGAAACTAGGTGCCATGGAATCATGATACTTTTCAAATTGTTAATAATTTTGATGCATATGGTGGAAAGGGCCAGTATGTTTAGTGGGCTCATAATGCTAGGCTAGATGATGCTTGTGATTCTTGCATTAGGGTTTTTCTATATCGGGGGAGGGAGGGTTGGAGAGGAAACTATAGTAGTATAGTGTAGCGATGGGAATGGTGATTAGAGAAGAGAGGAAGGGAGTGGGGATGATGTTAAGATCCCACAAGAACAACAGGAAGGGACCTTCGGAGAAAGGGTGATCAAAGCAGAAAGGAACAGAGCGAGGTCAGTGTTCAGATCCCACACGCACCACAGGAAGGGACCTACACACTTTGGCAACCTTGACTACGAAGAGTGTAATGGATACATCAAGGAATCGTCTCTAATGATATCCATTACCAAAGGTGGGGTGCCCCTCTTTTGAGGGTGACTGTCAAGAACCCCTTCCACTACAGGAACCAAAAGGAGATTTTCATCGTAGCTAAGGGTATGTATACGGGTCAGTTCATTTATTGTGGTAAGGAGGCCAATCTTTGATATTCAGTCTTGGAAACATGGCTCACAGACCTGCTTCCTATTATGTACCTATTCCCATTCCCATCCTAAGACTTAATATTCAATGATGCTATGTTATCTGAGACATGACTAGGATACCTGTTTTTTGTTATGTTTTTGTTTGCATTCATGTTTTGAGATTTGGTACATGGATAGGAGATATGTTTTCTAATATGTCACAGTTGTGATTCCCATATGGAGATTTAAAATTACATGAGAACATTCATTCAAATTGATAGCATAATGTAACAAATTACAACACCATTGACTAAATAAAATTCAATGCTTAGAAAAAGAGAGTAGAGTATAACAATAGTTTGCATTGGAGTTTTTTCAAAAAACTTTGACCAAACATAATTCAATGCTTATAAAACTATTTAGTTGGCAAAAATCGAAACTGACACATAGCAGGACAAAAAAAAAAAATTGCAGACAGTGTTTCAAAACATTTTTGTCACTATGAGCAAAAAAGGGAATTCCTCTGCTTGACATGAATGTTTTACAGTATGAATATTTTTTTTGGCTGAACATAGTGATGTTCATTTTTCCTTTAGCATTGACATTTAAGGTCTATAATAAGCTAGTGTATTGTTTTAGCAGTTTTATCATCCCTACATGAGGAAAAAATGGTACAAAGTTCTTATTAATGTTTGCATAAATAGAAAATTGAGCATTTTGTATATGACTAAAAACTGAAGGTGAGAGAAACGGGATCATACTTGAGGAGAGAAGAGAAAGTTGCTAATTGAAACATTGGGTTATTCTATTTTGTTTGTTGTTGTTGTCAGCATCCAGAATCTCATTGTTTCCATTGAGAGTGAAAAGACCATGTATCTATAAATTCCAGAGCATATAATTGTTGCTTTTTTTCTGCAGGTATTCTTGGTAAGACATATTAGCTAATTCGGGTAGTAATTGCTTTCGAACTAGCCTATTTCTAAAAAAAAATTGTATAATGTTGTTATCGAGAGTTCTTATACTGTAATTGATAAAATGTAGAAAGAGAAAACGGGCTTTTTGTTTGCACTTAAAACAAAATATTGAAATATCTTCTATCATTATAGATGTTGACATTGGGAAACTGCATACTGCACAAACATGTTCAAATAATGCTGAGTATGCATTTGCAATGACAAGTATTCCTTGCAGCTTTTAGAGAAGAAGACTAGTTTACAAATTTGTAATGAAAAATAAGTAATTTTCATATGAAACATAAGTAGGTTACTGAGTATGAAGTTACCTGAATCTGTTTGTCAATTATTTTTTTGAGGTCTTGTTGTATCTCAATATTCAAATGCGTAATGAATGTGGCATGCATTGTACACAATTTTTTTCCTTCATTTTTTTTTCTTTTTGTTACATTTTTGAAGAGCATAGTCGAAATATATCCACTTTGCAACCATTGTTCCATTTCATTCTAGATAGGTGCAAAGTTTTCGTTTTCGAATAACTGTAGCTGTAGTATAAAGCACCCAAAAAACAATGTAATTTTTCAAATTGCATATACACAATAAGATGAAATGTGTAAGACTAATGGATGAGTGGTGCAAGGATGAGCATGTTACCAATGCATTTTCCTCTTTAGAGCTTTTGTCTTTAATTTGCAATGTATATTGCATTTCAACTTTTTGCACTGTTGTTACAAATGTTGTAGCTGTTGCAATTGGGAATGTTTCTATGTTTTTTTGCAATTGTTTTTTTTGTTGAATTGGGAACAAATTTTTATTCTGCACAAACCGTGTTAATGTTTTATACCGTACTTGTGTTGTCTTACAACAGAATGCGGTAAAAATAACCATAGTCATAGTTTTGTTTTAGTGCAATTTGTAAATTTGTGACTGCAATTTCTTTTCCTAAGAAGATATTTTAACCGTGTTTTTCAATTAGGTCACTTGGAACAACCATTGTGATTGTCATCAATCCTTGTTGATCAGTCAAATCGGAATGCATTATTTGAAGACTTTTTATTGCTTTGTACAGAAATGTGGTGTATACTACCATGGCATCACCATGAAATATTTTCTAATATTTGCGGATGTCCAATTCTTCAATTAATATCAGAATCATTTGCAATGCATTTGGGCTTTGCAAAAATCATGCAAATTAGAGTCAATTACAACGAGACAATGTTGATATGTATATGGCAGATGTGACAAATACACATATGGCAGATGTGACAGATGCACATAAGTAATGTACATAGATTGACTTGTCTTCCTGCTTCTTTATATAGTTATTTTCCTTGTTCTGATGTGGTGGTTTTGTTGTTGTTCAAAACTGCAATTTTTTTGTTACAATGCAAATGATAATGGGAAGAAAAAATGTAATTAGTAATAATGGATAAACGCTAACTAGTATATATATAAAAATAAGGGACAAAAGACAAGTAGAGATGATATTTCTAAATAATTACCTTTTTGATTTTTGCTCGTTGCATCTTTGATCCATTTTACTTCTATATTAGAAAGGAAATTGCATTAGAAGCTTTCTTTGCATATGCATTCAATGGATGCTTGCAAAAGGACAATAGTAAATGGTTAAGCTTCAATGTAAACAAAAAGGGGAAAAATAACCTAGTTGCAAATATGGAAAGTGTTCAAAATTTTTTATGGTTCATTTTCATATATATGGTCCATTATGAAACAAATTGTGTCATGGTTTGACCAATATGTATCTATCTTGTAGATCTTGTAGCTATGTTTTATGTTAGACCATACATGATCAATGAGTGATGTGTGCAAATAGGAATTTGTATCTAGAAGGAAATGAAGATTGTGGCTATGCATATAGTCTATTAGTGTCTTTGTTCTATTGTTTCTTTGACGCATGTTAACATTGAAATCTCCTACAATGAGTATTGGTTCACCAATAGATATATTGGACAATGTTTTTTCAATAATACTTAGTATATTTGGCAATGTAGCATAGGGTGCTATATAGATAGTGACAATTTTGATATGCATTCCCTGTAGAATGATGTTTGTTATCTATGCTTCTACATTATCTTGTTCAAATTTCATATGTTCAAGGATTATTATGTTTTGTTTGAAGCATATCAATAACCCATATTTACTATGGTTAGATATGCAAGTGAAGGTTTTGAATTTTGTTGCAGTGTATCTTGTTTCAAATGTGTCTCTTGTAAACACAAAATGTCAGCGTCCATTAAATCATAGTCATTGAGTACATCGTTGATATGGGTTTCTAGGTTACGAGTGTTTAAAGACAAAAATGATGTGCATGGATGTGTGTGCAAAGACTGATATTTGTAATCCAATTCCCATGTTGCATTTTGTCGTAGACGGTCCATTTCAGTTGCTACTTTTGTTTAACTTTGAAGTTTTTTTCTATAAAGGTTTTAACAAGAACAAAGATTGCATGTTCCTAACATGAGACAAGGCTGTGTAGACTAATCCATGAGTCTGTTTTCCAGTAGGATCAAATGCAATGTTGTCTAGTGTGAGGTCTTATGACCTATGTATTGTGCGTGCACATGCTAATTGAACATGGAATTGATTTCATATTTTGATATAGCATGTCTTTGTTGAGGTGTTATTGGATTTCCTTTTTGGAATATAGGGATCCAATCTTTGGAAATTCCTTCACTATATAATCTAGCCAATTTTCTTTCTTGGAAATCTCCTATGTTTATATCGAAAAAATTGATCCATATGAAATCAATATCATTTGTTTTTGTATAGGCTTTAATGATGCTCCATTGACAAGGCCATCTTGTGAATCATAATTGCTAGCACAGATTTCCTCTAACATATTTAATTTCATGACTATTTCTAGAGGAAAGGTTTTTGTATGTTTATGTGAAGGAAAAACGTCATGGTTTTCTTCTTCTTGGTCAATTGCATTGATGACAATTTCATCAATGGGAACAATAGGAAACATTTTCTTGTTGTGCAAAGCAACATCTTTATTTTTATAAAAGAGAGAGGGGAAAGTAAGGTCAATAGGTGCAAGCCTAACAATTTTTTTTTTTCAAATATATCAAATCATTTTTTGCTTAAGTGTTTGTTTGCATTCTATTTAAGATTGAGATAAATTTGTCATCTGTTTGATGCATTGTAATATGCAATTCATAGAATTTTACATTTTCTTTTCAAAATTCATATGAGACTAGTTGTTTGTTCATAATAGGTTTTTTAAATATTATGGAGTCTTGTATAGGATGTGCTTGCTAGAGGTCGCCACAAAGTATAATGTCAACATTTCCAAATTATTTTGTTTGGACATGTTTAATGTTTCTCATTCGATCATCAATGCAAACCAATAAATGAATTCCTAGAAGGGAAACTTCATCAATGAAAACTAGTCTCAATTCTTGGTAAAGTTTTTCGAGTGCATCTAGTGTTTCATTTCTAAGTGGTGTAGGGGAATACTTGTTAAAAGGCATGAGAAGTGCAGAATGGACAATTGTTCGAGCTGCATTATATGCACCTTTGCCTGTGAATGCTAGTACCAATCCCTTTGGTTTCAAAGGATCAATTGAATAGTGTGCATCAGAAAGTCATATGAGCATTTAGAATATTTCTTTTGTTGTGAATGTTTTGTTAGTTCTGGCTCTTCCAGTTAGAAATAGATACAATGGTTTGTCCATGTTAATTTTTTTTCATTGCAATGTATTTGATAATTGCTTTCTGCTCCCTATTGATCATTCTTCTTATCTTGCGATATTCAACCTTCTCAAGTAGAAATGGATGTTCAGACAAATGGAATCCAATATTCAATTGTATTTTTCTTTCATATTGATGGGAAAATTGCAACTCTATTTCCAAATCATATTTTTCGCTGAGATGTTCAAAGGTTTTCTTTTTTTATTATTATTTTATTACGAGAATTCATGGTATTGTTCTAGATTTCGTGAATTGCATTCTCTAGAATTCCCCATAGTGGGTTGATGTTATATTTGAATTAGATTCATTTATTTTTCATGTAATATGTAAGTCGCTTCCCATGGTTCCAAGTTTTGTTTCAATGCATTCTCAGTTTTTTCAAATGGGACATAGCAAAAGCTTTTCCGTGCAATAGTTTTCATAAGCAATGTGCTTCTTGTATTTGATCAATCATATTACCTTTAGTTTCCTTATTTTTGTAATGGGTGTGCATTTTTGTTGTACCTTGATGCAAATTCAGCAAGACATATGTGCTTTATAGCACCAGGTCTAGAAATGTAATAATAAATAATGGAATTGCACATGACATTTTCGAAATTGTCATTTCCCATCTTAGCAAGAGTGATGATTTGAGGATAAATGTGCATTCATCTATTGGTCCCGTATTTATAAATATGCATTCTCGTGAACTATTATTCAATGGTAGAGAAAGTGTTATATGAACTGCTTGTGGTGCCGATATTTGTTGCATATTAAGTAAAGCATTTCCCAAAGAATGTACCATTTCAATAGCACTTACTTTTCTCTTTTCATGTGCTCCTCTTATTATTTTAAGTGATTTTGTCATCGATCTGATAACTTTTTTCATGTAATATGTGCAATATGATGCAGTTGCATATGCATTAAGTACAAATTGGGCATAAGTATTTTCATTCCACAATTGTGGCATGTTCTTTACAAAGTTATTGTTCCAAATGTTAGAAGGTTTTTGTTCCTGTAAAATTATAAGTTGTTTCAATGTACTTTGTATTGTTATGATGTAATCATCTTCATTTAGATCCATATCATCCAAAAAGTTGTCAAAAGTACTATTTCTATCATATTTTTTTGGTTTACATGATATCATATAATAAATTTACTTTTTGTTCATTCTGTCATTCACTAAGTCAATTAGTTCAAGTACTTTGTGCTTCTCATGGGCAACATTGGAAAATTGTATCTACAATGTGAGCTCTTTCTCTTTTTACAACTTTTTGTATGATGTATTTTTGCAAGCTCTGGATCAAGGTGATTTATGTTACAAGCCAAATAACTATCACCAAAGTTTTTAATGTCACTATTACTATTGGCTCCATATATTGGTGCATTTTCTACCCATATCAACCCATGTTCATGTTCGCTTACTCTATTTCAAAACTTAGTTACAAAGTCATAATCTACTTTGTTTCCAAAGAATGTTTTATCTTGAGATATCATTTTCTTTAATGCATTCATTCTATGCATATAATAATGACTACATGTTAGTGCATTTTTCCTTATTAGGTAATCAACATTATAGTCTTCTATTGTTTCAATATGTTTTGTTGTTCTTCTTTTGTCATGTAATTTGGTCAATGTGCTGACTAATGGATCCCAACGATGTTTAGCACTTGTAAATGTGACAAAGAAAGTTGGAAAATATATTTTTCTTTATTTATTGCAAGAAATCAGGAGAAATTCTTATGTGTTTGAAATCTTTGTAACTAATGTCACTTCCAAGAATCTTGTCCAAGTTGGGATTTTATTTAACATCTTTGGCTCATAACTTTGTTCCTTTTAATTTTCCTTTTCTAATTCTTATTGAAGTGCATGAAAAGAAATTTTCAATTATTAATCACAATGTTTTGAAAAACAAATTAATTGTGTGGTAAGAGAAATTAGCACTATAGTGCATTATTTCCCGTTACACAATTTTTTGGTAGTGGAATATTTCTACAATGTCACTATCACATGGGTCTCCAGAAAAAAGGTATGTAAATTTCATGTCCTCTGAATATTTTTCTCTAAAAATTCCAAGGGGCCATTTTCCTACAGCTAGTGCAACCTCAATCAACTTGTCTTACAAATCATGTATGCATTGGGACCCTATGTATCCATGTAACAACATTTTAGTTGGTGTTTCATTCTCTAAGTCCTTGGTTGTTTCATTTTTTTCTTCAATGTCTATATCTTTAGTTAGAGCATTTAAAGCAGTTGATTGTAAAATGTTATTCTAATCTCTATTTATGCTTATGTTTTCAACTTTATAAAGGTATCAAGAATACATTCTCTTAATTCCTTCATAACATTGTGCATGCAAAATTTTCCTATTTGAAATTTATTTTTATATTCCAATTATCTTTTCAATTTATACAATGGTTGTTGTTGTGTCCTTCATATATTGTGGCAATATATTTTGGACAATGTCTATTTGGATAGGAACATTGATAATCATGTATGTTAATCCCATTTGTGATCATTTATAGCCTCATTTTCTAATTTGTGCAAATGAAATTCTCAATGCAATGAGATTTTCTTCAAGTTCTAAGAGTGTGGTTACAATTTGTAATGGTTTGTTCCGTCTAATCCTCTTTGGAACAAAAAATTGTGGCAATTTTCCATTTTGAGGTGCTCTTTTGCAAACTTTGCATATTACTCTTGTAAAAATAATTTTACGGCTATCAGATAAATCTACATATGTTTGTTCTATGTCTTGTCCAATGTTTACCATATTCTTTTGAAATTGTAGTTGTTTACATATTGGACATTTCTTTTCAAGTGTGTCTTCTATCTTGGCTAGGTAAATTGTCAAGGGATATTTATTGGACAAGCAACAATGTTGAGTTTGCAATTTTTCTTTGCATTATTGTTGATGGTTTTTTGTTTCTAAACACAGTGGTTGTTTTAATCTATGGATATTGATCTTATTTTTTTATGTGTTTTCGTTGGAACCATGGTAGATTGCAATGTATCTTGATGCCTATGTTCATTTGCTGGCATAGATCCATGTTCCATATGCAAGGAGGTTGTTCCTATTGGTGGTATATTATAGTGTACATTGTACCTATTGTTATGTTCATCTAATTGAAAAGGTGCATAATGATTATGCAACATATCTACTCGAAGTGACACTAAGATGTATGTTTGGCTTGAACAATTTTTGCATTGGAAATAATCTACAATGCTTCTAGTTAGAAAGGACCACTCTTGTATGTTCACTTTGAATATTATGGTTTCTCATAGCGAACAAAATGTCCCACCTTCAACCCCTCCTTTTTGATATGGCATATCCATATTAATAAGGTATTCTTGTTAATTTGCAACTCTTTTTTTACTTTTTTATGACATCATTTGATGTATGTTTTTGTAAACAATGTAATGCATCTTATGCATTGCACATTATCAAATTGCAAAATGATTAGACAATGTAATGTCTCAAGGATCCTGTACCAAAGTTAGCCGTTATCAAATACAAAGTGAAAAGAACATGTGATCTCCACAAATGGATATAGTATTTTTTGCCTTATGTGATTCATGGGCTTACATTTTTTCATTCATTGTTTTGAAATAGATTTGTATATCTTTGCAAGAAGGAGAAAAGTATTCATTGCATGTTACAATGCTGTGGCCTATTTTCTTGTACAACAATGGCTCATAAATATCGTTAAAAGGATTCTCATCATGGAACAATATATGTAATGTGTTTGTTGTTTTTCTTGAACTAAAGAGAAAATACCTTTTATTTTTTGTGCTTGATTAGAATCCTATTGGTAAGTTTTCTTGTAACTTATTTTTATCTACGCAATTTATTCTTAAATTGTATAGTTTAAAAAAAAATATTCATTTTTTATTAGCACTTTGTAATAAAGTCAAGCATATGTTCAAAAAATGTCACTTTAATTTAGTTTAGGCACAAATGAATTAATTTTTTTTTTAAAATAATGTCGCTAATGAAGTTATCTGTCGAACAAATTTCAATGCCACATATTATCTCCACTCAGATCAATGTACAATAAGTGATTATGGTACCCCCCCCACACTTCCGACAGTTAATGAAAAGGGCGCGGGAGGGGATGCAAAATTGTTTGGGGAAAACCACCCACCGTGATGTGTCAGATGCCCATCCATTATGGGACCCCCCTCATCGAAACTGTATACTGCCACACCCCCACATAAGCCACCTTCCATCCACTCTCTCCCACTGCTACCACCTTTGCCAACTTAACACTTCTGCCACCACAATCGCCATATTGAACCCCATCATTTTTCTGATAAATTTAGTAAAATAACCATTGCATCCATCTATCCCTTCTCATCAACATCCTAATATTTGATTAGTGATGTGCCAAACATTAAGAAAACAACTGAAATTGACTATAACAATGTATCCTCAAGCTTAGGAAGTTGGGAAATTAGAGAAGGAAAAGGAGAATATGTTGCATATGATTATAGAGCAGAACATCTAAACTCAGAAAATTGAATCAGACATGGAAGAGCTTATGAAGGAAAAAGAGCAATAAATAATTGTAGATATTTCTACAATAGAAACAGGGTCAACCAACTAGGAATCAACTGAAAATATATCCAAAAATATTTGAGATCTATCATTAAATAACATTGAAATTGAGAAATTGAATGCATCATTACAGAGGGAATAATATAATAAAATCAAGACAAATAGTGCATATCTTGCGGAAGTACAAAATAATTTTAAGCTCACTAGACAACTTGAAAAGTATATGGATGAATCGGTTAGTGCATATAATTTGGCAAAATCTAAAGAGGAGATCTTGGTAGACATAAATTCAACTATTTAAAATATGTGGACATCAATAGAAATCATTTTTGAACAGGAGAAGCTGGTACATAAAGCTAAAGAAACTATTACTGAGATCAAAGAGGAGCTGGACAACAAGTTTGGAGAAGTAACAAATATCATCAAAGATTTGTATTCAAAAACGAAAGAAGAACTTGAAGGAAGAAATGGGCATTGAAGACAACATTGATGCAGTGCTTGAAGTCAGAAAATTATTGATAAAGAGAAATTCAATGCTACATCTAGAAAATAAGTGTCATAACCTAGAAGTTCAGATCAAGAGGTTTCATAAAAAAAAATCTATTTTGGAGCAAAAATGACTCCCATCACTAAGAGATTCTCATGGACAATTGATTCAAAGGGAAAATTTTTAGAAGAAGCTTCACGATATAGCAATAGACGAATCCATGTTTTCTAAAGTAAAATGAAATGTTGGTGGTAAAACTTTTCGCCAAGGGTTAGAAAATGATTTATTCATTTCATATGAAATTCACCATCTCTTTGTAAATAAGCCTACATTTGAAAAATACACTGAAGTAGACAAAACATTTAGGCAAGTAATAAAGTTTTCATATCCAGATGATGATAAGTGGGATAAGTTCCACAGACTTATTGAATGAACAAAAAGAAGATTTGGAGGCAATATTTCGGCAAAGCAGTGGGAGATAATCAACATAATCATATTTAAAAGAAAATAGTTCGAGACTAGATGCTCGAATAATGTGTGAACTCCACTAAAGCAGTGCCATAATTTCTATTTTGAGTTGTATTGATTAGAATTATCCAAATAATTTTGGATAAAATTTATTTTATTGTAAAATACAAACTAGATATTTTTGAATTACACACTCTCTCTCTCTCTCTCTCTCTCTCTCTCTCTATATATATATATATATATATATATATATATATATTGTATTATGAAGTAGGAAGGGTTTATACTTTGATAGAACCAGAGACATTCTTGTATTTTAGAAATCTTGAAGATAATCAAATGCTTATGGATTTAGTTTCTAGTAGCATTTGTGTTCATGTGAGTCTCCTTTGTGTAATCATAATTTTTATTCTTGATATGTTTGAGTTAATATAGAAATACTAGGTAGGGCTAGATTAAGTTTTGATCTTCTTGACAACCCCTGCAAAGTTATTATCATCACTGAGATTAACTAATTAAACAATTTGTTTAAATTAGTACCTCTGTGTCATTAAATTATTTCCTTTTGTCATCTCTGAAATTTATAAGTGTTATTTGTAGAAATCTTTCTATATGCCTCTACTTTATTTGATAATATAAATATTCAGGAAGGATATTTAATTACCAGATATTTTCTATTTCATCTATCATAAAAATTTAAAGATTTACATGTTGTAATAGTGGAATCAACACTTTGAGAAACCCTTATGATATTGGGTTATGTACACATGAATGATTTGATTCTTGATCATTCATTTAAATAAATCCTTATTTAGATGCTTTGGCACAGTTACCGAGTCTAAAATTTTCTACAAAGAAACAATAAGCTCAACCTCTTGGCCAATCAACATATGCAAATTGTATCTCCCCATAGCCTTTGTTCATTGTCAATAGGGCCATTTGAAGTAGGGAGATGTATCCTCCACAAATATGTTTCAAAATCATGAATTCCACGAAGCTGATTTAGGAAATCAAGTGCTAGCTTGTAATAAAATGATTCTATTGCTTCTATCTGGCCTTGTTAAAGGCATATCAAAAAGTGGTCAATTGTGCCATTTCACAATTTAGTCGATGTATAATGGAAATTCAAAAGAACTTCAATTTCATTGAAAAGACAATCGCTTGGGGTGTATGAAAATGCTTGAAGTCTAAAAGTATTGTTTGTGTTCAAGACAACGTCAATAGTTTCATGATTTTTGCATTGGTTTTTCAATTGGCAACTGTCAACATCAATTATTTCAGGCATTTTTGTATAGTTGTCCCGTGAAAGTTTTCACTGAAATTAGTTAGCCAAATGCAATTGCCTTGTGTTTGTAACAATTGTAGTTGCAATGAAACAAAACAAAAAAAATAATAGTAAAATGCAACATGCAACTAATTCTACATTGTCGCTTTCACATATGTGCAAAACACATTTGCGAAAGAGATTAATGTAGTTGTAATATGAGTTTCTAAATTATTTAATTATGACATATACCAAAAGAAATACAAGCCTTCAAGGAATAAAAATAACCACTATTGAATCAACTAAGCCTACTAGGATTTCTCTAGTTTATGTTCCCTATTAGATTAAAGAGATTAGCTATTATTTGCAAGTTTTTATAGCATCTAAAGGAAGATGCAACTCCTAGGAAATTCAAGTTTGTTTATGGCATAACTTCATGATTTTTCCTTGGTTTTCTTGCAGTGCTCTCTATCGTACATGAAACTAACTCTAAAGTTTTTTTAAAAGCAAGTTAGAGTAAATATTTATATTACTTAATGTTTACAATGTTTTTAAATGGAAGTGCAACACTAAAATGGAAACAAATCTAGAAATTTTCCTTTTCAAGAACCTTAGTGCAAACAACGTACAACTACATTTCAAAAAAATTAATGAAACTAATGTATTGGCCATTGGAATAAAGTTAGACAAATTTGCATACATGTTTTTTTTGTATAAGATACAAGAAAAAGCTAGTTAATATACACAAAGGAAATTGACCCAGTATGAGCTTTGATCTACAACCTTGAAGCTTTTTTCTAGCAAGTATGCATTACAAACTCAACAAATTCAATGTAGTTTTCTATTTGCAAGTTAACAACTTAGATATTAATTTCATTATGAACATATCACACCATATGTATAAATTGAAATAATACTTATTATAATAATTAAACATAATGCGGATTCCCCACACACACACACACACACACATATATATATATATATATATATATTAATTAATTAATTGTGCATTCTATTGTACATGCAAACCATGGATAATTTTTTGTATAAAATTATAGAACTCTTTATCACTTTGTCTATAAGGGGATGCACTAACAAGTAGCTAAAACATCTCAAATTGGATAATGTCAAGAAAACCAAAGAAAACTAAACTTAAGGCACAATGCTTTAAAGGAAAAATTGGCCAACTTGAATAGAGCCAATTACAAAATGGAAATAACTTTCGCATAAAATGGTCAAAGGGAAAAATCCTCTTTAAAATGCTAAATTTACACATGTTTTTTAAATGGATTTTTGTCATTATAATTTTTCCAAAATTACTAAGGACTTATTAGTTTCGTGCTTATACTGGAAAGAAAAATCGTGAGATTTTACATAGACAGATTCCTCAGCGAACCATAAGGAAAGAGAAGGGCTTAAAAATGAGGCAAAAATCATGGACTAAAAAGCCAACACCCTCTCAACTTTAAAAGAACAATAGACAACCAATGAATATGTCGCAGTTTGAAAAATACAAGATGACTCGGTCACATACCTTACTAACAGTGTTGGTACATATTCAATTTCATTGAGTTTCCCAAAGTTCGTGTTCTTTGAAAAACCTTTTTGCAAGCTCTTTTAGGTGTTGTCAACTCATGAAAACTATTGGCAACGTTAAAATGCTATTCGAAGTATTCGCTGTAAAATGAATTGTTACAACCATGAACGTTTAGAAACTTGCCATTCGATTTTTTTGGAAATGGCACAAAATGTTTTATCAATTGTTAAAGCTCTAAGTAATTTCATTGAATGCATAGGATTGCATAAAATTTAGTGAACATTGCAGTACAATTGAGAACCGAATTTTTTTTATATTTTGTCATTATTATAATTGTGATTATATTATTATGAAATTTTGTGCATAGTACTGAATAATATTCATAATAATAATTTTTTAGTCATATAAAATAAAATGGAAATAGGAAACCCTAAATTGTAATCTTTTCTTGATTATGCTAAAGTTACAATGTTTCCCTTGCCTAATCGAGAGTCGGGAATGGGAAGTAAAACAACTTGGCGAATAGAGGAAAGTCTTGATTCCTGACTTCCATTGGAAATTTCTTCGTAGGACATTAATGTCTTCTATTGCTGTCAATGTGGGAGTATCATCAAATATATTTCCCTTGAGCTTGTGCATTTATGCATATGCTACGATTGATTTGGCTCAAATATTTATGTTTTCATTACATGGAAACCCTAAAAAAATAAATGAAAATATTAAAGCATGAGTATACGAGAGGTGTTGTTCTATTAATTTCATTTGGAATTTTGTATAAACAATTAATAATGCTTTAAAGGAGAAGGTGGAATGTGTAATTAATGCAAAGCAAGCCAAATCAATAGAAATCCAAATCACAACTGTGGGCCTTACAATGGAATTTATACTACTTTGATTTACTTTATACCTCGCTCGACACCATCTTAATTTCAATTGTTATCTAGATCATACTCAATTAATATCTGTAAAATTATTCTTGCCTATATTTAGACCTTTAAGTGGGGAAAAAAGGGGCTAAATATAAAAAAATTTACACATCTTTTCTTTATTGTAGTCAATAGGTTACATGGGTGACAAACTTTCAACCCGCTCTGTCAGCTCATGACGGTCATAATGTTATGTTACAAAATGCAATGGCACATTAGAAAAACTCTCAAACTTGTTATCTCTTAGCTTTTAAGCTCTAAATTTACATGAAGGGTTTTGTATCTAGCTCGATGTGGAATGTACTCTCTTAACTATGACACAAGCTAAGCTAAGGAATTGATTTTCATTGCATTGTTGTTGAAATTTCTGTGGTTGATAGCTTTACCATGCATACCATGTCAACATTTATTTGACCCACTACTGTATCACTTGAAATGAGTGCTCATCAGGATTCACCAAGTTCTTAGTAAGAGGCCACTAAAATATTACCTACGCAGACACGTTTGGAATTCCTTGTCACGAATGAAAAATGGTTGACATGTGGGCAACATATCCAATGAACATCTATCCATAACATTCACATCCGTATTTAAGCATTGAAAATATGTTCCCCATCCCCTTCATTAATTCCAATCTCCGCGTGGCCTTCTATATTCTCTAAGAACCCAATGGGATTAGAAGAAATTGCCTTGTCATAAGCTTTAGATGGATAACACCAATGGATGCTATAGTGGGAATTTTTGGCTTTGGTGGCACGTCGATGAAGGTCGAGACGATTGTAGAACCACTGCGCCCAAGCCATAGGTAAATAAATGCTAGATGGGTATAGTTTGAAAGAAGACAACAAGCCATGGTAAAAGCCACAGGATCCAAAATCCATCAAAGTGTTAATTGAGACCCTACATAGAGTTGCATCATGGTGAAAAGGTCGTGCATGAACCAAAACTTATAGTTCTATTCGAATAACGTGTATCCATCCACCCTTAGCATGAATTAGTTGTGATAACTCTGGATTGGACAACCATAGATCACCCTAGAACTATGCAATGGAATAAGCATTGAGTTGGAAAGAATAATATCTCCCAAGACGAGCACACAAGAAAAGCATCGAGTGTCGGAAGCTAGATGGTGTCAGGCCTAGCCCACCTTCACGCATATTAATGTACCAAAGAACATGACCAATGCTGACTAGGATGTACCAACAATGAGAATGGGCCTCGACTATGTCAGACATCAGGGTTCAGGACTAGAAATGAAAAAATTGGTTGTGCCAATGGAAAGACCTGACCCCGACTGGGATTTGAACCAACTACTGCCACGAGGGCCATTGAGGTGTTACCACCTAGATAATGGATGGTCTTGTCACAATGTTATAATGCCACGTGGAGTACTAAGGTACTGCCACATGGAGGATGAACTGTGTATTTTTAAAAATTAATAAAAATATAACGAACAAATAATAAAAATATACTAACAAAACTAGGCCCACACATTGATAGTCCCCACTCTGCTAGGCCTTTCAGAAGGCTACTGTCACTTAGGTCATTGATCAATGGTTTTCAAAAAATTATTATTTATTACAAAATTATAAATTAACAGATACATACACACACACACACAGATATCTATATCTATATATATATATATATATATATATATATATATAGTCACGCTCAGAACTATGCCTAGGTTGAGTAAGTTGATGCACCAACGAAGAGCACCGACCCTAACCACATCAGAGGTCGGGAGTCAGGCCCTTAAACAGCGAAAGTGACACACTTGATGGATAGCATTGACTCTGAATGGTCCTTGATCTAAATACTACCACTGCTACATGGGCCATTGAACCACTGACACCTAAGTTTTTTATTATTATTTGTTATGTAAATAAGGCAATTAATTTATTTTAAAAATGAATACAAATATAAGAATAAACTATATATATAGTTGCCGTCAAGATTGTGCCCAGCTAAAGAATGTTGATACCCTAACTAGGTGAGGGGTTAGGTCTAGAAGCAATGGAAGGCTCCACCTTGATGGATAGCCCTCACTCCGACTGGTACTGAACCTAAATATTGCCACTAAAATGTGGGCCATTGTATCACTACTGTTAAACTCACATGGACAGCAAGACTAGTATGAAAGATAAATCAGTGAGTTCATATTTTTTATTAACATCAGATATACATTTATAGTACAACATATGACTCTTGGGTTTCAGATCCCAAGGTCTCTTGGACTGCTTAGTCTTTTCAGCTTCCACACTAACGCTTTAGGATTAGGTGTCCAACATTCCCCCCCTTAATCCGAAGGGTTATGTATGAGTCCAAGAAGAGAGCTGTAATACAAAATGTGCAAAAAATGCATGGCAGCACTAGGCTGAATGTGCTCTATGAAATGTTGGTATTAAAAAGGGCAGTGGTTTAAGGATGACCACCAACACTGGAACGCTTAGTGCAGTTCCTGGAACTCTTCCAAAACTGGCAAGGAGCTGGAGTCTTCTGCTAGAGGAAGTGTTCTTAATCTGTGATGGTTTAAGGATGACCAACAACGCTGGAATGCTTAATGCAATTCCTGGAACTCTTCCAAAACTGGCAAGAAGCTGGTGTCTTCTGCAAGAGGAAGTGTTCTCAATCTGTGATGGTTTAAGGATGACCAACAACTCTGCTATTCCTGGAACTCTTCCAAAACTGGCAAGAAGCTGGTGTCTTCTGCTAGAGGAAGTGTTCTCAATCTGTTCACGGGCATCTTTGTCTCTGGCTACAACTCTGAAATTGGTGTGGCAGGTTGTGGCTCAGGCTCGCTTGATGTGACTTTGAAGCTTGTAGATGACCATCATTTCCCCCCCTGTCAGATACAAGGTGAGAAGATGGAGAAAACTCAACTGCAAGACTGTTCAATACTCTGGAACAAGTTCTGACATGTGTTTGGAATATCTTCTTGGCTGTTGATGCCCATTGCCAAGAAGCGATCCATCCAAGATGAATCTTTGTTCTTGTAGGACGTTTGTTTTTGAAGCACCTTTGTGAAGAATGGCTGGTTTTATGACAGTGCTTACATGGATGAAGATCAAAACAATGATCTTTCAGATGGCCAACTCGGTCACAGTGTTGGCATTTCACGATCTGTTGTTGTTGTTGTTGCTGTGGAAGAGGGGCAGAATCTGGAACAGCTGGAGGTGAACTGTCATAAGGAGCAGGTGAACTGTCATTAATAAATCCAGCACTTTGAAAGTGAATGGGCTTGGAGTAGTCTGGAATATGAAAGGACAAGTCCTTGTCATATCCAAGACCAGTTTTGTGCTTGTTGTGGACAAGCTGTTCCCAAGGTCTGATGATGGGCTTGGGAAGTGCAGACAGAGTTTCTGCATCTGCATTTACAATTGCTGCTTTACTTGAATGAACAGTAACATTATTGACATGCTGCTGATGGGTGGTTGTCTCAATGTTCTGAACAGAAACAGGTTCAGAATGGTGTCTATTTTGATGTAGCTCTTCTTGTTGTAGCTGTGATTCAAGCTGCAAAAAATCGATCTTTTCTTGTGCATCATGCAGGCAGGTCTGAATGTCACAAAGAGTGTCTTTGCTAACATTTACCTTCCCACCAATAGTGGAGTGTATTAGTGTATTCAATAACTCTAATACATCATGAAATCTAGCCATTGTCTCAACAAAGAAATGAACACTCAGCAAGTCTAGACAAACCCCAGCTATTGAAGATTTCAAAAAATCAGTTTGAAAAAGGCACTCAACTAATTCCAGCTAAGAATTTAGCCAATCACTAACAGATTTTTCAATTATCAAGTTTTCACTGGTAAAACTACCAAGGCTACATATTGGCACCCTTTAGATGAGAACATCATTCACGTTTACAGTTCTCTGGTTTACACATTTTGTGCTTGAGAAATTAGTCATGCCGTCAAAGACTCAAATGTACCAAATATATCAGAATATTTACACACAATGACTGTAAGCTGAACCCGTGTACTTTATTCTTTATCGCAGCAAAGTAGAACAGAATACAAATAGAACCGAAATTTCACACTGTAGAGACCAATTATAATCTTCAGAAGCTATTCTGATTTTCTTCTAGTTGCAAAGAACCATCAACACTTCTGGTATAATATTATGCCACTGTTTGTTGCTCACAGTTCCCATTCACACTATTCAACATTGAGACTTAGCTGTTA
This sequence comes from Pinus tabuliformis, assembly GCA_031772625.1. NCBI lineage: Eukaryota > Viridiplantae > Streptophyta > Pinopsida > Pinales > Pinaceae > Pinus > Pinus tabuliformis. Next base: position 1,065,993,575 of record CM062820.1, read on the forward strand.
AAAATGTCGTTGAATACCGCAATACAAGTCTTTTATGTCTGCTAATCCTGGAGTGCACTAGGCCTTCAACGTGCAGGAAGATCTTGACACATTCTCTCACTTGTCAGAGAAGATTATCTCGTACACCCGGGTATCAAATCTGGACAACGTTCAAATGACTTTCTTGCACGGCTTCTTCTTGTAGAGCTTTACGCGGTCTGGAATCGATATTTACTGTGCATATATTGTTTTGCGTCGGAACACAAACCATTCATCTGGATAAAACTAAATAGGATGAGGACAATGAGGCTGGAAAACAGAATTGGACCCAAGAAACTGAAATCTTTTCCCTTCTTTGCCGCCCAGAATGTGTAACCAGTTAGTGAGAACACCACAACTGCTGTTAATATCAATGCCTCTAGAACTATCCTTCCTTTTGTGTATGCACAGGATATGCCAACAGTGAGGCTCAGAACAACAGTAAACACTCCCAACAATGCAAGATTAACCGGATGCTTCTGATGATAGGCATAAAGAGGGCACATCAAGATTAAAGGCAAGATGGAGATGCCCAACAAGAGGCCCGGGGTTTGAACCAGGAAAAGATTGATGGGTGAATACAAAACCACGGCTGCAGCAACAATTACGGTAAAAAACAATTGCGTGCTCAAGATTGAATACGCTTTCCTCAGGAAATCCCATCGCATTGCGTTGTCTTCGAGGCTGAGACCGGGATAGAGGACTCCCCCTCCGCCATAGCCCGTTTCAAGGTCGTCCGTGATGACAAAGTTTGCACATATCTTGGTAGAAACTAGATCTTTGACAGCTACAGGGAGCTCGTCCACGAGTGACAAACTTTAGTTCACAGTTTATGCAAGTATAAAAAAGGGCCAAGAACATGACCGAACGGATTGAGACACAAGTTTACGGGGTTACAGGGCTTCACATCCAAACGAATTACCACCAAACGAATTGAAACACCGCAATGCTGCTGAGCACTTCTGGCGTATAGACAGAGAGACAAGCTAGCTCAAGGCAAGTTGACAGGAGCGTGTTCGAGGACCCAGCTAGAGAGAACTATGTGGAAACGCATACATGCTTGAGAGATGAGCATTAGGGTACTCCATGCAGTAATGACAGACATGTGGAGGAAGGAAGGCATTGGGAGGTCATCAGAATGCCCACAGAAAGGAGCGCAGAATCAATTATGGCAGACAGAGAGCAGATTCAGAGTCGCAGATTCAGAATCGCAGAGACATAATTAGATGAAACAGCTAGTGAAAGTGAAATCAGAGATTGCAGAAATTTCGAACAATCCCCAAAGTTTGATTCTGGAGGCGCGTAGAGTTTTCCTTGACCAATTTGCTCCTGTTTACCATGTTAGGCGTTATGGCAGAGCATCGATGGTGGGAGGACGGTGATGGTTCAAAACGGATGCGCAGAGAATTAACCAACGCATCTCTGATATGTCAGTCCAGCGACAGAGGTAGAAACACTCAAGTATACAGCCCAGAGAATGAAACGCATGATAGAGAGGCAACACTCAAATATGAGCAGCTCAGACACAGAATTATGGGCAGAGGTGCAGGACTGACGTGCACATAACAGGCCACAGAAAAACAAGCGGCTCTGATACCATGTTAAACTCACATGGACAGCAAGACTAGTATGAAAGATAAATCAGTGAGTTCATATTTTTTATTAACATCAGATATACATTTATAGTACAACATATGACTCTTGGGTTTCAGATCCCAAGGTCTCTTGGACTGCTTAGTCTTTTCGGCTTCCACACTAACCCTTTAGGATTAGGTGTCCAACAACTACGATATCATTTTTATTATTAATTATTATGCAAATAACATAATTAATTTATTTTTAAAAATAAATAGAAATAAAGAAATAAATAATAGTAATATAAATTTTATATATATATTAATATTTTAATTTGCCTATATATATATTAATATTAATATTAAATTTTTTATTTTTATCACGGTTGGGACTGCGCATGACTCAAGCACGTTAATGTACCAATGAACTAGAATGACCCCAACTATGTTGGATGTTGGGGGCTAGACCCATAAACAATGAAATTGAATGGCCTAATGGATAGGGCCCACTCTAACTTCCCCTTCAACTGGTTACTTCCACCTGGCCACTGAAGCACTGCCATGTGGATACACAGACAATGGATGAAGATGATTGTGAAAATATTAATATCTTATATAAATTATTATATAGTAATAAAATTATTATTATTACAATATGATAACAATAATACATATACTAATCAGGCCCCAGTCTCGTCGGTCACCCAGAATAAACCACCTGCACAAGAGGAAGTCTAACTATAGTCAGATCCAACTTATACTTACAACAATTTAGGGTGGTCACAGGACAACTGCATCGTCGTACAGTCGATAGTCAAGCATCCAGAATAAAGCTATTGCTACAAAGGAGTGACGATCATAGACGACTCTAACTTCTAGTTCCCAAACAACCTGTGGAATAAGACATCCAACACAAAATTCAAGGCGCAAGTTTATTGAACTGTCAAATACTAAATATCATAGTAATTATCACGCTCATATGCGTACATTGCATTAGTCTATTTCCCTGCAAACAAACGATCCGATAACACTCTACCCTACTCATCGTACATTAAACATCATTCCGAAATAAAACTCAAGGGATCTCCACGAATCAAAATGCTAATAAATATAATTCAAAAAAAAAATTTGTTTTCTAATATTTACTTTAGAAACTGTCTCTTTAATTTTTAATGAACCAACAATTTATTTAAAGTCAACGTAAATTTATTACAATATATCTTGCTAACAACAAGAATCATAATCAATAAAATAATAATAATAAATATTTTTTTTAATACTTTACTTAATCTTTTTTATTAAACATATATTCATTTGATAATTATATGGTGTTTTAAAAGTCTTTTAATAATTATATAGTGTTTAAAGGGTTTTTATAATTATATATAGTTTTCATTTTAAATGAAAATTTTAATTTATTACCTCTGCACATTATAATAATTATTTTTCCCATTAGTATATAATATATTATCTATAAATTTATGGTTATTGAATAGAACATTTTCTGCTGCACTTTTACTTTTATATTTGTATTTTTATATAATTATTATTATTTATTTAGAATATATTTAGTAATTATGGAATATATTTTAATTTTGAATAATTTTATTTGCAATTTATGTATATCATAAATTTTGTATATTTAAAAATAAAAATAAAAATTATTATAATTACTCTAACCAATTTTGAAGATAAAACTTCCATTAACATTATTTCTATTATCAAAATGGATAAACTATTATAATAATAACGGTTTTACTCAATGTTTTTATAATACATAAATGATTAACCTTACCTCGATAATTGATTTTTTATAATACAATAATTTCATATGTTCTTGCGGTGGGATTACTTCATGTTTTATAAGAAATAACTTATATTTTCTAAAAAAAAAATTATTATAATTACTCTAACCAATTTTGAAGATAAAACTCTCACTAACATTATTTCTATTATCAAAATGGATGAACTATTATAATAATATAATTTATAAATATAAATATGTTACTGTTTTACTCTCTCACTGTTTTTATAATAAATAAATGAGTAACCTTATCTAGATAAAAGATTTTTTATAATAAAATAATTTCAAATATTTGAGTAGTGGGATTAGTTAATATTTTATGTGAAATAACTTATTAATTTTATCTTGATGGATGGATTACTATAATAAAAAAATCACTAAATTTTGAGTACTTTAGTGTTTTAGGAAATAATTTATATGTATATTGTAGTTGTATGATAATTATTATAGATTTATAGTTGTATGATAATTAATATAGATTTATCTTAAATACATATTTAATATGAGTTTCAAGGGGTTCAATTTCTTCATCTACAATTTTGTTATTATCCGACATTATTTAAATATTTTGTATAGTTATTTATTTATTTTTATATTTATTTTTAGATTTTTATTTTGGTTGAGATGAGCAAATTTTCAACTTTGATGACGGACAAACACCCTTACACATCATATTGGGATGTAAAATGAGCCTCTCGGGTCAATGATGTAGTAGTTAAAATTTTGTTAAAATTTATATAATTTTGATCTTAAATAAAATCTTAATTTTTATTATTTATAAATATTTATATAAATTTTATAATTTTCTAATTAGTTATATAATATAATATTTATAGATTTATGGTTATAGAGTAAAATATTTTCTCTTTCACTTTTTAGTAGATGAAATGTATTGGAGTATTTTTTTTTTTGGTAAATATCTATGGGATTTGAACTTTGAATCTCACAACTTATTTTATCGTTAATTGAATTGCTCTTGTAAATTTATTCAAACACATTTCAAATTTAAATAATTTAATAATTTTTTTATAATTTATGAATTTCATAAATTTTATATTTTGTTAAAATAAATTAAAAATTATTGTAATTACTTTATTAAAAAATATTATAATTACTTTAATTAATTTTCAGGATATATCTTCTATGCAGATTGGTGTTTAACTATTCTATATTTTGCATTTTTTTATCCAAAAACATACTAAACAATTTTTGGTGAGATCATTTTTTGTTGTTGTTTAAAATCTCTTTCTAAATTCATAAATAGATTCAACGCCTTGAAAGACCTTAGACACTCAGTTTAAACAATTAAACTAATACATTAGGATTATTCAATTTTACCTTATCTCATTAACTTTATAAAGATCAATTATCAAAATAGATAAACTATTATAATTTACGATCTCTCTGTGGTAATAATTTAGGGTGATGTATTTACGATCTCTCTGCGGTAATAATTTACGATCTCTCTACAGTAATAATTTACGATCTCTGCAGTCATAATTTACGATCTCTCTGCGGTAATAATTCACGATCTCTTTGCGGTAATAGAAAAACAATCTGGGGCACATGCGTCTGCGGTCCAGCTTGCTGATATCAGGTGCACACATTCCTTATATTTTTCTAATACATATTTGCTCATATATTTTCAAGTATGAATAATTCACCACAATTACCAAAGATTACCAAAGATAGACCTAGCATAGTTACTCTACAAAGCCTCTATGAGTATATAGAGTCTTTAGAGAAACGTAGAGAAGAAAGAGAAGTCAAGCTACAAACAGAGTTAGCAGCCATGCTGGAAAATAAATTCACATCTCTTGAAGACAAGATCCAAAAACAAATAGAAAATAAAATAGAACTATTGGAGAATAAGATGGAGGCAATGGAGACTAGGTTGCAGGTTATAGAAAAACAAAACCAAGATATGAACCAAACATCCTAGCAAGTAGATGTTGATACTTTAGAGAGTCTTAAAATGAAGGACATGATTAAAGAGCTAGAAGAAAAAGTTAATAGTCGCCTCACACTAAATAGTGTGGCAGGTAAATTAGATATCAAACCAATTAAATATGAAATGAAAAAATTGATAGAATTAGACCATGAGCGTAACAAAAGGGCCTTGAACCTTATAATCTTCGGTTTGAAAGAGGAGGTAGATGAGGATACTTTAGCCATAGCCCAGACAGAATTACATAACATATTACAAATTGAAACAACGTGTCTCACAGAATCAACAAGGTTGGGAAAACAACAGAGAATAAAGGAAGGCTAATCCGAATAAAGGTGAGCTCTACTGACCATAAGTATGACATACGTAGTAAAACCTCAAGTCTAAAAGGAATGAGAAAATTTATAAATGAAGATGTCATTCCAGAAGATCAAGCAGAATTGAGAAAGGAAGTTTAAAAGGTAAAGGAAGCTAGGAAGGAAGGAAAATGGGCAATAATCAGAAATAGAAACGCCGTTATTTGAGATAGAAACCAAAAAGATAATAATAAATAGCAATTCAACATGCTCTAGATTCTTTCTTGGAACTATCGGGGCTTTCCATGGAACAAAGGCCCCAAGTTAAGTTGGATCTCGAATGATGTTGATATTATTTTTCTTGTTGAAACTTGGGAGCACGAAGAATCTAATGTCCCTAACATCGATGGATTTACATTATGGTCTACCTGGAATAAGCGATCCTCCCGTAGAGGCATTGGAGGTATAACTTGTTACATCAAGAAGAATATCTCTCCCCATGCTAGGATTGATAAAAATGACCCTTACAACCAATATAGTTGGATAGAAATTACTGACATTTATGATAAAAAGACCTACATAGAAATCTGTTATTCCCCCCATCAATTCTAATTTCTATAAGAAAAAGATTCTCGATAAAAATAGTCCTTACAATGGTTTAGAGAATGATATTTCTAGCCTAAGGAATTAAGGAAATATCCTTTTAATGGGTGACTTTAATGCTCGAACTTCAAGCAACCAAGCTATTCTTCTAAGTAATCATTCCAACCCTAATCTTGTTTGGTTAGACGAAGACCTTCCTCTCACTAGCTGGCACAAAAGGAGCTCTGAAGACGTTGGGGAGAATTTGTTTGGGTTGGAGCTAGTCAAGATCTATAGTGCTCAGGATCTCATAATTTGCAATGGTCTAAAGAAGTGGCCCAATTCTAGCCGGATGACCTATGTCCATGGGCTTGGTAGCAGCGTGGTAGACTATGTTATCTTCAATCTCCCTCTATACAACAAAATAACAAATTTTGACATCTTAAACGACCACGAGCCTGACTCTGATCATAGGCCTTTACTTATAACTCTCAATTTTGTCATGCATAGAGATCCCATAGAAGATAATCCTTATAGCCAAAAGAATTTAATCTTTGATAGAAATAAAAAAGATCTCTTTCTAAATGAATTAAAAACTAGTTTGCTTCCTTTATCTAGTATAGACAACATAGAAGATCTCTATCATAATTTTACTACACCCTCTCATATTTTGTTAACAAGTTCTCAATTGAAGTTTCAAGTAATAAAATAAATAGCAAAACCAACCCATGGTATGACAAAGATTGTTAAAGTGCGAGGAGAGCAATTAATGAAGTTGTTGATGAATCTCTTAAAATTGGCAAGATAAAAATATAAAAAGCCCTAACTAAGGAAAAAAGGCAGTATATTCGTAAAAAATAAGAGAATCTCTTACACCTTTCTATGGTAGCTCCTAAGAAATTTAGAGGTAGATTCTAACTAGGAAAACCAAAGATAATAATAAAATTGCTTTACACGACTGGAATTCCTATCTTAAAAAGCTTTATGAATCTCCAAATGTCATGGATAACTTTAAAACCCTGCTCACAACGAAAGAAGCTTTCTCATTAGAAGACATTTATTTTGGGGTTAATCGCTTGGCTAATGGGAAAGCTAAGGGCATTAAAAGTTAGCAGGCAAAAATATTAAAAATTGGAGGTCCTGTCCTCATCCCCCACATTCACAAGCTTTTCAATCAAGCGGTCAAGCAAGGGTTCCCTAAACCATAAAATCAAAGCCTCATTATCCCTATTTTTAAAAGTGGGGATACAAATAACCCCTCTAATTATCGGACAATTATGATCATCCCTCTCCTAGCCTAGTTATATGGTATTATTTTGGAAAGGAAGCTGAGCATATGGCTTGAAAGTGAAGGTAAGCGGGCTAAAGGCCAAGCAGGTTTTAGAACGCAGAACTCAACAACAGACCACTTCGTTACGCTTAGGATCATTGTGGAGGGATGTCGCAATGATAAATCCAATCTCTTTTGTTGCTTTGTGGACTTTAGAAAGGCTTTCGATACTGTTCCTAGAAACAACCTTTGGAATATATTAGAAGAGCTAAAGGTTCCTTTTGAGTTGAGAGATGCCGCTATAAGGTTATACAAGAATGTAATTGCCAAGTTAAAGAGAAATGAGGAGTGGTTGAAAGATATTAAGTGTAATATCAGAGTTAAACAAGGTTTCCCCCTCTCCCTTACCTTATTTGGCATTTACATCGACAAGCTAGAAGGTTGTTTAGAGGAAGCAGGATGTGTTGGCATGATCTTATGTGGGATAGTCATCATCCTTATTCTCTAAGCCGATGATATTGTTCTTCTCGCAAGGTGCCCATTTGATCCTGATAAGCAACTTATACTTCTTAAGGATTTCTGCTCTACCATGGGTATGACTGTTAACACTAAAAAAACAAAAGTTATGATTATCAAATCCAAGAATGACACTTCCACTAATTTTATGTACGACAATAGTAACTTGGAGGAAGTGTCTTCCTATAAGTACCTAGGAATTGATATTCATCACAAGCTCAACTGGAACTATAGCATTGAGAAAAGGATTAATGGGGGATGGAAAGCTTATTTTAGTCTTGAAAATAATTGTAAAATGACAAACCTCGTAATGTGGGATAGAAAGAAGTTCCTCTTTGAAACTTTAGTCACTCTGGTTATCTTATATGAATGTGAGGTTTGGGGTTGTAGAATCTCTAGAGAATCCTAGAGAAAGATTGAGCAAATCCAGAAGTGTTTTATAACATATAACCTCGAAATTAAAAGCAACACACCCTATCCTATTCTCCTTATAGAAGTGGTTCTTTCCCTTATCGAGAGCCTAGCTATGACTAGGCTTCTGTTGTACAAGCACAAACTTAATAACATAGGATACCATAGACTTCCTAAGCTAGCTTTAAATTCCAGCCAAAACCACCTAAGTCTCAAACGAGGTTGGTATAAAGACACCAGGGCCTGATTAAACCATTGGGATATCGACAAGAATGTTGCATTGCAAAATATTAATAACATTAAAAATATTGTTACTTCTAAGTTCAAATAAAAAATGTGGTGTGAGAAAGATTTAACAGCTAAAAGAAAATTAAGATATTATAAGGAGGTCATCAACCCCACCCTAGAAGATCAAAAGTATCTCTTTGTTTTAACTAGATCAAAGAAGAAAAATAATATAGGCAAGATTAGAACGAACTCTCATGAGCTCCATAGTGAAACGGGTCATTGCGCAGTTCCTAAAACACCATGGATGGAAAGGTTCTGCCATCTATATGAGAATACGAACATCGAGGATGAAAATCACTTCCCCTTAGAGTGCCCTGCATACAACCACATTAGATCTTAGTTTCAAAATATTTGTTGCAATACTGACCTTCCTAGCCTTTTACGTTGTCAAAATTATAGTGAGCTCGGGAGGCTTCTCTCCAAGCTTTTTGAGCATTGGAATAAAATCTTAAATCAAACTAAATAATTCGTTTCTTTAGGTCCTATAGACCAAAGTTTGGTCTCAGTAGACCTTAACCACCATCATCGTCGTCGTCGTCATCGTCATCATCATCATCATCATCAACTAATTTATAGATATTTTAATGCTTTACTCACTCAATGTTTATAGATAATTTAATGCTTTACTCACTCAATGTTTTTATCCACATAAATAAACTATTATAATAAAATAATTTTAAAATATTTTAATTCTTCCCTCACTCAATGTTTTATAAGAAATAACTTATTAACTTTATCTACATTGAAGGATTATTACAATAAAATAATCATAAAATTTTGACACCCAATTTTATAAGAAATAATCACTTATAACTGTGATAGGATTGTTTGATAATTATGCAATATTTAAAAGGATTTTAAAATTATTTATGATTTTGATTTTAAATGGAAATTTAAATTTTATTATTTATAAATATTTATATTAATTTTATAGTTTTATAATTAGTTATGAGACATGAGATATTAATGGTTAAATGTTTTTTTATTCCCAACATTTAATGTTTGGAGTAGTAAATTAAGATGAGAGGTAAGAATTTATATGACCATTTTGTTAAGCCCCACAAATCTTTTTCCCTTTAGCATGGTGCATTTCCTTTCTTGTGTGTTTATTTGAGTAAATATTTTGGTCGGCTAACCATGTGAATAGATAACTTGCTAATGACAAGGTCCCAGTAGCACTAGGAGCTCATAGTGTGGTTTGATTTCTATTGTTTTATTCGAGTTTCTTTCTTTCTGAAGTTATACAAATAAAGGTAGAGATATTAGGGATAGATTTAAAGATAGAGGTAGGCTAAAAATTCTTGAAAGGAATCCTCTCTAACACTAAGTTGCGGGTAGGTAAATCTTCCAAGAAGGACCAGAAAGATAAAAATACAAAAGATAACTCCAAATCTAAAATAAACAAGGGAATCGATTCTACAATTACCTCTACCGATTCGACAGGGAAAGTTACATTGTTTGGAGGAAAGGGACAAGAAGACAACTCTAAACCTTATCAATACATAGTAAACAAAAGGGAAAATCCTATAGTTCCTCAAACCGACCCTATAATGGTAGCGGCTATAGAATCAAAATTTAATCGCAATATTGTCCAAGGGCATGAATGACCAAATTTTCTAATCAAGTTTAGTTTATTCGGGGGTGGAAATATGGTAGAACGTGTTCAAGGGAGGTTTTCATAGAAGGACTAACACCAACTAATGAGGAGGAAGAGGTAACCTTTGGATCCCCCATTGTCGATCCTAACATAATGGTTCAAATGAAAAACATTCGTCCATCAATTCTGCCACATTTCTATGGTAATATTAATGAAGATCTTAATGTCTTTTTGTTCAAGTTTAACATATCATGTAGAAGTTATGACTATTTTACTGATTCCCAAAAGATTAAGTTGTTTCCTACTACCCTCAAGGATGCAACCTTGTGTTGGTTCATGGAGGGGAAAAGACGGTGAGAACATGGGATGAGATGCATAGGACCTTCCTTTCAAAGTATCAAGAATACTGTAAAGTCAGGGAATTAAGGGAGGAAATATTTAAGATCTCGCAAAAAGAGGTCGAAAGCTTAGAGGATTACCTTGAACGATTCCAATACAATCTCTAGAGATCTAAGCAAAATAAGCTTGACCAAGACACAATCATAACTATTTTCTTGATGTGTGTCCTGGATGTGTCCATCAATATATTAAATTTAATGGGATATTCAGATGTCTCACAATTTCCTTTTAACAAAATGACTGACCTTTGCTGTAAATATTCTCATAAGAAAGCTACACATGATAGAGGAATGAAAAATGTTCTTCTTAAGAATTCCAAGTCCATGACAAGAAATGTAACTAAACTTGAATTAGGACACTCATTAGAAAATTTTAAGAGTGAGCTACTTGAAAATATTAAATTAAAATTAGATACTTTACAATTAAAGAAAATGTAAGAAGAGAAAAGAGAAACTTTTTCAATATTTTGTTCTAAGTATAAACAAAAGCACCCTTTATGAGAATGTGACCCCGAGGTACATTTACCCTGCTTTTTATAATGCAATGATGTAATTTCTTTAAGTGTGGAACCATGGATCCGTGATATAAGAGCAAAGAGGAAAGATAAACCCAAGTGGGGCTAGCTATAACTTTAAATTAATTTTATGGTGAAAATAATGAGAAAAAGAAGAGGAAGAGTCCAAGAGGAACATGAAGAGACCCATGAGGAAATGATAAAAAGGAAAACGCACAACAATGTGTGGGTTGGACCTTTTCTTGGTGGATATCATGGTAAAATCTAGAAAGAGCTATGAGTTGAGGGAATCAGATTCATGAAAGAGAAAATTGTGACCAGAAGAGCAAGAGGATAAAAATGAAATGGAATGAGTTCTTGCCAAGGGAAACCACTTAGAGTGCTTTCTAGGGTTGATAAACCACATGAAAATGTTTCTTACAGTGGGTTGATAAACCAATCATTGAGTGCTTGACACAATTGATAAACCACCTAGGGTGCTTACTAGGGGTTGATAACCCACTCCTAGAGTGCCTGACCCAGTTGATAAACCACCCATTACTGTGAATTATGTTTTGCTTGACTAGCTGATAACCCACCCAGTATCATATGTATTTCCTATCCTTTGTGTAGTGAAGATGGTTTCTTTTGAAGGTTGTTGAAAGGAAAATTCCCCTTAGATCATGGATCTCGCTTGGGGGTGACCGTTGTAAGGAATTCTTGCTATAATAGGTCTATGGCTGGGTGGAAAATAGAAGTATCACCTTGATTTTGTCCCTTTTCCTTATTGTAGTTGCATGTATTAGATTGGAATCGTAAAGCTAAATATTTTCTTCTGAAATTTAGTGCTTGGATTTGAAGGATGTTGTGTTGTTGGGTAATGCTAGAGCATGTTTGTTTTGGTTGAAATTATTGAATTTCCTAAGGTTATTGTTATAAGTTTGTGTCATGCATCTATGAGTTAAATACCTAAAACTTTCTATTTGTTGTTCATGGAATGCATTTTGGGTTTAATGGCTCCACATCATAGTTTGAAATGCCATATTTCTTGTCTAGAAATGAGAGGTTGATTACTTAATGATCTTTTCTAAAATAATGGGTTATTCATGTGCTATCTCTAAGCCTGTAGAGTATCGAAATGTCTATACATGAAAAGAAAAATAATCTTTGGTAAAGAAATTAAAATTCTAATATAAAACAATTTGGTTATTAGTCCTTAATTGTAATTTAAAACCTAAGGAGGATAGCCCTATTATACTGTACAAATGAATGATATAAATTATTTTGTAGGTTGTAGGCTGAGATGGGCCGAGACCACTAAAATTTCTAGAGGGAGAGCTAATCGGGTTGCCCACACCTTTGCATGTGTTTTGGCCTTTGAGGCTAGGAATGGGATCTGTATACGCATACATAAATAAGTGTAAAGTTGTCATTATGTGGGCGTAGAAACCCTAGGCCCCTCACAGAAATAGACCTTTAACCTTATACACCCATTTGGTCGGGCGGATGAACAAAGGTGAGAACAAAGTGATGGCAGGGCCATTTATCTCATCAAGGGACTTGCACCATTGGATGATCTTAGAGGTATGGTACCCCGAAGGTTTCAAAGGGAGTCTTCATTTGAAACTTCCGAAATTATAATCCCGGGATGATTTGACTTGTGCGGCCACTTACAAGAGGTGTCGGTGAAGGACTCGAACCCATAAGTCTATGTTTATATGAAATGTAAAGAGGGGATGCCTTTATAATTGGTAAAAACATTATTTTTGTGGTGCTAGTGGAACCCAAAGAGGCACTAAGTATCTAAAACTTGTCATATAGCCATTGAGGAGAGTGATGATGAGGAAAATGATGTCACTCTGGGTTGATGTCACCCCAAAGGTTCCCAAAGGAGGCATGTTATTAAACTTCCAGGGACTCTCTATCTCGAGGCAGAGAAATTTGACAATAAAGGGAGGATCACTAATCTACGGAAAGAGATCTCCATCCCACTCCCCCCGACACTTTTGTTTCAAGCACAAAACTAAAATATCTGGGATTAAACTCTCAGGGTGATGTGGCTTTAGAGGAGGAGGGACCTGTGCCAGATTAAATAATACTATGGGAGAAATAGATGGTAGGATCATCCACATAATCCTGGTGGTATCAGAAAGGGGATTACCCTAGATATTTTTGGATGCATGTAAGGGGAAATCTCTAGGATTAAACTCTTAGTGTGAGGTGGCATTGGATGGAGAGTCTACTCCATGTCACACGAATATTATAGGAGGGATATTGTAGCGGGGTCATCCACTTAACCCCACCAATGTCAAGAGGGGATTCCCCAGACTATTTTAATCAAGTGAAGAGAGAAATCCCGAGGGAATTTCTTCTAGGTTGAGGTTGGAGTAGAGGATCCCTTGTGCTATGAATTATATATTTATATATAAAGTAAGGGGAGGATTATAATGTAATTATATAGATTTGAACATGTCCATAAACCTTTGGGACCCATTCATATTGTATTATTACCATGAACATGTCAATAGTCGGTAGTGTTGTGTCTTAAAGGGTCATGCAAGCACCTAGTGGGGACCAAATGGGAGCCACATGGCTAGCCTTGATGCCATTCCAAGTGACTATTGGTCAAAACCTTTGAAGGCTCCTATATTTTGATCCTAAGGGCTGATGAGGGTGAAATTTATACCACTGGAAATATATTGACAAGATGAACACAATAGTGTTGTCCATTCTAAGTTTTGATGTATTTGAGAAAGGTTGAAAATTTAGACCCCATCTCCACGGCATGGACTCTGGTGGTCAAATCAACTCAGTCACTACCCTCTATCTTCCTTTAAGGGGATTGGGATGACATGGGTTAGGTTAGAAAGTGGTATCAGAGTGCACTGGGTTCAAACACTTGACCTGAAGAAGCTCACGTGCACATGCTAGATGCTTGATTGATATGCATGAAATGCTTGATCTATTTGTTTCCTTTACGTTTGTTGTAGAATATTTTGATGCATGGTTTTATAGGCTTGTTGGCTTAATATGATTACATGTTGACCAATATGTGATGGTTAACATCAATATAGACTAAGGAGAGAGTACATACGTTAATTGCATGTTCTTTATTGTTGACTAAAAATGAAATGTGTGTAAACGAAAAATGACAAGTACTAAGGTATAATACGAAGAAAAAGGAATGAGCAATAGATTTGAACAGCATGGTATGAATAAGACCGTACAAGGTCCTTAAGAAGAGTCAGATGGGAAGATGAAAGAGGAAGACACTCTGGAACTCATGGACACTCTTAGAAGTCTAATAACTGAGATAAGAATCAAATAGTGAGAAGATTGTTAGAGAACAAGAAAAAGTAAATACTCTATTGTTGCAAAGTCTTTCAAAATTACAAAGAAAATGATAACAAGACATTGGTGCTAGCCATTGGGACACAAACAAGAATAAGGACAACCCACAAAATATCCAAAAGCACAAATTGGGTGATAAGAAAGAAAACGGAAGTCAATCAAGAAATAGGAAAAGAGATGCAGGAGGAACAAATTTTCTCAGCTTTCCCAAAAGAGGATTAAGCAGTCCTAGCTCATCATCAAACAAAGAAACCACCAAATATCATCATCAAAGAAGGAGTAGAAACACTCATATGCAACAAGAATTCAAGAAAGAAAAACCCCCAACCTTTGATGGAGAGATAAATAAGGCATATGATGTGGAAGATTTAATTTTGGGAACAAAGAAGACTTCAAGTTGAATGATTATACCGAGAACCTAAAGGCCATGGTAGTTGTCTTCAGATTAAAGGGAAAATTTAATATATGGTGAGAAGACCTCAAGAACATCAAAGGCATCAAAGATAAGGAGATGACCCGGTGGAAGTTTGAAATGTACTTCCAAGAAAAGTACCCATTTGAGAAGTGTTATGACAGTAGAGCCAAGGATTTCTATGAACCCAGACAATGGAAAATGACACCTGAAGAATATACCATTAAATTATTGGAGTTGTTAAGGTATGTATTATACATCAAGGATGAGAAGACTAATATCCATAGGTATTTCAGTGGGTTACCACTAGCATACTGAGACATAATAGAGTTCGATGAACCTAAGACTATGGAGGAGGTTATCTAGAATAAAAAACACTTCTATGAACATTCTAAGCATAAGACTAAAGTTTGAGATGAATAAAATAATAAAGAAAAGGAGGAAGGCAAATAACCTCAGGATATAATCAAGGAGGAAAGGGTGTAAGGGTTATTAAATTTACCAAAAATGAACAGCAACAAAACTCCATAGTTATAAAAAATGAACCCCGACAATCAGGATATGGAAAGATGAAAGGATGCTATTAGTGTTGGGAGTGTGTAGAAAACCATTTAAGAATATTTCCCCAAGCTTGGAGAAGTATGGTGAAAAGCTACACAACATATAGGAGGCATCAACTGTGTATGATGTAGCCTAGAGCATCCCCATAATATACAGTACATTATATAATAGATAGGAAAAACAAAAAGTAGCAATCATTCAAATGGAAGGTATGGTAAAAAAATCTCATGTTTCAATTTGAATTGACCTAGGATCTAATTTCAGCTATATTAGCCATAATATCATGGAAAAATGTGAATTTCCAAAGAAAATGCATGAAGAATCATGGCTTGTTCAATTGGCCACTAGGACAAACATGAGGTTAATAGAAATGATTGAGTCTTTCCTTGTATAAATCGAGGCATCACTAAAACAATTAAACTGAATTTTTTCCATTAGGATTATTATGTTCTAATTTTCATGGATTGGTCGGAAGTCCATTGAACCAAGTTCGATTTATACAGTGAGGTGTTAGAATGTCTAAATGATTAGTGTGACCCAATAATGCAGTAGGGAAACAAAATGTTGATAACACTCATAGTGATATTAGAAGTCCAAGTAAAGCATTGTAATAGGAAGGTGTGTGCTTATTCCATTTAAATCTCAGAGGAGAAAGAGACCAACACAGAACCCTTTACAAATTATCCAGTAGTGAACCAATATAGTGATGCATTTACAGAAGAATTTTTAGGACTGGTTTCTGTTAGTGTCAGCATTTGTAGCCTTCCTCCAATGATAAAATATGCTCTTACAAAGTGGTCTTAGAGTGTCAAAGTCAAATTTTGTCATTTCAGTGAGTTTTCAAGAAAAATTTGGTTACTAGGTATTAGGTCTAGGGTTTGTGTTCATTCCTTCCATAGTTTTCCAAATGTCAGTCCATGTCACCATTTAGCTGAGCGTACGATCATTCAGAGAGTTGTCATCATCATTTCAGGTTCCAATGGGTCATTTTACACTTTGTTCGTGTTTTAGTTGTGCTTGGGTGAGACTCATTTCCCTCTCCTAGGGTTTTGAAGGTAATTTCTCTTATATGGCCAAATAATCAACAGAGCTTGCATCCTGATGCTCATACACCTTCCCTATCCTTAATGTACCTTATTAAACACTTCTCATCACTAATATCCCTCAAATTCCTCATTTTTCCACAAACCCTAATTTCTTGCTACAATTTGACAATTTTCTAGGCTAGGCCTGTGTTTTTCCCTTTTGGACCCCTTCCCCTCACTCAATCTTTGAAATTCCATTTTTCCCTATTTCCTAACATCTTTCCCTACTTCCCAAAATTTTCTCAAGAATTTAGAAGCCGCCTATCCCCTTCATTTCCCTTCATTTCTACAAAACCCTTATTCCACACATCGGGGTAGGTTCTACTCAAATGATGTTTATGAGCAAGAAAAAATGAATTTGGAAAACATGAGAGGTTTTTTCCTATAATAGGTCAAGGAAGAAAAACCTCCTTCACTTTTTACACAAGTATCATGGTTTTAGAGAAATGTCAAAAATAAAGTTGCCTCAGGAGGGTTGTTGCACTTCTGGAGTGGCCTTGGGAAAATCAAGATTTCTCCTAGCTTGCTTGTCCAAATGACTTTCTTGATGAGTTAAATGATATCACGACAGAGATATATTTCCAATGAGCTATCATGAGCTCAATTTGGAGTTGAGGAAGACCTCCAAAAGTTTACTGCAACAACACTCTACATTTAGGTAGCCTTATTTTGCACATTTTGACCAGTCTTGGGAGATTTGACTTTTGATAGGGAAAATGACCTCAAAATTGGAAAATTCAAGATGTTATGGAAATTAGAATCAATAATATTTTCAACGAGCTATCCCACATCCAATTTGGACACAGGAAAGGCCTCCAAAACGGGTTTTCAAAAAGGCACTACGCACCTGGGAGGAGCTATGCACCTGGCAAGGTTTTCCTTTGTTAATTTGCACTGGCGCTACGCACCTGGCAGCCAAGCCCCAAAACGCTCCAAAATCACTCAATTTTCTTCAAATATCTCAATTAACCTCTCAAACAAGTAATTAAATCCTCTCATCTGATCAAACAAGGGATTTTTTTCATCTATGGTGGTGATTTGAGTGTTTAAAAATTAAACCCTAACCGCCTCCAAAATTGTATTGCCAAGTTTGTCTAGGGTTTTGTTTTATGCTGTTTTGATTCCTCTGTGATTATCTCCCTACACTCCATGCCCTTGCACTAAATTTTCCTAAATCCCTTCCTCTTTCCCTCTCGCATCGGCACTCATCTCCTATTACCAAACCCTAAGCCCTATACATAATTCCTAAACATTAATCCTATCCATTCTCTAAACCCTAATTCCCATTTCATAAACCTTATACATTCCCTAAAACCATACTTCCATCATCAAAGCCATCATTTACATTTATACTATCAGTCAACCCCTCAATTCCCAAAAGAAAAACAGCAGTCACCCTACTCACCTTCATACTTATAAAATCTCTTCATACTCATCATTCTTCACTCCAAATTTGCAAGTATGGAAACAGATTCAGCATATGAGAGGGATGATGAAATGGTCAGTGATTCTTCCCAAGAGGTTCATGCACCAATAAAACCACACAAAGGAGGACAAACAAACAATCATGGAGTTGCAAACCATAAGGGAAAACCGACAATTGGCAAAAAGAAGGAAAATCAAGCTAACTTCACTAGAGCAAGAAATAGAGGCTGATCGAGATCATGGTTAGAAAGAGTGAATGCCCACCTTGAGAAGCTGCTAGACAAGGAAAACAAGGAAAAGAACATGTTGCGCCACATGGCTTACCACTATTTGGCCCGGAACAGAAATTGCAAGACAAGGATAAGGTACCTAAAAGCCAAGTTAAGGAGAGCCTTAAAAGCCAAAAAGCAGCATGATAAACTTAGAATCTTGGCTGAAGCATCATTGGACCATCATAGCACATAAAAAGGATCACGCATGCCAAATTTCAAGAAATTTTGTGAAGCTTTTGGCATTTTTGAATTTTTCAGGCAAAAAACACATTTTTCCGGCAGGTGTGTAGCGCCATCGGCGCTCGCTTTTGATAGGGACCTCAATTTGAAGAAAACTTGGCATTTTTGAATTCCTTATGAAAAGTTATGCATGCTCAGAAATTACTAGAAAATTTTGACAAGTTTTGGACCTCCAAAAGGGCCAAAAACACCCAAAAAATGCCCTCTCTGCCGCTTTTTGGCCACACAGGAAGCAGTCTTTGGAGATTGCAATTTTGGAGGGAAAAATGGACTCCAAATAAAAAAATTCAAGTTGTTATAGAAATTATACTCAAAGGGATTTCTAACGAGCTATCTTGCACCTAATTTGGACCTCGGGAAGCCATATAAAGGCAGTTTGGAAAAAGCACTACACACAAAAAAATGGCGCTACGCACACGATGAAAAAGTGCTAGTTTTGCTCAAAAAATCTGTTTTTTGCCTAGTTTTCTTCGTGTTTGAATTTTTCTCTCTTATGGTCAAAATCATGATGTGACATGATGTAAATTGATGTACTATGATGTAAAAATGATAAAAATTGACTTGATAAGGTAGATACATCAGTTGTAGGTGGTTTAGAGTTGAATGAATTAGTTTCCTAGGTTTTAGAGGCAAGCTGTTCCACTGCCTATTTTTGTGTTCCTAGTTTAGATCTTGTTGAAAAAGATCCTTAACTCATGGATTCGACCCCTGATGGATAGCACAGGTGGTTTGGAGGTCTATATCATGTGTTTTTTCAATGATTTGTAGGGGTTGGACTCTTGTGGATGCATTGAGCACTATTGTACATCACTTCTGTAGTTTGGCAAGGAAATAAACTAGGGTTTTGCAGCATTTTGTGGGATTCTTGTGGTAATGTGATTTAGCGTTGTTTTATTCTATGTAATTAAGTTTATCTCATGTTTATGTGTGGCATCATCTCTTTCTTTGTGCATAACTAAATGAATCAAGTTTGAAAGGTGGAATTCATTGGTGTTTCAGTGCTCTACATTAGGATTTGTTTAGTTCTACATGTTTTCTACTGTTTGAATAGGACTCATGACACTTTCATGCCCTCTCCAGCTCCTCACCAGTATTTAGACTCACCATTACACTAATTTCAAAGTGCTAAAACACTTTCCTACCTCGCCCCACAGAAACCTCTGCAAATCTGTGTTCATTTCCCAGACCCAAAGCTGCCTTCCCCATCTGATCTAGAAACCAACCATTAAATTCAATCAAATTCCTCTGAGAAAGCATATCTAGCCTAAAATTAGTTTTTAAATCAGTCATCTCAAGCCTTCTTTGATAAATTTTCATTGAGATTGATAAGGAGAGAGCCCTCTCCCGACCTGGTAGGGCTAGCTACCCAGTTAAGCATGGTTTGATGTTACCCTAGACCTACCTTTCTCAGCTCGAGGTAGATTTAGGCCCTAACAGTTTCCAATAAGGATATTGCCTTCACAATTGAGTTGATTCTAGGAAAAGCATTAGTAGAAAAAGTCCCCTACTTCATGAGAACACTTGAGATCATGGAATTAAAGTTGTAACTAAAGGAATTAATGGAAAAAGGGAATATACATCATAAAATTTCACCATGGGGATCCCATGAACATTCTGTTAAGAAGAAGGATGGGACAATGCATCTGTGCATCAACTAGAGGTAGTTATACAAAGCCACTATGAAGAATAACACCCACTACCTAGGATCAATGATCTATTTGATCAATTGAGAGGGGCTGCAACATTTCCAAAGATCATTTTAAGGTCAAGTTACCACCAGGTCAAAATCAAGGAAGAGGACATTAAAAATATTGCTTCAAAACAAGGTATGGCCACTATGAATTCATTGTAGCTCCATTCAAGTTTTCAAATTCTATAGCAACCTTTATGTGCCTTATGAAAAATGTGCTCAGGCCAGGATAAATTTGTGTTGGTATTTGTGGATTATATATTGGTGTATTGAAGGAATGAAAAGGAGCATGAGGAGCACCTGAGGGTTATGCTACAATTAATCAAAGAGCATAAATTATATGACAATCTCATCAAGTGAAAGTTCTTTCAAACTCAGGTTCATTACTTGGGTCATGTTATCTCAAAAAGAGTGGTTGTGGATCTAGAAAATATCAAAGCAATAATAGATTGGCCCATGCCCAAGAATGTGATAGAGGTCATATCATTTATGGGGTTGGAAAATTACTATCGAAGGTTCATTCAAAGCTTCTCAAAAATTTGGCATCCCATCATAGTGTTACAAAGAAAAGGAGTGAAAATTTAGTGGACTTTTGAATGCGCAACTAGTTTTTAACAACTAAAAAATGTACTTGCCTGTGCATCTATCTTAAGGCTAGCTAACAAAGAAAACGATTTTGTTATTTTCATTGATACCTAAAAATAAGTAATTGGTGGAGTCCTGTTGCGCGAATTCCATGTAATATGCTATGAATCTTAGAAGTTGAATGAGCATGAAAGGAATTATGTCACTCATGACTTGAATATTGCAGCCATTTCCCATATAATAAAAAAGTGGAGGCATTACCTAATGGGAAGGAGGTTTGGGTTAATGAATGATCACAGTGGTTTGAAATACTTGTTTGACCAGCCCATGATGAATTCTAGATAAGCCAAGTGATTGGATTTGATTAGTGAATTTGACTTTGAGATTAATCACATCAGATGAAAAGAGAATGGAGTGTTAGATGCACTTAGTATAAGTTTGGAAGAGGTTCACCTAGAAGCCATAAACACTTGCTCCTCCGACATGAAGGGGAGGATTAAAGAAGGGCTGATAAATGTTCAAAATTACCAACATGTGAAGAAGTGTTGGAAGGAACAACCAGATGGGTTAGTAAGTAGAATCTACTAGCTCAATGATGATGGAATACTAATATTCAAGAATATGAAATATGTGCCTAATGCCAAGGATTTAAGGAAGCTTATCATGGATGAATTCCATAAAATAACTTACTTGGGTCACCCTAGATATCAAAAGATGATGAAAACCATAAAGAGGACATATTTTTGGCTTGGAATGAAGAAAGATATTGTTGAATACCTTGCAAAGTGTTTGGAATGTCAACAAGTAAAGGTAGAGTGCAGGCACCAAGCTAGACTACCACATGACTATTGCATCCAATAATAATTCCAAAATGGAAATGGGAGGTCATATCCATGGAATTTATTACAGGTCTGCCCAAAACAACTAGACAACATGATGGCATCATGGTGGTAGTGGATAAGTTGAGGAAGGAAACTCAACTTATAGTTGTTAAAAGTACTAATGAAATAATTGATATATCCTATATTTTCACAAAAGAGATATTTAGGTTGCATGGAATACCTAAAAATATAATATCATACATGGATGTTAAGTTCACTTCAAACTTTTGGAAATACTTGTTTGTTGGTTTTGGAACCTAGTTAGCCTTCAACACTGCATACCATCCTTAGATTAATGGTTAAACAAAGAGAGTAAATAGAATATTTAAAGACATGTTGAGGATGTATGTGATGCATCAATTGAGAAAGTGGGAAGACTACCTACCATTGGTGGAATTTTCATACAACAATGGATACTAATAATTATTAGGGATGACTCCCTTTGAGGTACTTTATGGCAGAAAGTGTAATACTCATATTAGTTGGGATGAGCTAGTAAATAAAGTAACTGTTGGGCCAGATTTGCTAAACGAATTGGAGTATGAAACAATAAATATTAGTAAAATGTTAAAGGCATCTTAGAATAGGAAGGAAAGTTATGCAGACCAATGGAGAAATCAAAAAGAGTTTTAAGTGGGAGAGCATGCTTATCTCCATGTTGAGCCAAAGAATGGCTCTTTGAAGGTGGGATCATGTGCCAAGTTGGCACCCAAATACTGCATACTATTTCAGATCTTCGAGAGAGCGAGGTCAGTGGCCTATAAATTGGCCTTGCCACCCATAATGAAAGCTCATAATG
The DNA here is from genome assembly GCA_031772625.1 of Pinus tabuliformis. NCBI lineage: Eukaryota > Viridiplantae > Streptophyta > Pinopsida > Pinales > Pinaceae > Pinus > Pinus tabuliformis. The sequence goes on from CM062820.1 coordinate 1,066,016,072, forward strand.
TTTTCCATATTTCCTTCATTAGTAAGTATGCTCATGATACTAATCATGTTGTTGACTGGTCTGTTTTATAGGTGGAACTAGATGGAGAGTTCCAACCAAAACCATTTTTTGTCTTCAATCGAAGCCAAATCATGCTCTGAAATAGAACAATAGCGTAGGTTAAGGTGCAATGAAAGAACTTTGGAACTAATCAAGATACTTTGGAGATGGCTAAGAAAATAAGGGTATAGTACCATCTTTCATTTGTTGAATAAAGAAGATGTAAGAGATGTGTATAAAGCTCATTTTTTTGTTTTTTTTTTATGATAATAAGAACACCAAGGATGGTGTTCCCTTTAAGGGGGTAAGGTTTATGACACCCCTGGTATATTTCCCGTATTTTGTGTAATGTAAATATGTAATGGCCTGAAGTGTGGCACCAAAGATCCACGATCTAAGAGGGATGAGGAATGATAAACCCAAGTGGGGTTAACTAACACCTTAAATAAATTTCATGGTGAAAATAATGAGGAAAAGAAGAGGAAGAGTCCAAGAGGAAGATGAAAATACCCCTAAGGAAATGATAAAAAGGAAAATGCACAAAAATGAGGTGGCTGGACATCTTCTTGGTTGAACTTATGATAAAAGTTGGAAAGAGCTATAAGTTGAGGGAATGGGATTCCCTAAAAGAGAAAATTGTGACTAGAAGAGAAATAGGATGAGAAAGAAATGGAATGAGTACTTTCCAAGGGACTGGCTAACAAAGCACTCAGTGTTATTTCTAGGGTTGATAAACCACATGTATAAGGGTGTTTGTTGGGTGTTGATAAACCACTCATTGACTGCTTGACACAACAAATAAACCACTCAAGGTGCTTATTTGGGGTTGATAAACCACTCTTAGAGTGCTTGAACCAGTTGATAAACCACCCATTACTATGAATTATGTTGTTCTTCACTAGCTAATAAACCACCCATTGTCATATGTATTTCCTATCCTTTGTGTACTAAAGATGGCTTCTTGCTAAAGTTGTTGAAATGAAAATTCCCCTTAGATCATGGATATGGCTTGGGGTGACTAATCTAAGTAATTTTGGCTACAATAGGTCTATGTTTGGGTGAAAATTGATGTCCCACCTTCAGTTTGGCCTTTTTCCTTATTTTAATGGCATGTATTAGCTTATAACAATGAAGCTAAATACTTGTGAAATTTAGTGCATGACTTTGAACGATGTTGCATTACTAAGTAATGCTAGGGAATGTATGTTTTGGCTGAAATTCTTGAATTGCCTAAGTTTCTCACTATGATTTAAATGTATAAATATTTCTATTTTTTGTTCATGGAGTGTGTTATGGGTTTAATGGCTCTGCATCACAGTTTGAAATGCCCTCTTCCCTATGTAGATATGAGAGGTTGATTTCTTGATTCTCTTTTCCAAAGAATGGGTTATTCATGTGCTATATTTGAGCCTATAGAGTATCTTAATGCCTGTGCATGAAAATAAAAATAATATTTGATAAATAAATTGAAAGTCTAATATAAAACAATTTAGCTACTAGTCCTTATATTATAATTTAAAAGCTCAGGAGGGATACTACAAATAAATGATATAAATTATTTTGTAGGTCGTAGGCTGAGATGGAATGAGATCAATAAAATCTTGGGAGGGATAACTAATTAGGCTGCCCACACTGTCACATGTGTTGTGGCCTTGGGGGTCGTGCACGAGATCTCTATATGCATACATAAATAAGTGTGAGATCTCCTCTGGTACTTCATCGCTTCAGGGAGGTCTGGTGTGACCGAAGGGAATTGGCTCTCCTTTGGCAGCTCCCATGCTACAAATCGACTCATTAATGCCAGATTAGTGACAGATTTTCAAGGATCTAAGCCATAAGTTTCGTCTTAAATTCCAGCTGCCCACTCTATTTGGCCTCACTTCTGCTGTCTTTTCATGAATAGTGATTGTAACAGTCACTTTCTGGCCGACCTACACGATTTCCCCATGGGTAGCACAACTCACTCCAAATTGTCGCAGACCTAGTGACACTTCCTTGCTTCGCACCATCTTCCAATCGTGCAACTCCCCAACTTGGGCAGTGTAGTTTCTAGTCCCGCACCTCCTTTCAGCTGCCTGGAGTGCTAAGAATGTGCTACCTTCATTTAGTCACATGGCTGGACCGCCAGTGTATGGCTTCAAGTGACTTCCATTCACCTTTCCACGGAAGGGTTCTCCATTCAATTTGACCAACTGTACCGCTCCTCCATTGGTAATCTCCTTAATTACATAAGGCCCTACCGAGTGCATCCTGACATTCTCTGGAAATTTATTAAACTTACTATTGTATAAAAAAACCAGGTCATTTACCTTAAATGAGCACAGCTTAATGTGTCAATCATGCCATGCCTTTTCATGCTGCTTTTGGACATGCTGGTGTAATCCAGCCAAAAAGTCTCTCTTCTTCGAGTTCATCCAACTGTGCGAGCCTCTCCTCTAGTGCTCTGCGATCTGTCATACTTGTGAGTGCTGCTATGCGCAGACTAGGCATGATGTATTCCATAGGCATTACTACTTCAACCCCATAGACGAGCCTAAAGGGGGTTTGTCCAGTCAACTTCTTGCATGTCATTCGATAAGCCCATAACACTGCAGGTATGCGTAGGTCCCAATCACTTCGCTGAGCATTGAAAACCTTGGTGAGCGTGTTTTCAAGCACTTCGTTGAATGCTTCCACCATCCCATTAGCCCGCGGGTGATAAGGCATGCTCTTTTGATGGTATACTTGAAATTCCTCCGTTAGCGCGTTGATTGTCTCATTCAAGAAGTATGTACCACGATCACTCATCAAGATCATTGGACAACCAAATCGCATTAGTACATGCTCAAATAGGAATTTCATGCTAGTGGTGCTCTTGCAATCCTTCATTAGCTGCGGCTCTGCCCAACGAGTCAAATACTCTGCCGTGGTGATAATGTACCTTGCTCCTGTCTTTCTTTGTGGCTGAATGGGTCCTACAAAATCTATTGCCCACTTCTCGAAAGGTTGCAACGTAATTTGTGGATTCAAAGGCATCTCATCCCTCCGTGATGGCCTGCCAGTCCTTTAACATAAGTCGCATGCCTTGCAATATGCTTTTGAGTCCTGATGAAGGGTTGGCCGCCACAACCCTGTGCATAGAATCTTCTGCGCGGTTGCTCTCCCTGCATAATGTCCTCCCACGGTGCCCCCATGAGTGTTCGCAAGGATGCTTCTTCTTTCGAACTCAGGTACATACCGTTGCAATATCTCATTAATCCCCATACTGTACAGATGGCCAACAATAATAGAGAAATTTGTCGTGCACGCCACTAATTCCTTCTTTTACTAGACAATGTATCCTTCCGTAGCAGTTCATGTCATTAGGAAGTGTATTATATCCTCGAAATGACCATCCGTGACGTGCACTGCAAATAGTTGCGCGTCAGGAAATCCCTCCTACAAATTAGTGGGCTCTTCCCCTGTTTTGATGCACGACAGATGGTCTGGTCCCACATTCAGTCATCCAAGCTTCAAAACAACTTCAAAATCATACTCTTGGAACAATAAGAGCCGCCTATAGATTCTCCCCCCCAACACAGGCTTATTGACCAGGTACTTCAATGTGGAGTGATCCACATACATCTTAAAATGCCCCCCCAGCAAGTAATGCCTATACTTCTGGAGTGCATACACCATAGCTAGCCCTTCGCGGTGGGTGGTGGAGTAGTTCTTCTCCCCTTTGGATAATCTCCGACTTGCGATTGTGAGAGGATGGTCCAAGCCTTCTCTGTCATCTTGTGTCCATTTGGCCAAATGCGCGCACAGATCATCTTGCCCATCATAATTGTCTATCATTCGCATCTTTGGATTCCCAAAGTGAGTTGTCATCATTCTCCTACATTCGCATCAATCATCAAAGCTTCCCTTGTGTGTACCCCACCATCTTGCGGGCATAGCGCGTAGTGTCCAGTCCAATGCCTAGAAGTGCTGCTTTTCCGGTACCTCACTTTCAAATACATCCAAAAAGGTATCTACCTCATTCAAGCCATCATAAGTAGGTAGATTTCTTACCTCTGATGACACACAATGCAACGATCAGATCATCATGTTGCAATTCAGCGTAGTTACTTCATGTAACTGATTTTTCCAGCATTCTATTTCTTCATCAGAGTTCGAAGTACAGGAACTCTCACGATCCCAAGTAATCTATCCATCTGCGGTGGGATTCACCCAATCTTGATCTCACGTTGTTATCTTATAGATACAGTCTAGATCATCATCACTCTCATAATCGTAGACTGGTTCCGTATAGCGCGATCCTTCAGCAGGATTGAGGGGTACTATTATGCGCAATGATTTCTTCTCAAAGATCATCTTTCGCTTCTTTAGATTGATTACCCCATTCATATCAGTAGCCCAGTCAATTCCTAGGAGCGCAGGATAGGGATTGCTGTCATCCACTATCTCTATTACTTCAAAATCAGCCAATGTGCTCGCTCCCTCAATATCCACAGTCACCCCCTTCAGCAGCCCCATGGGGACAATCTTCTGTTGATTGGCCATCCTTAGCTGAATTGGAGACCATTACAGAGTAGGTCTCCCTATTCATTCCCAAGTCTGCATCGGTACGACATTCATGTATGATCCCAGGTCCAAAATAACCTAATCCATCTCATACTCTCCTATCTATGCGATCAATCTCATCTCCCATCCCATCCTTGTTTTATGCTTGCCAATCTTTCATACTATGCGTGGCTCACTTAGCGCGGTTCTAGCGCATCTAATGATGAGCTCTTGTAACCCTTTCACAACCTTACTATCATGCAGTAACTTCATGCAGGTCTCCAAGAAAGTTGTGAGCATAGAGGGGTCCATCTCCTTCTTAGGCTTATCCTTTCTTCCTGAGGTGGTGGCCTCAGTGAAGCTATTCTTGGCTTCCATCAAGGTTTCACGTGTACGCTGCAAATCGAAATCAGCCTCGTTCACCGGAGCTTTGCAAACCCATGTACTGTCTTTGCTGTTTCCCCCTGTCATCTCCTGTCACGATTTAACTTCTGAGCATTATATTTACATTTGGATCCTCTTCGCGCGGCTCAAACCTCATCATCTGTAGGTTTTGAGTCAGCGGAGGTGGTAGCGCCCCTTTGTCATGTATCCTAGCTATCATTGTAGGACAGTCTTCTGTTTCATGATCAAACAGCATGCAATACTTGCATGACGGATGCGTTGGATTAGTGCAATCGTGAGCATAGTGTCCTAGTCCTCTGTAATTGTAGCAAAGCAATTGTCCTTGACCTTTGCCAGGTCGTCCTCGGCCTCGACCTTGTTTGTGCCACTAAAATCCTATCCATGCCATCCCTGTGCTCTAGTCAAGGGGCTGCATTTTGGCCTGAACACTATAGGCAAGAGTTCTATCCATCATCAATTCATAACTCCTGCAAGTATGCTCATCATGCCCTACCTACCTACAAAAGTTGCAGAACAAATATTGCGGTGTCTGTACAAATTTCTGTAGTAAGTGGCAGTTGTCTGTGGCATGTTTTTCAGCTACCAGACAGATAGCACACCATAATGCACGCCCCGCGCTAGGTCCTGCTTGAGCTTCTGGTCTTAAAAGCATCGATCCTCCTCTTGCAATATAGTTCACAAAGACCGGGCATTGGTTTTTGTCATGACCCTGAGTCTTGCATTTCAAGCACCATACCTCCTCGTGCACTTCTCATCGAACCGTTCTGTCCTGCTTCAGACTTTGCATCTCAAGGCACAAAGTATTCAACTGCTCATGGATCTTTTGAAATCCTAGATTTTGATATTGCATTGGAGTTTCATGTAGTCTCATAAAAATCTCCAAGGCCTGCACCTGAGTGGTTATATTCTGCTGCGACAGTGCGGCCCTTGAGTGTGGCAGGAGTGAATCAAGAAATGATTCGCGATGTTGTCTGTCTGTTAGGTTCATGTTGGCTTCGTAGATTGTACATTTCATCCTCTGATCTAGTTCCCAACGCATCTCTCCTGGTTGCATCACAATTTCTTTGAATCCCACAATCAAATGTGCCTCAGATTTAGGCCTACTGAATTCTCTATTCAATGTTGCCTAAATGTCTGCCACTCCAGCATTCGGTTTATCATTAGAGTACTTAATATACAAGGTGAGCATGCGATCTTGTAGAGCACTAACTAGTGTCACCTTATTTATATGATCATCTGTAACACCTTGAGCTTCCCATAAAACCCTCACAACGAACCAGAATTGGTCCAGGTCTTCATTTCCCAAGCCTTTGAACAAAGGAAACTTTACTGTATTTGCCATACTGAACTGCGGTGGAGGTGGTACGGGTGAAGTTGGAGGTGATGGTGGTGAAGTTGGAGCTGGTGTGGGTGGAGATGGTATTCGTGGGAATCCTTGTCTTATTAAATAAATATCACTTCGCGGAGAAACCTTCACCATCTCCTCCTCGTCACCTTGTGGAGGTGAAATCAAGGGACTATACTCTGGACCCTTTTTTCCTTCGTTCCTGTAAGTTTTTCCACTTCACGTAGTTCCAAACATTAAGGTAGCTGCATAACTCATTTTTTGTATAATAGCATTTTAATCCAGGTATCCAAAGATTTTATGTACTTACCTCATGGTCCTTTGAAAAGGTGCCGCTCCACCTCACTGTAGCTAACTAAGGTGTCGACCAAGAATTCAGTCGCAAATCCTCCTATGACGCGATCGAGCCAATGATCGACAATGTGGGTGATCTTATCCTCCGATGCTTCCAATTTCTATATTAGCTCTGGGGTCCACACAATAGGACTGTCAAGTTTCCACCTTCCTTGGATATCTAATAGCTTTGTGAACCACTTGTATAGCTCAATAGGGGAAGGAGCAGGAAAATATCTCATGGATCCCGGTATATAAGTATCTGTCCAACCACTGTTCCTTCATTAGTCACGGGTTTTTGTTCTCCTGCGCTGATGAGCCTTATAAATAGGTAATTATATGGGATCATTTTACCTCCTAACCTAGTTAAATCAACCATTCTCTTAGCTTATTATATGATTTTCTAATTATATTTATGCTTATAGAGTGAGTTGAGTTAGTTATGATGCCATGTGGTCTAATATGTGTTTAATGCAAATTATTGATGAGTTTTGTGGCCAAAGTCAAGGATCTAGTGGAAAAATGGTAGCAATAACTCGAAGTGGACAAAGGAGAGGACTTATAGGAGGGAATCCCCCTCATTTATTACTCCTCACTTTGAATTCTCCTTCATTCAGCTCGGAGTACAAGCAACCAAGTCATGCATTAGCAGGCAGCCGAGCAAGTGAAGGATGACTGATGACTATCTCAAGTTTTGGGAGCCAAGCCTCCCTGATTTTAAGGAAGCTGTTTGTAGCTTCATTTATATAGTTAGAGGGGCCTAGGGCCTCACTAGGGTCAGATTTTTGTTGGATTTTTGTTGTACTTTTGCTTATGTAAACTCTGCTCAACTTCGAGCTTATTATTTTGACAGTTTCATGTAATCTTGTTATTATTTTGGAAATAAAGATGGAATCCTTTTTGAGTTAGCACTAAGTTACCTCAGAGGGTTGAAGCTCTTGGGTTAGGGCCCAATCCAAGTAGCCAAGCTCCTCTTTACTTGTATTTGTATGTTTTATTTCAGTTGTAGATTAGATTGTTGTTAGATGTATTTCTTTCATGGTTAAGAATAGGTTGCTTTTGATGATTCAATAGTTTGCTTCCATTTGTGCTTTCTATAGCAGGTTAAGCAATGGTAAAGAAAAGATTCAAAAGGCTAGAAACAGTGCCTTGGCCTCTCTTCCTCCCTTTGGGACCATGATCTGAGGCAAAGACCCTCTTGCTACCCCAAAAACACAGATTTTCCTCATTCATAGGACTTCTAGTGTTTATAGCTTTTTAGTTGGTTAATAGTCTAGTTTTGTTTTGCTTTCGAACTTCTCCATCATGCTCATTTCTTTATTTACAACAATCTTCTTTCATGCTTTCCTTTCTTGCAGCATTTCTCAGCATTTCCTTTCATAGATCATAGTTTAGACTAGTTTGATGCAAAACTCTGTTTTTCTAGATTATTGCTTACTTAATCTCATTGGTTGATTGTTAGTGTTTATGCAACAGATATCTTCTAGCAGTAGGTCAGCCTATCAGCCATCCCACCCTCCATCTGATCCATGCCCTACAGGTCGCTCAAGTCTCCCCTCAATTTTGCCTTAGTTTCCTGCATTTTCCATAGAATTTCTTCCTCTCTCCTTAAGCAAATCCAATCATCTTTCTCTCTCCTAATGATTCTTGGTAGACCCTAGGTGCCCTAAAACCTCATTCCAACCTTCATCCACCTTTTACACCCACTCTCACACCCTCAAAACAGCCAAAAATTCTCTCGGCCTCCTCCTGTAGGCCTCCTGTAGAACATTGTTTTTCCTCCTATAGATTTTCCTGTAGGCTTCCTTTTGAAGGCTGAGTGTGGGAAAAGCCTCTAGAAGGCCACCTGAGACCTCCTAGCACCAAATCACACCATCCTACATCCTCTCAAGCCCCAAAACCCTCTTTTGACACCACCTATTCACTGCCACATTCACAAATAATAAATCACATACATGTCAAATTCACATAAAAATACATAAAAATCCAAAAAGATGTTTTTTACTCATTTACTTCCAGAAATAGATTAGTTAGATGTTGTTTACTTCTTTGAATAGATAGATGGCATTCTTTTCATAATGCTTTCTGCAAAAGTAGGATTAGTTGGATAAGTAGGATTTACTTGGTTTGCTTTACATTTCAGTCTTTCTCCTTTCTGCAGTTAGAGTAGTATCTGTTGAGTAGTATTTCTATCCTTTCATCACATATAGAGCTTCTTATAGAATCCATAGAAGTTGGCTTGAGATCCTAGTGATCTTGCACCGGTTGACCAAGTGACAACCTGCAGTAAGAACTAGTACTTGTGCATACAACAGCGTCGCTTCTAAGTTTGTTTACGAACTACCAGGTTGGTAAGAGTAAAGAAGACATCCCAGGAGTTGCAACATTATTGCTACAATACTGGTGCTCACCATCTTTTTGGTGCCATTTCTGGGGAAGTGTCAAAGTATTATGTGATTACTGCTTTCTTCTATTTCCTTTTTGCAACATTCTGCTAATAGTTTATTTCAGCAAAAGTAGAATAATCATTTCCTTTCCTTTTAAGTTATGCATTTCCTTGTTTTCCTTTTCAATTTTGCAAATTTCATTTCAGCGAGTTCATTTCAGTTAGTTGCAATTTGTTTTGTTCAATCAAATTCAGTTTTTGAGGTACTATCATTGTGGGGAAAAAGAAAAAAAACCAACCAAAGATATTTCCTTTCATGCCTTGTAGGAATAGAGATAATTCAGGAAACTTTTTGCTCAACATCCCCACTGCTTCACACAACCAACCTTCTCTCTTCTTCGGTGGCTGCGACTAAGAAGAAATCTTAGGTGAAAAACCAGACATATTTGAAGAACCTATAGGGGAAGAAGAAGAAGAAAAAATTCCTTTAGAGCCAATGGTTGAACACATAAATGCTAGGGGGAATGGAGAGAGAATAGAGGGTACCTTTCCCATTCGGGAGACCAACGGGGACACCAAAATGAAGAATATAAGCCCTTCCGCCCTACCTCATTTCCATGGTCTGACTACAGAAGATATTGACACCTTTTTGTTTGAGTTTGTTGTTATTTGTAGAACCTATGACTATGCGGAAGATGAGAAAAAGTTGAAACTATTCCCTTCTACTCTCAAGGATGTAGCCTTGCATTGGTTCATGGGATTATCTGGAAATAGCATCACAACTTGGGCTCAGATGCAACAATCCTTTAACAACAAGCATCAAGACTATTGTAGGTCAAAATATACTAAAGAAGAAATCTTTCGAATGACCATAGGAAGTGATGAGTCCCTGGAGGACTATGAAGAGAGGTACCAGCTTAGTTATAAGAGGGTCGGGTGTACACTTGACCCTGAGTCTCTGAAGCTGGTCCTGCTCAAGGGAATTCGGGAAGATATTTTAGACACCCTCCATTTATTGGTTGGGGGAGACATCTACCAACTATCCTATGAGGACATAAAGACTATTTTTAGAAACCATTCTAGAGCATCCAAAAAGAAAGGTAAGGGGGAGTCAACCTATAGCCAGTACCTCTTCCTCTAGCTCATACATTAAAGGAGAAATTGGAAACATGCTGGAATACTTCAAGAGTGAGATGATGCAGAATCTTTCCATGAAAATGGATACCTTACATATCAAAAGGAAACAAGAGGAAGCAGAGAGGGCTTTGGCCATTTTTTCCCTAGATGCACCAGGAGGCATCCTAGGAATGAATGCCCATTGAACTCTATAGAAGTTTGTTCAATCTGTGAAGAAAATCATTCTACGGACATGTGTCCTTCTTTACCCAAACTTAGAGTTGTATATCAAGGGGCTGAGGGAGTCACTGAACAACTCTATTACATAAACCAAAGGAGGCCGCATGAACCTAGACCATATCAGCAGGGGATACAAGGGACATCTCAGGTATACTACAACCCCAACCAAGTCACTACCATACCTTCTTAGGCCCCTCTTTCTCATCCTTCCTGGTCCAAATCTCCTCCTTGGTCCTTCACATCTCCATATCATGCCCAACCAGCCACCCATTCATTTCAATCCTATGCTCTGTTGCAGCCTTAGTGGAATGCATATCACCAGGGGTGGAAGCCCCAATACAACTCTCCTCCCGTTCTTTTTCCTCCACCACCTACCCAACCACAACCGTTACCTCCTGCTCCACCAAAGCAACCCCATATGCTTGCCCAACCAAATCTTAACCTGAACAATATACATGCTCAACAAGTGTGTAGTGGGGAACCATCATGCCTGACTTATGGTGTGGAGATTCAGGAAATTAACTTGAGATCTAGGAAAGTTCTCCCAGATAGCCAGCCTCCACCTAGGGAGGTTGAGGAAGATAAAGAGGAAAGTGAACCTAAAGCAATTCCACCCTTTCTTGAGAGACTATTTGCAACAGTCCAACCTACCCTAGAAGAAACTGAACTCCTGGGAGAATTGAAACATTTATGTGTGAAGATACCACATCTCCAAGCCATAAAAGATGTTCCTATCTACAATAGGTTGATCAAAGAGAAGTTCTTTAGGCATCCAAGAAGGCACAAGAGAGATGTCCCAACCATCAATGTCATAGGGCAACTGTTCGACCTGATGTTAGGGTAGGTAATTTGTCCAAAATATTTGGACCTTGGAAGCCCAGTAGTTGATGTCCACATCAATGGCACCATGATCCCACACACCTTGATTGATCTGGGAGTTGCCATTAATGTGATGAAAATGGACACAATGCTCAAACTCAACCTCCAGGGCTCCTTGAGGAAGACCACGACCATGCTACAACTTGCCGACTGCTCCACTGTGACCCTTGAGGAGATTGTGGAAGATGTGATGGTATCCATTGATTCTTGGCAGTACCTTGCTGATTTCTTAGTTCTCCAACCAAAGGAAAAGTTCACTGGGTATCCTCTCATTCTGGGAAGACCCTGGTTAGCTACTGCTGATGCCTACATCAACTGTCGAGTTGTGAACATGACCATAATGAATGGGCATATGTCCAAGCAGTTAATCCTATATCCTCCTACCCAACCCTTGTTAGAACATGATCTGCCTCTCTGGTTGGAGGAGGAGGATGAGGATGAAGTCTATTCTGCACCACTTTGTGCATTAGGAATTGCATGGGGGGAAACCAGCAAGATGAGGAAGATATGATTGAAAATCTGATTCAGAATCCACCTCCCAGTGTATCACCATTAGAGGACATAGTAAGAGAAACCCAAAACAACCCCTCAATTGATCTCTATGCGACCGACTCCACCTCTCTCCATATTAAGAATATAGAGTTTGGCCTAGAAAGAAATATGAAAATCAATCCATCCCTATCCACTTCCCAGGAGAAGGAACTATGTAGCTTGTTGAGAAAACACCTAGATGCCTTTGCCTAGAGTTATAAGGAGATGAAGGGAGTGCACCCTTCAGTATGTACTCATCATATATACATCAAGGAGGATTGCAAGCCAGTCAGGCAACCTCAAAGGAGGATGAATCTAGCACTTAAAGATATTGTTAAGGAAGAACTACAGAAATTGCTTGATGCAGGATTCGTCTATCCCATCTCTGACAGTGAATGGGTCTCTCCTTTGGTGCTTGTGCCAAAGAAAAATGGTAAGTGGAGAATCTGTGTCGACTATCGTGAATTGAATAAAGCCACTAAAAAGGACCATTTTCCTTTACCTTTCATAGATCAAGTGTTAGAGGGTCTGGCAGGGAAAAAGTTCTTCTCTTTCCTAGATAGGTTTAGCAGGTACAACCAGATTCAGATCAGCTTGCAAGACCAAGATAAGACCACTTTCACTTGCCCTTGGGGTACCTTTTCATACCGGGTCTTTCCTTTTTGTTTGTGTAACGCTCCAGGAACTTTCCAAAGAGTGGTACTAAGTATATTTTCTAAATTAGTTCATGATACAGTAGAGATATACATGGATGACTTTACTCCTTATGGCTCTAACTTTCAAGAAGCCTTATCTAATCTAGGAAAAGTTATAGGCAAATGTATTGAGATGAACCTATCCCTTAGTCTGGAAAAATGTGAATTTTTGATGATTGAAGGGACTGTGCTAGGTCATGCAATATCTCAACAAGGATTGCAGGTGGACCCCAAAAAAATTGCCATCATCCAAAGGGTCCCACCTCCTCAAAAGGTGAGAGATGTCAGAAGTTTCCTAGGCTTAGTAGGGTATTACTGGAGATTCATTAAAGATTTCATCAAGCTAGCCTCTCCTTTGTTTGGCCTTTTAGGTAAAGGTGTTGAGTTTATATAGTCGGAAAATTGTCAAGAAGCCCTAGATACCTTGAAGAGAAAACTCGTGACTTCCCCAATTCTGAGAGGCCCAAACTAGGACCTACCTTTCCACATTCACACAGATGCCTTGAACAAAGCAATAGGAGCAACCTTGGGACAAATTAATGAAAATTTACCTTATGCCATATACTTTATAAGCAAAAACTTGTCAAAGGCAGAGTTAAACTATATGGTGACCAAGAAGGAACTCCTAGCTATCGTGCATTCTTTTTTACAAATTCAGACATTATATCATAGGCTATCAAACTTTTGTGCACACTGATCATGCTGCAATTGGATATTTAATGAACAAACCGGATGTGAATGCTCACATTATTAGATGGTTGCTTTTACTGCAACAGTTTGATTTGACCATTATTGATAAGCCCGATAAAGAAAATGTTGTTGCTGACTTTTTGTCTAGAGTAAATTTTCCTGCAGGTGAAGAAGGAATGGTGAATGACCAAATGCCAGATTAACACTTGTTTGCTATCTCAGTACTCTCTCCACAGTTTGCTGATATAGCAAACTACTTGGTTTCAGCACAGTTTCCACCACATCTGTCCTCAAAAGAGAAGAGCAAGATAGTGAGGAAAAGTGTCCCTTTCACTTGGATTGGGGGAAATATCTTCAAACTTGGCCAAGATCAGATCTTGAGAAGATGTTTCAGAGAGGAGGAAGTCTTTAACATCCTCCTGACCTGTCATGATGGGCCTTGTGGAGGTCATTTTGCAGCAAAAAGGACCGCCTTCAAGATACTGCAAGCAGACTACTACTGGCCCACTCTTCATCATGAAGTGAGGAGATATACCAACCAATGTGATCAGTGCCAGAGGATGGGGAACCTACTCCAAAGGATGAGATGCCCATGCAACCTCAAGTGACCTTTGAGCCATTTGAGAAGTGGAGCATGGATTTTGTGGGTCCTATCAGCCCTCCTTGAAAGCAGAATCAATACCTCATTGTGTGGACCTATTACCTGAAAAGGTGGGTAGAGACAAAAGCAATCAAAGTAGCGACAGAGGAAAAAGTAGCTAAATTTTTTAGAGAGAACATATTCTACAAGTTTGGGTATCCAAGAGAATTGGTCACAGATCAAGGTAGTTAGTTTACTTCCAATCTGATTGAAGACCTGCTCACACATCATAGAATCAAGCATAGGACTTCAACCCCTTACCATCCACAAGCCAATGGCAGGTGGAGGTCACTAACAGAGCATTGGAAGGGATCCTGACAAAGGTAGTGAGCAGCAGCAGAAAAGACTGGGTAGACATATTAGTTGAGGCCACTTAGGCCTACAATACAACATGGAAGACCACTAGAGGGTTCACACCCTATGAGCTGGTCTATGGGAAGAAGGCTTTGCTGTCAATAGAATTTGAATTCAATACCCTAATGATGGCATCTCAGTTGGACCTAGACCTCATCCATGTATAGAAATAAATATTACTTCAGCTCAATGGATTGGATGAACACAAAATGCAGGCTTTTCTCCATATAGAGGTAGTTTAGTTTCAGAGAAAGATATGGCATGAAAAAAACATCAAGGAGAAGCAATTCCAAGAGGGAGATTGGGGACTACTCTATGATTCAAGATACAAAGATTTCAAGGGCAAGTTAAGGACAAGATGGCTGGAACCCTACACTGTGGAGAAATGCAATGGAAATGGTTCAACTTTGATCAGAACCATTGATGATGAAGCCATCCCCATGCTTGTCAATGGACATCGGTTGAAAGTCTACAAGAAACCCCTCTCCAAGTGAGAGTTCATTGAAAATTTGAATAAGACAGTGATGGTAGTGGAGCATGTCTTGGCCTCCACTTCATCCACTCACTGAAGAAAAAGAAAAAATAAAAAATAAGGACTCAAGTGAAAACCTCCATGAGGTGCTTGAGTCCCATCATTGGGTTGAAAACCTATTCTAAGGCAGCCTAGTGATGTCAAAAAAGAAGAAGAAGAGAAAATTAAGATCCCTGGGTGAAAACCTCCCTTGGAGGTGCCCAGGGTAGGCAATTAGGGTGAAAACCTCCCTGAGGCGCCCTAGTTGTTTTCAAAAAAAAAAAGAGAAAAAGAAAAATGAATTTCTAGTTGCATTGCAGGTTTGCAGGAGGACTACAAGAAGTAGCAGAAGGTGCCAAGGGAGCCCTGAAACCAATACCAGCACCTATCCTACCTTCCCACACCTTTCTCCATCATTCTTGGCATTCTTTTCACCTCACTGTGCTTCTTTTCAAAAATTGTGTTTTCTACAGGAGGCTCCTATAGGAATTATAGAGAGCCAGAAATGGATATAAAAGGCAGTTTGAGGGACAGGGAAGCTTCATAAAAGATCTATAAATCCTCCTGCAGTCTTCAAACCTCCTTGCCATCATTTCCAAGCCTACATCACATCCCAAGCATCATTCTTCTTCCTGCCCAAGAAAAACATAGAAAAAACAATTTTTTTAGGAAAAAGAAAAAACAAAAATAAGAAAGGAAACAACACCATCCACCTCACCTGAAGCCTACCTATTACCTCTCCATCTCTATCTACATCTCTGGCATCATCCTCACAGCTCCAAGCACAGAAAGAAGCTGAAGTTTCAAAGGGAGAAGCAGCTACAGGAGCTCCTGTAGGAATTCCTATAGCAGTTGATCCCATTAAAATCTAGCATCAGCAGTAAGAGGGTGAAAATATGAAGGTTGAAGAAGACACCTGAAGATCAGATCTAGCCAGAGAGGAACCTACACAAAGCACAGCCACACATCAGCAAGCAGATAGCATGCATCAAAAGAAACAAAGGCATGTAACAAAGAGAGAGAGCCACGACACCTCACAACAATTACATTCGGATCTCAGGTAAGTAACTAACCCACTCCTCTATTTGCATTTGTGTAATTAGAAGGCATGAAACAACAACAAGACGGTTGAGGTTGAATGAGGGAAAGGTGGCCAATTAACTTGGCCACCTTCATCTAGTTGACTCCACTCATCTGAAGATGTCACCCACAAGTGTGCACAGTCAACTCAGGAAAGATGTCAAGGACAAGTAGTAGAGGAAGTGTGAACTCCGATGAAATCATGAGGGATGATTACGAGGAAAGGTCCATGATAACAAGGCAGGTGGGGACCAACGGTCCGAATATGGCCAACGTACACTTGGCCAGCTCACCCTCCATCACCAGAAATATCCATAAAAAGCAATAAGTACTCCCCAAGCACTCTCAGCACCTTTTCCTTCATTCTCTCCTCGAAACTCCTCTCTTGCAATCTCCTCGTTCCCCCATAGCCTCATGACCATCGTTCTCCATTGATCTCTCCCATATTCCTGTTCTTAGCGTTTTCTACAGGAGCACTTACAGGTTCTACAAGAGAACCTACAGGAATTCTACAGGAGGGACATTAGTCTTCTACAGGAGGGCCAGTGAGTTGTTTCGAAGGGAGAAAACATGGGTTTTAGCACAATTCTCGAGCTAAGGAGGTAGGTTCTATGCATACCCCCATTTAATATCAAAATATGCAAGTAGTGGTTTAATTTTGAGGAGGAAATAAAGCCTTTAGGTGGAGGAAATACATAGAAGATTTTCTTCTTATTTAAAAAAAAAGCACAGTCTCTTTGTTTCTCTGTTTTTCTTCAAAACATTTTGTCTCCTTCTCCTCATTTGGTTTCCCAAAGAAGCACAAACAAAATGACAGTATGTTTTATGACGAGAGAGCCCACTAACTCCTCCAGGCTCCATGCACATCCCCAAGTAGTGGACATATTCACAAGAGAAAATTGGATGAAATTTTTTGAGAAATTTCAAGGGTTTGATGAGGAAATTGCTCAAGAATTTGCCCACTCTTTGGTCCCTCACACCAGAACACATGCCACTGTCACCTTAAGAGGCCTTTCCATGGAGATAACCCCTAAATTTATCAGTAGGGTCACTACCCTTCCTCTTGGATTGCCTTGGAGTAAGGATGAGAAATCAATTGGCCAAGTTGCTAAGAAAAACTTCTTCCAAAATAATGAAACCCTTGTAGAAGCTAAAAATGGCATAAGAAGGGCTACATACCATATCCTTGGGATGAGGTTAGCTACCAAATAATCAAGTATATTTCTTGTGAAGGGAGGTACAACATTGTCTATGGTTACCACTTTAGAACCATTCATGAATTAAGGTATGGCATGGATACTTCAACCCCTCAGAAGCTCAGCATCCCCTACATCCTCTTGCAATCCCTCATTGACTCCAGTACTAAAGTAAAATCAGGAAATCCAGAGTAGCTAGCTCACCATGGGTTAATAAAAATTTTAGTAAAAGACTCCCTCCATACATTTACACTTCCTATAGCATGGGAAATATTCCGAAACATGACAGTTGAAGATGACATAAAGACCCTAACCTATGATATTAGTCCTACTGGCAGTGAGGAAGAAGAGTAGCAAGGGGGATAAGGTGAAGCAACTGGTGATTTAGAAGAACAAGAAGGGAAGAAGGAAGAAACCAAGATATAGGAGGAGAAAGCTGAAGAAACAGAGCAGGAGGAAACAGAGCAAATAGAGACAGAAAAAGAGGCAGAAAAGACAGAAGTGTCTCCTGAGACTCTAGAAAGAGAGGTAGCAGCTTCTCTCATTGCCCTCAGCACACCAATTAAGCCAAAACATAAGAGGAAGAGGTAGACCTCAATGTATTTCAAGTCTAGGAAGAGAACAAGAATCAAAACAGGGAAACGCCATCCTTCTTCAAAAGTGCCAATTATTATTGAAGATTCACCCTCTGCCCAAGGAAAAGAATCCCCTTCCAAGGAACCTATCACATATGAAAGGGGGACTTTTAGATCCTGTTACAGGGAAAAGTGTCTATATAGAACTGCTCTATCCCACTAAGGTGTGACAGCTGCCTTAGAAACAAACAGAGAAAAGCTACTTTCGTTTTTCCTTTATGAATTATAGATAGAGAGGAACATAAAGACCAACCTCTGTCTTGTGCTAATCTCCTGATTTGATTCCTCTCTTCTTTGATAGTCTTTAGCTACCTGCTCCCTTGCACGCCCAGCTTCACCAAGTACCTATAAGATCATAATAGCATAGCACTATACAAAGACATGGATCTATAATCATAAACAATCTAGGATCAGATGTAAATTGACCATACAAATGTAGCAAACATCAATGACACAAGAGCATGGAGGAAAACTTGAATAGCTTTTATTGATAAATAAGAAGAGCCAAGAGGAGTTACAACCAGTTGTTCTGACCCAGCATCAACCTCTCAGCAAGGAAGCCCCTCTTCACCTCAAACAAAGCTTAGATCACCCAACAATCTGATGTTTGTCTCAAGAAACCAACAACAATTCCTTACAATATGCAAAATTCCAACCTCTGGATCTCTGGGATGAGGGATCCATATATAGATATATGTAATGGAGATGAGTCAGCTTATGATTTGATTAGTGTCTTCCCTCTGATAGTTCTTGCTTCCACTTGGAGATTGACGATCTCTTACTCATCCTTCGTCGAATTCAGAGAGGCAAGTGTCACAGGAGAAGATTCTGGAAGCTTCCATTGCCTCTCCACCTCACAGAATGAATTTCTCGCCCATCACACCCCATAGAAGGGATTTTTGAAATGAAACACACCCACACAGTGTATTTAGGTGAGATGCAACGCACTTGGCTAGTGGAGTAGCTGAAATGATCCTGTTTTGACCAATTCTGAGCAGTTTTTCATGGAGAACTTCTGGGAGAAGTTGTAATCTGTTGACCTTGTTCCTTTAGGGGTTAGAACAACACTTTTAGGGACTTAGGAGCCCTTGTTTTATGGAAATTTCATGCTTGGGTTGTAGTGCCCAAAAATGTCTATAACAGTTGCCCCCTAAAGCATGAGGTCGTTAATCTTTTGATGTCGGGTGAAATGATTTATTATGAGGATCCGAAGTTCTTTCAAGCTGGGAGGAGACCTGTAATAAGATACAATACAATACATTATCTTCATAATATTTTCATGATCTAGCTGAGGCGGGCATCCCCATGCTTAGCTCTATAAATTCATTTTCATGTATATAGGACAGACAATCGTCTGAGTGTAGACTGATGATTCTGATAGAGCCATCATCCTTTTGATTGAATGATTATCTCTGCAGCAATGATGTACATATGATGTCTTTATTTCCATGAATATATATCGCAGCCTGGATGGATGAAACTAGATCCGGGGTCTTCAATCTCGTTCGATCTTCACTCGAAGTACAAGTCGATCCATGTGAACACCGTTCTGGAGTCGAACATGGAAAGACATCGCCTGATTACCAGCCAATGATGTAAGCTGTTAACAGGCGCGAGAGGAATCACCGATAATGATAATGACCCTCAAGGTACTGCAGTACAATTCACGTGGTGTGAATAAAGGACTTGGCATCAAACACCACACGAAATCTTTCGTTCGAAGGCCATTGATGTAAAACTGTCGCCGGAAGTGAGAAACTTGCCATTGAGGCATGCAAGCTTCAAAGTACTGAATGGGCTGTTCCTAGATCAACTTCTTGGATAATGAGCTGATGTCGAAAAGAAGCGATCCGTCATAGGAGGGCCTTAATGAATCCCACATCAATGACACGGAAGGGAGAAAATGATTCTAATGGAGGTGAAAACGATATGGTGATATAAGGTTCAGGGTGGCGGTCATGAAAGAATGGAGTATAAATGTATGGTAATGGGTGAGACACAGGTGAATTCTCTGAATGACTTCTCTTGAACATATCGGCGACACTGATGTGATGGATTGGTAGCATTAACCCCAAATGTGGATGGTATGATGGGACCATGGTGATGTGACCGGTGAATGAAACAACCCAACCCGACTTGGACGCGGAGTGGAAGTGTCATGTTCAAGAGCGACTTGCTACCAACAAAGTTTCTTCAAGTTTTCTTCCCAATTTTCCCTAGTCATTGCTGACTAGTACCTCCTTATTTTTGTCAAGCCTGAGGAGGATAACATATGCTTGTTCTATAATTTGCCCTTCGGGCAAACCCATCGCTATGTTTTAACGAGCCTAGCGATAGTGAAACTCGTTCTCGTCTATAGAAAAGTTTGTCGCTATTAAACTTTTAACGAGTTTAACAACAAAGATAACTCGGTCCTTGTCAATTTTAGAGAGTCTGAAAAGGAACTTAAAGGTAACTCCAAAATTCCTTTTTCGCCATCTAATCCCTTAAGTCCGAAAAAGTATAAAACAATACAGAAGGGATGAATTTTCGATACTTTTAACGAGCCGAACAAAACAAGCGCTCGATTGTTTTGTGTAATAATCTCTCAGGTCCAAAAAGATTAAAATTTAGAGGAGAGATAACACTTCCGGTCCATTTAACAAGCTGGAGAGGCTAATGGCTCGGAAATCTTTTCATATTTTACGAGTCAGTTGAAAAGAGCTTAAAGGAGACTCGTCTTTTGAGGAACGAGTGATAAAATGGATAGCAACTGATTCCAGGTAAGGTTTGGAATTTTCCAATCACGGCAGTGTTACAAGGATGGCTAGTGAAATCACTCTTCGCAGCTGTTCCTCAAAATGGGTAAACAATCAAATGGAGGTGAATGATCGGCCAATGCAAAAGTGGAGGTGATGGTGCAAACACGACCAAGGCTTTAATGGCTGAAGTACTACATTCACGATGGTTATTTATCGGTGAATAGTTCATTTTTTAATGAGCTTAAACGCGGGGGGAAACATTTTCTCATGTCTTATGTTTATTTTTTAACGAGCTTGAACTATGTGCTAAAACTGCTCGATTAATCCAGTCGTGTGATAAGAATGTCTCATATAAAAACGACAACTTTTAGATTTTTGCCCCACATCCTTTCTTTATGCAAGTTAGGAAATGACCAATCCAAAAAACAGATAAATGATCACTCTTTGCTTGCACTCCAAAAGGTTTGCATGCCCCCAGGTATAAAACAGAGTTTCAAGGTTACCCCTTCTTTCTTCCGTTAAAACATTTGTTTTACCGAGAGAGGCCTACCTCTTAAAGGTTACCAAAGATTGTTCTATTTACGGCGTAAATAAAACCTCTTCGACGATGTCTACTGAGATAAACAAAGGTGAGCGGCGATGCCCGCCAACTCACATAACTTTGACAAGAGGATCTTATTCGAGTCCAACTCCCTCTTCCAATCACGGACGAGAGTACGGAGGTCATATACTCTCCTGGAAACCTACCCTATACCCGAAGTTTTCCTGCCAAAGCAGACGAGGGTGCATGCCCCCTGGGTTTCAGTCATGTCCCCTGAATCACTCGCGCTCATCGGGTGCGCAGACTGGGGATTGAGACATTTCTTGAGTGAAAAGACCATTTAGGGATGGTATATGACTATTTGCTATGCGTGAACCGAGGAATGAAAGCTGGTCTATGAGCTTGACCACTCTTCCTTCGTGTGGAAAACACATTACTCTAAAGAGTGAGGAGACAATTGCTCCCATGCAATAAATATAGTCTCGTCCAAGGAGTAGATTGTAATCCAGGGGTCCTTGAACTACCATCATGTTCATGTGAATGGTTTTCCCTCTCAATGTTATGGGCACATTGGGAAGGATCCCTAGCGGTTGACTGGGTCCTTTATCAAAGCCTGTTAGATTTCTCATCTCAGGCAAAAGTGATGGCGAACCAAGCGCTTTCCAAGAAGTTGAGGAAAGGATACTCACAGAAGGCCCTTCATCTATGATGGTACCGGCCATAACCATTCTATATATTTGAACAATGATTCGGAATGGTATACTAGCTGGTAAATGGTGTTTGCCTAGTTGATTCCAGTCGAAGGAGACAACTAGGTTGCTTGGAGGTGGGACCGAATAGACGGCCGGGTACGACTCTGACGAACTTCCTTCCTTCGGTAAAGGAACGGGTAAATTGCCCCCATGTTCGTTGGAGTATGTGCTTATGAAAATAATTTAGACGGTGTCATCCTTGTTCTTTTCGGTGACTGTATCATCTAAAGATGGAACCTATGAAGGCAAGATCGGGTCAACTGCTGCCTCGACCTTTTGAATTTCGTCTGGTATGGGTTCAGATGGTTTGTCTTCAATGATAGATGCTTCAGCCAACCACTTGAGTGGGACAACTGGATTTTCAACTAGTGACAGACTCGGCAAGATTTTTTATATCCAGGAGGAAGTCGTAACAGTGAAACCGGACGATCGTCCAAAACTCTTTTAGCCTCATCTAAGAAGGGAAAATGGTGGACGGCATGATCGCCTTCGCACAGTTTACAAGGAAATCTATATTTTCCTTTTTGTCTTGGGGCTTCACTTTCACTAATTGATGGTGTGTTTTCAACATGATCATCAGAGGTTGACGACACCGGGTTGTGCAAACGAGGAGAACAGTCCCTTAAGATCCGAGGGATACAAGGACAATCTCTATGATAGTGGTCTCCTTTGCAAATGACACATGGAGATTTAGGCTTGGTCGGTGCAGTGTGTGGATTTTCGCTAGACGACACTCGTTTTCCCCCATTCGCTTTTGGCTCCTTCTTCTTCTTCTCTTTCTTCTTCTTTTCCTTCTTCTTCTTAGGTACTTGAATTTTGACTTTACCAGCCCCATCAAGTGAAGAGAAAGGAGGAGAGGAAGAATTAGAGGAAGTAGAAGGTTGGTGGATAACTCTGGATTCATCTAGTTGCTGATTCGATTGTTCAGGAATTGTGGTGTTCTGAACGACAGAGGTTGAGAAGAGCCATACAGGCAAGCTGATTGTCAGTCCTGGAAGCGACAATGTGGCCATATGGGGTGCACCAACATCTCCCCAAGAGGAGAAAGGACTAGGATTTCCTCCAAAGGGAATTCCTTGGTTGGTGGATTCCATTTTCTCAACCCAAGATCAACGTAGGAAAGGGGTAATGGATATTCCATTTAAAATAAATTTTAGATGCTTTGACACAACTTGTTTTTTCAATTTTTAAGAGTTGAGAAAAAAAAAAGATGACTCTAGTCTCCTTCGATTTTTAATGAGCCTGAAGTGACAAGTGCTCAGATGGACCTTTTCTGTTAAGGAGTCTGAAAAGGAATGAAAGGGACTGCTCTGGAAATCTAGGTATAGGGATTAGCAAACCAATCGCAAAACTGCAGAATACTTTTTACGGTACGGCAGTCAATCTTCCCGAATGTTGTGTTCAGTGCATTTCGATCGATAGGGCGGCAGACACGGCTTCCTATGGATAAAGGATTAAGCCTATTGGGGTCTCCCAAAATATACTCGACGGTACGTGGGAGCACAAGTCCGTACTGGCACTTATCGTCTCAAAGTGGAGGAATCACCCAACCATCAGTGAGAACAACAGTTACCAGGCTTTACGACGTCGGAATACGTCTCTAGCCTAGACTTCTAAATGTTGTGCGTTAAGTTCCAAAGCGTTGTTAGATTCATTGAATTTATTTTAAGTTGATCTTGTTTATGAAGTTTTCCTTTCAGGTTCACCGCGAGATGTAGATGTAATTCCTAAAATGCAATCTAAGATGATAAACAAACTTTTTATCCTCTTTGTGCAATGAAAATCCTAGCTACTAAGGAAAAGAAAGACAAAATCTTTTCACAAAGAGCAAAGAGCACACTCTAAATGCACTTCCCTAAATCAAGCCAATCAGACTGTCTATATGAAAATGCACATGCATGTATTTTTTTTCGACTTTCTTAGTATATGAATGCTAAAAAGAAAGTTGATGCACAAATCTGAATTTCTTTTCAAGTGAAAAATATCAACAAGTTTCTTTTCGAAATAAAAAATGGAGACGATCACAACACCTTACGATTTTGAAATGAATACTTGTTCTTGACACTAGAAAATTACAAATTCAGACCAAAAACAACAGTATCAGGATAATCGATCATCGACAGCAATCAAATCCTTTCTTACGATTGAAATAGACACTTGCGACAGTTTCAAATCAAAGGACGACAGTACGATTATGCTACTTTTGCAAAGGAGAACTGAAATGACTCAACAAACACACAAAAACATCTACAGTTCTTTTGTACAAAGGAGGCGGAATAACAGCAAGGAAAAAGGGTTTCAAACAGACATATACTGATCACAGGTAGCAAAATTCAGGAATAGAACTGGAAAGAATGAATCACAGAAACCAACACTGCACAGAGCCTAGTCTGATCAGCGCACCTGTAACACAGAAAATTTGAAATGCAGCGCACCTTGTCCACTCAGGAAGTGCGCTAAAATTCAGATTCTCTGAACAGTACCTGTGCTGGGCCAGAAACGAGACTCTGTTTGGGTTCCGGGTCACAGTTTGCAGTTCAGTTCTTGGGTTTTGGCCGAGCAAAAAGAAATCAGTAATGCAACAATCAGGGGTAGATCTAAGGAGGATCTAAGAGCTATCACAAGGGTAATCAGATAGTTTTTGAATCAGTTGTTTAAATCATTAACAAATCCAGTATATGGATTGAAGTAGCATTTATCTACTTTGCATTTGTTATGGAAAATGCAGTTCAAATGCTACTTGTAAGTTTATGAAACAAACAACAAAGAATGATAAACAAACAAACTAATTCGTCCCCAGTGGAGTCGCCATTTTGTTACAGGGAAAGGTGTCTATATAGAACCGCTCTATCCCACTAAGGTGTGACAACTGCCTTAGAAACAAACAGAGAAAAGCTACTTTCGTTTTTCCTTTATGAATTATAGATAGAGAGGAACAGAAAGACCAACCTCTGTCTTGCGCTAATCTCCTGATTTGATTCCTCTCTTCTTTGATAGTCTTTAGCTACCTGCTCCCTTGCACGCCCAGCTTCACCAAGTACTTGTAAGATCACAGTAGCATAGCACTCTACAAAGACATGGATCTATAATCATAAACAATCTAGGATCAGATGTAAATTGACCATAAAAATGTAGCAAACATCAATGACACAAGAGCATGGAGGAAAACTTGAATAGCTTTTATTAATAAACAAGAAAGAGCCAAGAGGAGTTACAACCAGTTGTTCTGACCCAGCATCAACCTCTCAGCAAGGAAGCCCCTCTTCACCTCAAACAAGGCTTAGATCACCCAACAATCTGATGTTTGTCTCAATAAACCAACAACAATTCCTTACAATATGCAAAATTCTAGCCTCTGGATCTCTGGGATGAGGGATCCATATATAGATATCTGTAATGGAGATGAGTCAACTTATGATTTGATTAGTGTCTTCCCTCTGATAGTTCTTGCTTCCACTTGGAGATTGATGATCTGTTACTCATCCTTGGTCGAATTCAGAGAGGCAAGTGTCACAGGAGAAGATTCTGGAAGCTTCCATTGCCTCTCCACCTCGCGGAATGACACTGCCATTTGTCATTTCTCACCCATTGCACCCCATAGAAGGGATTTTTGAAATGCAACACACCCACACAGTGTATTTAGGTGAGATGCAACGCACTTGGCCAGTGGAGCAGCTGAAATGATCCTGTTTTGACCAATTCTGAGTAGTTTTTCATGGAGAACTTCTGGGAGAAGCTGTAATCTGTTGACCTTGTTCCTTTAGGGGTTAGAACAACACTTTTAGGGACTTAGGAGCCCTTGGTTTATGGACATTTCATGCTTGGGGTTGTAGTTCCCAAAAATGTCTATAACAGATCCCCCACATGGAAAGAAAAGGTAGAACTACAGGACCCAAAAACAGTCCTACAGAAGGCACAGATAGTTCTACAGGAGACCCTGTCAAAACTATAGGAGACCTAAAAGCTTGAGAAAAGGGTAGAAGGACAACCACAGGGAAAGGAGGAAAAAAAAGAGCTACAATAACCTAATCCCCAGCCCAGTGTTGGCTCCTACTATAGTCTTCTTGAGGGGGGAAGAATAATTCCACAAAAATTTGCAATTCCGCTATTCTTTGAATTAGAAAAAGAAAGGATAAGGACCCATAGGTGGATGAAATAGCTAAATCCAAAGGGGTTGAGGATATTGGCCATATGGAGAACAAACTCAGAGAAATGGGTAGAGAGTTAAGTGTTGTCAGACACAGAGAAGCAATCACAAGAAGCCACCTTGAAATTGAAAATAAATTGCTAAGAAGACAACTGCAAGAGAAAGATACCCAACTAGCATGCATGGCCAGCTCGTTCATGGAGGCATTGCAATGTAGGACACCAACAAAATCCTATGGCCTGTATCTCAAGGACCAATGGTTGCAATTTCAGATAAATACTTTGGCATAAAGAGGCACAATGCCTTTCCAAGATTACAGGCAGTTTATGGACTTGTGTGACCAAAGCATATTAGAAGATAAGGAAAAGATGACAGAATTCTACCTGCATAACATGGCCCTCATAGACATGAATGTGTGGGACACCAATGCTAGGCTATGGGACCTGCAACTAATAGCCATGGCCTCATGGATGAACCATGAAGAGTTAAGGGCAACATAAATAACAAGGTTGATGATAAAGGAGCAGAATGAACCATTAATGAACATAGCTGAGCCATCAGATCCCATGGCAATCATCAGCACACATAACCTGCTTTCCCATAATCCTCAGATTGCCCCTAGATATATAAGTGATCAAGCATAAGCCATTGCACATTTTGAGGATATGGAAAGGTTACTTGGGGATGACTGTGTACATGCATGTATGAGGAGATGGAATACCTTACCACACAGTCTGTAGATCAGGGAATATCATTCCCTAATGAGGTTGAGGGAGGCATTAAGGAGAGTGCCAACGTATAACCGCTCCATGCATTGGCTGAAGGTCAATTGGATTGGCCTCAAATTGAGTCCCCCACTACTGCTAGGCATGCTGGAAGGTAGAAGAGAAGAAGAAGAGTAGTAGTGGGAAGAAATAGATAGGAAGGTAGGATTCTATGATAAGGAAGAGGAGACCACATCAGAAGTATGTTGAGTTAGTTATGATGCCATGTGGTCTAATATGTGTTTAATGCAGATTATTGATGAATTTTGTAGTCAAAGTAAAAGATCCAGTTGACAAATGGAAATAATAAATTGAAGTGGACAAAGGAGAGGACTTATAGGAGGGAGTCCCCCTCATTTATTACTCCTCACTTTGAATTCCCCTTCATTCATCTCAGAGTACAAGCAACCAAGTCATGCACTAGCAGGCAACCGAGCAAGTGAAGGATGATTATGACTATCTCGAGTTTTGGGAGCCAAGCCTCCCTGATTTTAAGGAAGCTATTGGTAGATTCATTTGTATAAGAGGGGCCTATGGCCTTACTAGGGTCAGATTTTTGTTGGATTTTTGTTGTACTTTTGCTTATGTGAACTCTGCTCAACTTCGAGCTTATTATTTCGACAGTTTCATGTAATCTTGTTATTATTTTGGAAATAAAGATGGAATACTTTTTGAGTTAGCACTGAGTTACCTTAGAGGGCTAAAGCTCTTGGGTTAGGGCCCAATCCAAGTAGCCAAGCTCCTATTTACTTGTATTTGTATGTTTTATTTCAGTTGTAGATTAGATTACTGTTAGATGTATTTCTTTCATGGTTAAGAATAGGTTGCTTTTGATGATTCAGTAGTTTGCTTCCATTTGTGCTTTCTATAGCAGGTTAGGAAGTGGTAAAGAAAAGATTCAAAAGGCTAGAAATAGTGCCTTGGCCTCTCTTCCTCTCTTTGGGACCATGATCTAAGTAGAAGACCCTCTTGCTACCCCGAAAGCATAGATTTTCCTCATTCATAGGACTTCTAGTGTTTACAACTTTTTAGTTGGTCAGTAGTCTAGTTTTGTTTTTCTTCCGAACTTCTCCATCATGCTAATTTCTTTATTTATGACAGTATTCTTTCATGCTTTCCTTTCTTGTAGCATTTCTCAGCATTTCCTTTCATAGATCATAATTTAGAATAGTTTGATGCAAAACTATGTTTTTCTAGATGCACTTATTTCATTGCTTGCTTAATCTCATTGGTTGACTATCAGTGTTTATGCAACAGATATATTCTAGTAGTAGGTCAGCCTATCATCCATCCCATCCTCCATCTGATCCATGCCCTACAGGTCGCCCAAGCCTCCCCTCAATTCTGCCTTCGTTTCCTGCATTTTCCATAGAATTTCTTTCTCTCTCCTTGAGCAAATCTAATCATCTTTCTCTCTCCTAATGATTCTTGGTAGACCCTAGGTGCCCTAAAACCTCATTCCAACCTTCATCCACCTTTTCCACCCACTCTCACACCCTCAAAACAACCAAAACTACTCTCGGCCTTCTGTAGAACGCTATTTTTCCTCCTATAGATTTCCTGTGTCCTCCTGTAGATTTTCCTATAGGCTTCCTTTTGAAGGCCGAGTGTGGGAAAAGCCTCCAGAAGGCCACCTGAGACCTCCTAGGACCCAACCACACCATCCTACATCCTCTCAAGCCCAAAAACCACCTTTCAACACCACCAGTTCGCTACCACATTCACAAACAATAAATCACATACATGTCAAATTCACATAAAATACATAAAAATCCAAAACTATGTTTTTTGCTCATTTACTTCCAGAAATAGCTTAGTTAGATGTTGTTTACTTCTTTTAATAGATAGATGGCATTCTTTTCATGGTTTTCATAGTGCTTTCTGCAAAAGTAGGATTAGTTGGTTAAGTAGGATTTACTTGGTTTGCTTTACATTTCAGTCTTTCTCCTTTCTGCATTTAGAGTAGTACCTATAGAGTAGTCTTTCTCTCCTTTCATCACATATAGAGCTTCTTTTGGAATCCATAGAAGTTGGATTGAGCTCCTAATGATCTTGTACTGGCTGACCAAGTGACAACCTGCAGTAAGAACTAGTACTTGTGCATACAACACCATCACTTCCAAGTTTGTTTACAAACTACCGGGTTGATAATAGTAAAGAAGGCAGCCCAGGAGTTCCAGCATTATTGCTACAATACTAGTGCTCACCATGCGCCGCAAATTCGTGGATCTTTCTATCCCACCAGTCTCCAATCTCCTTCTTAGTTGGATTCCAGTGATACGACATCACACATCTCTTATCCAGATTCTGGTTCAGGCAACGAAACCATTTGTTGGCTTGAGGGGGCCTGACCCAGGTTCAATGTTAATTAGCCAAACAAATCCCTACACTACTGGCCCTTTCGGCATCAGCCTGTGGAGCGTGGATCGAAGTCTCACCTGAAGCCAAATGGGGGATGCTGGAACCAAGTTTCCGCACCCTGAGATGATTGTGATGTCATTTTATTCCTTCTATCCCTACCTTCGCGCATGTTGCTTCTTTCTAGGGCTTCCAAGACAAACACTTTATTCCAGCCTTCAATACCTCCGCGAATTTATACGATTGACCTTCACGCAGCCTTAACCTGCTGCTCAGGTATTTTCATGTTTCTAGAACAGTGTGCTGTACAAGTTCCCCAATTAATCTAAGTGACTTGCTATCTTATCAAATAGTTATAGTTAACACCGTGTAACTAGATATTTTTAAATGTGTTCAATTATTCAATGTTATTGCGGTATTTCCCGCATCATATAAGCACAATAAATGAAATTCATACATAAAATATCCAAATGCATCAACCGAACGAAGACAAAGAAATTGCAGAATATCTCTTTTTATTAATATTGTCCAAGTGTTTATAGACTCTGTCCACCCTATGCACACAACTGTAGGGGTCCGCGCACTCAACTGCAGACTTCTACCCTAGGCCTCTGTGCACTCAGCTATAGAGCCTCTACCTATGCTACAACCCAAGACTTAGAATTCTTACTTCAGAGCTATGACTCTCTTACCTTGTTATCTCCCTAACTACTTAGAGCTTAGCTCTTTTTATACAATCCCATGGTTTGCAGACTATGGGTAGATCTCTTACAACTGACTTTACTTTACAAAACTAAGGGTGGACTACCCTTTATGACACATAATACCTTCATGCTCCATGACCACAAAATGCTGAGTCTTTACATTTTTATTACAAACTTTGACTCAAACATGGGCTTTTAGCCCCAAAACTGCTCTTGGGGGATCCCGTTCCGAACACAGACATTAGCCTCCATCACCAAAAAACTTAACGCCACAAAAGGTGGTGTTGCCAAAAGTATAGGTGTTGTGGTGAAATTCAATGTTAATCATGAATAATGATTATAATGATGGATAGTGACTGTCACCATTGCATATGAATAACAATGATTTGTTGTGATGGACCTTTTATGACCATCATTGTTGATGCATATATATGCCTGCATTCATTGACTATCACCATTTCATATCTTTATGGGGGTAAAAAAATGTCACCATAAGCTCATTGGTGATGGTCAAAAGAGCCTGTGTCACCAAAAAAATAATGTCACCAAAGGCTGCATTGCTAAAAGTATAGGTTTTGTGGTGAAATTCAAGGTTTGTGGCGAATAATTTTATAATGACATATAATCAATGTCACCATTTTATATAACCAACAGTGATTTATGGTGATGGAGCTTTCATGGTTGTCACTATTGATGCATATATATATGGTGGCAGTCGTTGATCATCACCATTTCATATTTTTGTGAAGGTCGAAAAATGTCACTATAAGCTCATTGGTGATGGTTAAAAGAGCCTTTGTCAACAAAAATGTATCATTTCCATTCCATTGAATATTAGGGCACAATGGAATCAAACCACCAACCTCCTGCTTGTAAATCAGGTGCTCTTCCATTGAGCTAGCACCCTTTAAAAAATTATACTTTAAAATATTAGACCTTGAAACTCTATAAATTGTAAATTCTACAACTTTCAATCAATTATAAAACTTTGTAAATTCTTGGCAAATCTTTTACTAATCAAGAAAAATAGCATCAAAGCTGCAAGTCCCTACCTAATGGTTATGGAAGTTATGAAAAGTGGGTGGAGGGAAAAATAGTTATGTATAAGATACTCAATATGTTTAGTTGAATACTCAATTAGAAGTGAAACTTTGATGACATCTATAGCCTATAAATGACCTATAATTATCAAACCTAAAATCTGCAATTATACCAAAGATTGATTTCTCACCTTATGAATCATGTAAATATGTTATGACAACATAAAAATATGACTCTAAAACATTGATTTTCATGCCAAAAAGTAAAAAATAGTGAGTACATATGATGCAATTATGAATAATGAGCTATATGCTTGAATCCAACTAGTTATGGACTGTAGAAAACTAATTGGGAGTGCTTCTCATTATTAATTAATTTAAGATGTCAAAATACAACAATCAATAACAATGATTCTGAAATGTAACCACTAAATAGATGTTAAAATTGTAAGCACAAAGTTTGGCTAATATTTGTTACAACAACAAAAT
This sequence comes from Pinus tabuliformis, assembly GCA_031772625.1. Taxonomy (NCBI): domain Eukaryota; kingdom Viridiplantae; phylum Streptophyta; class Pinopsida; order Pinales; family Pinaceae; genus Pinus; species Pinus tabuliformis. The sequence goes on from CM062820.1 coordinate 1,066,047,207, forward strand.
ATTCAAGGGGTATTCAAACACTTCCAAATCCACACCAAGAATGAGTATCGAAAGATGCAATTGCATGGATACAAGGAAAACACTCTCTACCTCTCAATGATAACCATGTCCTCCCACAAGTACTACAACTAGAAAAAGGGTGTGAAGACAAGAACCTCAAAGCAAAAATAACTACATAATACAAAAATACACTTGGGGGCTTTTGAACCCAGGTATCCATGTAAACACAAAGCCCAATCACCTCACTACTTGCCTCTAGACGACACTCCCATGGGGTCAAAGCTTTTAGTTTTAAATGGAATCATCTTAAATTTTCTTTGATTCTCTACATTATCATTGGTATATATTACCAGTAGACAGTGAAGTTTAAATATTATATGCGAAAACAACCAACATACAAAATGGCACTAAGATTATGACTCACTCTCATACCAAACATAATTGTGTTTGTTGTCTCTCCTTGATGTCGCGATAATCATTCAACTATTATAATTAAGTCCTTACAGAACCTACCCATCATGGGGAAATATTTAGTACTAAAAAATAGGCTTATTATTATGTTGACCTAAAATTCTAAAAGTAGATGGAACTCCATATCCAGAGTATTCCATTGGTGAGCTCTGCACTTTAATGTGATTTTTTTTACATTACAAAATTATACTCTGAAAAGACACATTAACAAGTTTTCGCATATATTACCATCACATATATAAAGAGCTATCAACATGGTACATGGGAAAGATTACAAAGGGAAAAAAGAAAAAGAGAAGCAAATGCAAGAACAAAAGAACAACAAAAACAAATGGTAGAGAGGTAATTCAGTAACCTCCAAATGAGTCACAAAGAAATCTAGTCAGCTTTGAATCTCTTATAGGAATATGGGGAACTATTTTTAGCTAGTGCATTGATGTGTTGTGAGGGAAAGATTAATGGATTTGGCCTCTTCCATTTCTGACCCTCACTACTTGCCAAGCATAACCAAAATTTAATTAGAAAAGGTCCAAGAAGAGTCATCCAAAGTTGTTGTGAAGCATTGTATTAAGAACAAACCTATATATATATATATATATATATATATATATATATATATATATATATATATATATATAAGCTAATAACAAGGCAAGCAAGAGTCCCCAAGTTGTAAACACCAAAATTTCTAACATTGTATTAACAACAAACCTATACCAAAATGGTTCTCTCTCTCTCTCGCTATATATATATATATATATATATATTAGCAAATAACAAGGCAAGTAGGAGTCCCCAAGCTGTAAACACCAAAATTTCTAGCAATGAAAATGAAATACCTTCAGGTGTTCAATCATTAATCTCTAGCAACAAACATTGAGTTTCAAAGGACAATAAGTTTGCCACTAGTTTGCCTAGCAACCTCTATCAAAGAGAAATCCAGTAGACAAGTAGCATTTCTTCCAATTGATATTTGGAGAAAAGAAAAAGGAAATGAAGAAATAATTGAAAAGGACAAAATAGTTGCATTGTCTTGATATTAAAATTACAGAAACTCAATTAGATGGTTATCCCAAAGGGATAAAAATAGGCTTTTACTTCTATGAGACAAGGCAATTGAAACTAGTAATGCGAGACTTGGATTCAAAAAAATTATAGTGACTTGAACATCATCTTGAATTGTTGACTAAGGAAAAGCTTAGAAAAAACCAACAAAGATCTTGCTAAGATTTTTAAAATGTTTTTTTTTCTTTCAAGTAATTATATTCTCCATGCATTAACACCATGTTTCCCCTCTGTTGGAACAATGAAGCAAAGTTCTCATTCATGAAAATGAAATATGCAAACAAAAATGGGTAAAATGAGACCTAGAAGGTCACTTTAAGATTTGATAGATTTTTTCCTCCTACCTATGCAACTTTCTTCAAAAAATGGCATAGAAAAAAACCAACAAAGAACTTGCTAAGATTTTAAAATGCAATTTTTTTCTTTCAAGTAATTATATTCTCTATTGTATTAACACCATGTTCCCCCTCTCTTAAAACAATGAAATGAAGTTCTCACTCATGGAAATGAAATATTGATCTGGATTTAAACAAGAACACAAAAAATTACATATATAACCATAAATACAGAGATGCAGCAGAAATAATACTTCATTTCATTAATCTAAAATACTGAAATATGCTTACAAACAGAAATGGAAATTAACCAGCGAGGGAAATGGTAGCTTATCTCTGAGAAGAGATGTGGTCATGCCTTTGAACTGTGTTACAATGAGGCTCGAAGGCCTATTTATTGTTGAGAAATAATGGAAGACCCTAAACATACAAAAACCTAACCCTAGGAGATGAAACGCCAAACTGTGGACCCCGTTTGGGTAAATTGGTACATCAACTTCCGGGGGTCGTAACTTTGGCATACAATCCTCGTTTGATGCGCACAATAGCTTGTTAGAAATATCTATCCGAGGACTACAAATTTTGAGTGATGTTGTTCCTAGCTTTCCCAAAAAACGTCATTTAGGGCCTCAAAATGGCTCTGGAATTTTAAGACCTGAAAAGCTGCCAAAAATAGTAAATTGTGCTACAATTAAGGAAGCTGAAAAACTGAAAGAGACAGTTGTAGGGGTTCAAGTGGGATAGGTTGGTGGCCACCAACATCCACCTAGATCATTCCTCCCCCCTTAGGAAGCAATGGTCCCCATTGCATTGAGTTCCTCCATGAGATGAGGAAACTTATATTGGACTTGGTCCTTTGTGAGCTGTTTTGCAACCTATGATGTTTCTAGTAATGGCGGGAAGTATGGTCGAGGGAGGTCCACATTGAAATATTGGTGCAAGTGAAGGAATGGGGGAATGTTGTGCTCCAAATAATTGTTTCCCACAACCTTGGTAATGGTGTAAGGACCATATCAGAGTGGTCTGAGCTTTTGATGGGCTCTTGTAAGGCGTTCTTTCTGCAGATGCAACCAAAATTTGTCGCCCACTTGAAACTTGTGTGGTACCTGGTATTGATCATGTCGTTGCTTGTACTTGGAATTTTCCATAATGGAGTGGTGATAGATCAACCTATTGGGTAGAGGTGTTCTAAAAGTCAGATCGAACGAATGCTTGACCTGACAGTGCAATGATACCCCTGTGGGTGAGGATAAGATGTTCATCTATTCTTTCATGACCGTATCCATCTTCTGTTGTTGCTGCTGCATGGAGGAACCCTTCGCTAGGGTCATGGATGTGGCTACGATTTTCCCCTTACTTTGAGGGCAAACCAGACAAAAAATAAATTTCCTAGTCTGGGAGATGATCTTACTGCCTTTCTTAGCAGAGATAAAAGAAGTGTTGGTAGGTTGGGCTACCTCAGGTATCCTGTATAATGTATTAGACAAAGAAATAATAACAACACGAGGCCTTGAATCATACACAACATGTCACCTCCACAAGTATGGTTGGCCTAATAATACATCGCAAACATCAAGAGGTGCAACATCACTCAATACCTCATTTGTGAAGGGCTTGATGCTGTAGGGAAGGTGACACTGTTGGCAGAATCAGAGATCTCGTCCTTGGTGAAGCCACCCGATACTATACGACTGCAGGTGTGGTGTAGTCGGTAGGCCCAACCGCTTCATGACCTCTGCTGAAATGAGGTTCTATCGGCTACCACTATTAACAATGAATGCAACAGCGAACCCTTCACCCACATTTGTGAGTGGAAAAGACACTCCCCTTCCTCTGGATATTTGGGCTCATTCTTCTGGATCTTGTGGTGGCTACAGTGGCGCTGGGCTCGATGTCAATGATCTTATTCCCTTTGTCATTTCCTTTGTCGGGTTCTGACTCAGGGTTGGAACATGCATCTAATTCTGAAGCCTTTAGCTTGGCCACCAATGATTGCTTGGTCCGACACTCACTTATGTTATGAGTAGGGCTCTTATGGAACTCACACCACTTTCCTATGTCCTTCTTGGGCTTCGTGGTGTTGTTCTTTTCTTGTGGCTTCGATGGGTGGTCTTGGGTCACCCCACCTTAGCCTTGTCCTTTGTTCTTCGGATTCGCAGATCCAAAGTCTTGTTTCTTTTGTTTAAACTTCTGCTCGATATTGACAGTGTATCGATATGTCGTGCTGAGCGAGGATATGTTTAGGAACTTTTTCTCATCCTCGATGTATCTATGTAGGCAGCCACGATATTTTAGTACCAAATGCAGCTCAGAATCCTTGATACCCAACTTTGTGCGAAGGGTATGAAAAATATTTGTGAACTCCGGCAAATCTTGGCCCCTTCCTTGCTACAACGTGGTCCACTTTATGTATTTGTCCTCATAGATTTTGGCAGGGTAGTATTGCTCCTTAATGGCATCCTGGAATGAATTCCAAGTGGGTGCGGCTGAAAGAAGTAGGCCGTACTCTTATTCTTCTGCTCGCAGTAGGTTTCCCAGCAGTCCTTGAAGTGGGGGGCTGCATTGAGAAGTGAAAAAGTCATCTTTTCTCGACTGGAAAAATCATGAACAGAAAAATACCCTTCTACCAGATTTAACGATTTATTTATGGCATTTGTGTCTAAATGACCCTTGAATATGGGGATTTCAAAATTAACTTGTACCTTAAAGGGTGTGCCATTTCCAGAGTAGCTGCTAGAAGTAGATGTGTCACCCCTGGGTAGCAGCTGAAGGATCTGGGTAAAGTTTTCCATCATCGCGTTCCTTTGTTGCTAGAGGGCTTCTTCAAGCAATATTTTGATAGGATCTCCTGCCCCCTCGTCTTTCTTTTCATCCACCATGGGAGGCCGTCGGGATTGCGAGGCTGATCTTGCAAAGGTACAACCAAATCGAGCCCTAGCTCCTTATATCCCGACCTCGTTGAGGATACACAAAGAAAAATAGAGAAAGAGTAGACCGCTCTAATACCACTAATCCAGTTTTAAACAAGAAAACAACAACTTACACATATAACCATAAATATAGAGATGTAGCAAAAATAATACTTCATTTCATTAATGTAAAATACTGAAATATGCTTACAAACATAAATGGAAATAAACCAGCTAGGGCGATGGTAGCTTATCTTTGAGAAGAGATGTGGCAGCTACATGCCTCTGAACTATGTTACAATGAGGCTCGAAGGCCTATTTTTTCGTTGAAAAACAATGGGAAACCCTAAACATTCAAAAACCTAACCCTAGGAGATGAAACGCCAAAATGTGGGTCCTGTTTGCGTAAATTGGTACATCAATTTCCTAGGGTCGTAACTTTGGCATACAATCTCCGTTTGATGCGCAAAATACCTCATTAGAAATATTTATCTAAGGGCTACAACTTTTGAGTGAGAAACATCAATTTATACCCAATCTTGCTCCTGGTTTTCCCCAAAAACACCATTTAGGGCCTCAAAACGGCTCTTAAAGTTCAAGACCCGAAAAACTTCCAAAAATAGTAAATTGTGCTACAATTAAGGAAACTGAAAAACTGAAAGAGACAGTTGTGGGGGTCGAGGTGGGAAAGGTGGGTGGCCACCAACATTCACCTGGTTCAAATATACAAACAAAAATGGGTAAAATGAGACCCAAAAAGTCACTTAAAAATAAATTTTTGCCTCCTACCTGTGCAACTTTCTTAAAAAAACAATGGCACATTCCTAATTTTTATAAATTGTGAATCTGCCAATTTTTCAGGCCTAGTTCTCATTTTGGCTTGGCCTTGGTGATTTATCAACGAGTCCTACAACACTGAAACACATATTGCACAACCCACAATATGCCCATTATATTATAACAAATGCATCAGGCAATTTTCATCTATCATACTCACAATCAATCCTATTATTTTTTGTGATTAAAAGAATGTACATTAAAAAAATCATCAACCAAGACCATGCACCTTCAAAACATGTTCTTGTTGACTTACATATAGCCCAGCATAATCCACCTGACAGTGATTCATCCTTTTCCTTGGAAAAAGGGGAGGAGAGACCTAAAGGCATAAAACCTTAACAATAAAATCTTAAGATTGAAACTTCTAGAATTGTAATGGGAACACACGTTTCTATACATATGTGACCGGTTACAAAACTGTAAAATGGAGCCATAAATTATCTTTTTTGAAGCACCAAATTCACAAAGTAAAAACTTACTCCAATGAAAAGGCTTGTCTACCTTATCAATTTACATTCAAAGCAGGTTATCTTCCAATTTGGAGAGTGTGGGTAGCAATTTGAACAAGGAATCTACATAGGCAATGAGATGGCATATTTATGAACATTATTGATATGAGCATATGTTGAGGGCCCCAAAATCGGGTCAACAACAAGGGGGATACCCACCCGGTCGGGAACCTGGTTGGCGGCTCCTTGCCCGTTTGGTGTAGCGGGTCCGACTGGGGATAATGGGACCAACTTCCCAATCTAAAGGATGTGTGTGTGTGTGTAGATTTTGACGATGCTAATCTAAAAGTAATTTTAAGCTAATTTAATTCTAGACTCTAAACTGACTCTATGCTACTGTAATCTAACAAAAACAGCACATCTAATCTATACTAACCCGGGGTAAAATTCTTTCATTATGCGATCTAAAAATATTTCATACAACAACTGGTAATAAAGATCATTCAGCTATCATAAGAATGTAAATCAATTAAGATAAACCATTCTGCATAAGAATTTAGGCAAAACAGTTGTGAACAGCATATCGCATAATCAGTTATTCATATGTCAAGCACAAACAAATGACTCCACCGTACAAAAGTGCCAAATGGTAACCCACCCATTCATACATTAACACATAAACAACTCAGCTGTATATCACTCTAAGAATATGAGCAGAAATTAATCAAGAGATAAAAGTACCATTTATGACTGATTTCACTCACAAACTTCAAGCAATAACGATTTATCTCTACTTACTTCTAACATCTACTAAGAGTACAGAAGTGCAACATCAGTAGCAGACATTAAAATGCAAAAATAAATAAATCTCGATCCATCCATTCATCAAAAACCCCCTCCGAGGGTGCAAAAGTGCATGTTCTGAGGACAAGTTTTTTGACAAATTTCCGGACCCTTCTCCAAATGCCATGAGAAGGGTTAAATACTAATAACTAACTAATCTTAATTACACAAATTTAGGGAACGGCTTCAAATGACCGCCCTTTTACTAAAACAAATTTATTTCTAAAAACTGAATCTAATTTCTAACCGTTTCTGTATCTACTCCTTAGTGCTGTAAGCAATGCAAGGTTCGCCTGGAAAGAGTCGGCTGGTTGTCTTTTTCCTTTGCTCAAGCGATAAAAGTAGAAATAACAAAAGTTGGCACCTCTTTCTGACAAACTAGAAGATATTTTTGCAAATCTTCCTCTGGCTGGGTGTACTTGTTGTGTGTATACTTAGTATAACCCAGATTTCTTTCAACTGATTGTGCTGTTGCTATTTCGGTTTCCGGCCGTGTGAATGACTCAATGAGTTAGGGGTTTCGTTGCCTGGACAATCTTCCGTTCTTTGTTCCAGGCTTTTCTGGAGCATCCTCCCTTTGCAGCGTTTTTCTTTTTGCTTTATCCAATCTGAGCTTCAGGATCTTTTGCAAACATGCTGCTTTTGTGCGCCTTTGACTCTGAGTCTTGGATAGTCTATTTTCATCAGTGTTTGTTGAGTGATACTCTGGAATCTGCGGCCCTGCTGCATGCGGCATCCATTTGCGAAGGCATCTCCTCTCTGTTCTTCTAGTATTGGCGCTTTCCCCTTTTCCTTGGATGTTTCCTGCATATAGATTTATATTAGTTGCTGCCTTACAGTTCACGCAAAGGAAAAGAGAATTGACGAAAAGATTGACATGAAAGCTTTAAGTTCTAATGAATGCATAATCATGACACTCATAATGACTTGACTCTTCAAAAAACGCAACATGATCATCTTTGGATACTCAGGCGTGCAATCATTAATTTCCCTTAAGGTGCGCGCTCCATTTTGGGTTTACAGATCATGCCGAAGAAAATTTGCGATGAGTGGTTTTCTGCGATTCGCATCGCATCAATTTGATAGTCTCATTCAATGCAGATCGCAAATCGCAAAATCACAGATCGCAATATCGCAATTTTCATTTGATCAATGTGTGCAGCTTTTGCGACGTTGTGATATGCGACGTCGCATATCGGCCGTCGGCGATTCCTCAGATTTTCTTTTAAAGGCGCTTTCAAAAATATGCAATGCGATGAATGTTGCATCCATGGAAAATTTTAGGGGCTAATGTTCGCCCAGTGGGCTAATTTTCCATGATTTTTCCACAAAAAAGATTCGCCAATTTCCAATTTTATAAAAGACGATTCGCCCAAATTTTAGAATATGAAATTATTTTACCTTGAAAATCGCCAACATTATAGAGAGACTATATATAAAATAATTATAAATTTGATTAATTTTACAAATATATCAATAAACATTTATAATTTGCATATTAGGGATTAGTGAGATTCGCCAATGTTTTAAACTTCAAGAAAATTTTCTATCCTTAAAATTTTCCTTGGTTGCATCGCTCCTTCGCAGCTAAATTTATGCGCATAGGAAAATGCTTCACTCTCCCTTTGCGATCCGATATAGCTTTTAGGGAGTTAAACAAAAAATTTTTAATAAAAATATTTTTGGGATTTTTTGTTAAGGGTCCCCCTTTGCTTGATGTTATTGCTAATACCAAACAAAGAGGGGGGTTGTTGGTGACCACAACAATGGCGATTCACTGTGAAGAACCAGTTATCTCTGCTTTTCTATTGACATTTCCACTTCCGAAACAGAAAAATTTTCATATGTCTAAATTTTGTTATGGACAGATAGAGTAGATTACCCCTTATCCTGTCAATGATACTTTATCTCAACCTTCCTTTTATTCCAATTGTCTGCTTCCTTAGGCTTAGTTCTTGCATTCATACCAGACATTACTCTGTCCTTTTTAAAGATAAAATAAGGTCTTCTCTGCGTACTAGATTTAAAATATGCTCATTTGTCGTAGGTAGAGCCTCTGCTGCCCGCAAGCGTCCATAACCTCAACAGGGTTACCATGTTATCTAGCAATGATCCTTTTTCCTGCTTGAGGTTATTTACAACATTTCAGAGAAAAATCCTTTTTGACACTTTTTCCTTTTTTACTCTCTAAAGAACAATGTCTTGGTTTGGTGGCCAAATTATGACACAGTCATTCACTTGATTTACACTTTTGCTGAACAAGCTGGCTCGTGATGAGACCCCTTGTCTTTTGATTGCAACAATCTTGAGTCGTTGCCCTGTTTTGATAGACAGTATTGGCAAAGTCAGCAAGTTATAATATCTGTGATCATGATAATCCGGCTTGTGATGAGACCTCTTATTCTTTGAGATATAGTGTTTTCTCGGATTGTTTCTCTGAATGCTGCGGTTTCCTTTAGCAGGGAGGAAGTCATTGTTTTTCCTTAAGAAAGCTCTGGACGACAATAATAGAGTTTGAAAACAATAGCTTTACAGAGAATATTTATTTTATTATTGATGATACCTTCCATTGTGCTGGCATAAAACAATTTTTTACCAAAGGTTGCTTTCATCAAAGTTTTTTTTTTTTTTTTTGAGAGGTTGAAACTAATATCATATTCAGGGTAAAGTTAACTCTATTTTTCAATAATAAAAATCAGATTTTTCGAAAAGTTTTGCTATTTGTACAAGTGAAATCAAAATCTGATAGAGAGTTAGTGTGCTCTTTCATGAATCCTTTTCAATGACCGCTTACAACCGGTTTTATTTATAAGAAAGAGAAAAACAAAATAAAAATAAAAAACGAACTAAAACTATCCTACAAAAATAGAAGAATGATCTTCTTATGGAAAATACATTTTAAGAATCTGTCCATTCACAGGCAAAGAATATCTTCTACCTGCCAAATCCTGCAACACAAACGTCGATGGGCCTATGACTTCTACAATCTGAAAATGACCAAGCCACAACTTCTGAAATTTCGTATGCTTGCCCTTTTCTTCATGAGCCTTATCCCATTTCAAAACTAAATCTCCCATCTGAAAGTTCTTTCTGGTTATGATGCTTGAGTCAAAAGAGGATTTTATTAGCGCTTGGTGATGAGCATGTGTTTTCTTAGCTTGTTCTCGGCGTTATTCTAGTTTGATTATCTCCATTTGTCTCAATTGTAAAGAGGAATTAGATACTTCATCGATGTGTTGCACTAAAGACAAAGAGGGAATGACTAAGTGAGTTGGAAGAACCACTTCTTTCCCATAAACTAAATTAAAGGGATAAGTGCCGATTGAAGCTTTCTTCGTGATTCTATCTGCCCATAAAGCATTTACCAGCGCTTTGTGCCAATTCTTTTGGTTTTGGTCGACTGTTCTTTTGATAATCCTGATTAGGTTTTTGTTTGTCGATTCAGCCAGCCCATTACCTTGTGGATAGTAATTGGCAGAATATTTTAGTTTGAACCCTCTTTTTAGTGCAAACTCAGTCATTGCATTTCCAGAAAAGTATGATGCATTATCAAACATTAAGGCCATTGGCAATCCAAACCTAGTGATGATAAATTGATCTATGAATTCAATAACGTTTTCAGAATTAACTGTCTTGAGAGGAACTGCTTCTACCCATTTAGTAAAATAATATGTTGCCGTGAGGATATACCTATGCTGCTTAGAAGAGTGAGGAACAATCTCACCTATTATGTCCAAGCCCCATTGGCTGAATGGTTGCTCGATGTTAACCGACTGTAGTGGCATGGACGATTTCTTTTGTTTCCCCGCAGCGGTCTAGCAGATTTGGCATTTCCTTGCGTAATTATATGAGTCTTTGAACAACGTGGGCCAATAATATCCTGCACGTAAGATCTTATGTGCAGTAGCTTCTCCAGCATAGTGTCCACCTGCTGGTCCATCGTGGAGTTCCTGCAAAACCTTTTCGGCTTCAGTTTTCTCAAGACACCTAAGAAGTACAGAATCGTAATTTATTTTAAACAGAACATCGTTTATGATCTGGTATTGTTTAGCTTTCAACCTCAGAGCTCTTTTCTTGGTGTGATCCAGGTGTGATGGAGCATACCCGTTCTTAAGATAATAAATGGTGTTCGCATATAATGATTCTGCGTCGTTTAGGCTTACCTCATACGTGTGTACCTCTTCAGATGAGTTCTCAGGAATTTGCGACGCTCCAGCTAACATCTTGCAAAAGCCTTGACCTCTTACGATGTTTGCTGGTTTGATCTCAAGATCGTATTCCTGTAAATCGGTAATCCAATTTGCCCTCTTTTCGCCCACATCCTTCTGTACCAAAAGGTTTCTTACCGTTGGAAATGGTACTACGACTTTGGTATGGGTCTTAAGTAAGAAAGGTCTGAAATATTTGATCGCTTTGAAAACAACATATGCCTGTTTCTCCACGTCTGAATAATTGAATTCAACACCTTGTAAGTTCGAGCTAAAGAATGCGATTGGAGCTTCTGCCTTCTCTTGATTTACTTGAGTTAAAATCGCGACATAAGATTTCTCTGAGGCAAAAGTGTATAAGATAAAAGATTCTGAAAAGTTTGGGGTAGCTAAAGATGGAGCGTTGATGATAGCTTGTTTGATCAAGTTGAATGCTTCGTGCTCATCTTGACCCCATTTAAAATTTGAATTCTTTTTTATCATATTTTGTAAAGGAGAAATAATACGTGAAAAATCCGGGACAAACCTTTTTACAAAATTGATCTGTCCAAGGAAAGATTGCATGGCCTTTTTGTTATGGGGTATGGATATTTCGGAAATTTCTTTGATTCTGTTAGGTTCAATGTGAATACCAGATTTCGACACTATGAATCTAAGAAATTTCCGTTCACTTAATGCAAAAAAAGATTTCTTTGGGTTAAGTGAAATCCCATGCCTTAAGCATCTTTGAAAGATTTGTTTCAAATCTTTGAGATGGTCGCTTCGCTTCTTGGAGTACATTGTTATATCATCCAGGTAAATCACTACCGATTTATTGACTAAACCTTTAAACGCGATGTCCATGGCTCTCTGAAAGGTAGCACCGACATTGATAAGACCAAATGGCATCTTCCGATATCCGTATGTGCCCCATTTGGTTCGGAATGTGGTTTTCAACTGATCATCGGGATGTACCAGCACTTGATTGTATCCTGAAAATCCATCCAGGAAAGACATTATTTCTGAGCCCGCTACTGCCTGTAGTATTTGCTCCATAGGTGGGAGGGGAAAATTATCTTTCTGACAGGCTTTGTTGAGGTTCCGGAAATCAATACAGATTCTAATATCTCCATTTTTCTTTCTAACGGGTAGCATATTGGATACCCATTTGGAGTGTCTGACAGGGAAAATTATTTTGGCTCTCAACAATTTATTTAGCTCAGTCTTTATTTGATTTTCTAAGTTGGGGTGGATTTTTCTGAGCTTCTGCTGGACAGGTTTTTCATTGTCAATCATAGGGATAGTGTGTTGAATGATAGAAGTGTTGTATGTTTTCAGCTCATCGTAATTCCATGCAAAAACGTTTTTGTATTGTCTCAGAAGACGGATATATGCTGATTTTTCTTCAGGGGCTAGGCCGTGGCCTAGATTAATGTTTTGCGGCTTCTGATCGGTTCCTAGGTTCACTAATTCATAGTTCAGAGTTGAACTGTAGAGTTTAGAATTGGCGGACCTTTTAAACCGACTTTTCAAATCATATAAATCTTCTAACTTAACCACCAATTTAGGTATAGCATTATCAGTGCTATTTTGCTGAATTTGGTGATCATGATGGTCTTCGTCAATTATTTGATTTGAGTAGGATCCTTCAGAAGTGAGGAAATTTACAATGTCTGGATCGTCATTGAATACCCTCCAGTTGGTGATGTTGTCAGGGATGGATGGTCTAGAGATTAATTCTATTGAAAACCTATCGGGACTAAAATCTTTGGAGGGAATAAGTCTAGAGGCTACGTTAGCTAACAGGTCTGCGCTTGCATTTTGGAGTCTTGGGATTGACGAAATATTGAATGCTATGAAATGTGAAGTCAGATCTTGTAATAATGATTGATAGTGCTTTAAATGACTTGACAGGCAATGTATGGTGTTACGTACCTGTTTGACGACAATTTCAGAATCTCCAAAGACTTGAAGATACTTAACATTCAACCCGATTGCTTTGTATAGGCCTTGCACCAAGGCTTCGTACTCCGCTGTATTGTTTGTGCAATCGAACTGAAGTCTGCATGTAAGCATGGTCTTGTTCCCATCTGGGTTAATCAGAATGCATCCTGCTCCTGCTCCCTCGTTACATTTAGAGCCATCAAAATATAATTTCCAAAATAAAGATGTATGTACAGAGTTATCTAAAAAATTAAAACACTTTGAATCATCAGTTTGGGAAAAATTTTCAACTTGGGACACAACTGAATTTTCTAAGTAAGGTGAGGTGTGAGCATCGAAATTTCCGAGGAAAGAATCTATCGAGTAATTTCCTATGATACTGCTGTTGTATGCTATTGCTTCGTTCTCTCCTTCCAATTCTGTCACTATGTACTTTTGGTGCAACTCTCGTTCAACCTTTGTTTGATTGGGTTTACCGTTGTAGGGTAACCACATGTGCGACCAGTCGGTTGAGAAATATTCGTGGAGTTTTTCAGACCAATCCCTGCTAAGAATTAAAGCATAAAATTCAGGGATATCAGCTACTAGAATGTCGATAACCTGACATACTTTCGGGTTAGACGACAATCTTATGGTCACCTGGTTAAGTTCACCAATCACTTCGACTTGAGATCGATCAAGTTGAACTATACGCACTGTGGATTTCTGAGGCTGAACATTCAATTTGGCACATATTGATCTGGGTAGAATATTCGTTGAAGCACCAGAATCAACCAAGCAATTGTGCACGTTTTTATTGAAAATTTCATAAGTGAGAAGAAAAGGAGGAGTATGGGATCTTGACCTTCCTCCAATCAAGGCAATGTCACTCGGAACAATCTTATTGATCGTGTTGGTTGGAGGTCTTCCCATGTTGTGGGAAGCTACAGCTGTAGGTAAAGATGTAGTAGGCACGACATGTAATTCTTTCATCATTATTTTCTCTTGATGTTTCAATTTGCTCAATTCGTAAAGAGTGATATTAGCCCTAGTCTTTTTTATGTCATCGATAATGTTATACTCCATTTCATCCGACACTATCAGTGTTCTTGATGGAGGTGCTTGATCTGATTGGACTGGGCTAAATTGGGTCGCTCTAGCAGTGGTTTTCTTTGATGCGACCTTATCTTTTGTTGCAGGGCTTGCGCACTTCTGTTTAGGGGTAGTTTGGGGAGGATCAAGTTGATTTTTGCTTCGTGTGCTAACCGGAAATGCTTCTTGATCCTCTTCTTGTGGGAGGATGAAATCCCACATTCCTTCTAGTTCCACAACTTCTTCATCATCGGTCTACCCTTCAGTGGTATTCTCTTCTTCTTCTTCTTCAAATTCGATGTTTGAGACAACATTGGGTGGTTTCACCTCCATGGGAGGATTTCTTTTAAAATATCTGTAGGGATTTTTTGAAGAAGTTTCTGCTACTTGTTTTCTTATGTCAATCATCTCATTGGACATGGCCTTTAACACCTTTTGTAATCCTTCCATATCGAAAGGATATTTCGTTTGCTTCTTCTTGGTGTATTCTTTGAAAGATATTTTCTTAGATTTGCGTTCTTCTATTGCAGATCTCTTTTCTAGGGCAACTACGCGTTTTTCTACTGCTAACGCCTCAGTTAAGTTTTCAGCTAAGGTCATCTTGTTTGCCCTATCTACGAAGATAGCCAAGTTTGATGGTAAGGCCGTGATGTACCATTCACATCTTACTTCCTCGCTGGGTTGAGAAGCAGCAGGAATTTTGTTGAGGATCTTATTGAACCGTAAATTGAAATATTTAATGGGTTCTCTAGCCTCAGCTTTAAGATTAGATAGGTCATTGATCAATGTCGCTGTTGATCTGTCATCCCCAAACTTGGTGAGGAATTGACTTTGAAAAATGTCCCAACTTGTGATGGACCCGGAAGGTAACGAAAAGTACCATGACTCGGCTGTTCCTTGCATTCTGTAAGGAAAATGTCGGACGACAACATCTTCGTTAGTAACTCCGTTGAGATTAACAGAAAGCATGAAATTATTGATATGCTCTTCAGCTAGCATGCCTGTTTCTGGATTGAACTTAGGTAGCCATTTCTCAGGATGGGCCGGTATTGGGCTCAGGGGTGGAGGCATTAAAACCGCCCCAGGATTGTTCCATGGAGACTGGGCCATCGTTGAGCTGCTAGTTAATGAAAGTGCAGAAGATAATCCCTGATGCTGAGAAGATGAAGATATTATGATCTTTGATGATTGAAGAGGAAGGGTTGTGGAAGATGGATGAGTGATTTGGGATGAGGATGTGGGTGGTTGACTTCGCAGTGAGGGGGTTGAAATGGACGAAGTAGATGAAAGAGTCTCACGGTCAGACTCTGGTGGTGCTTTCCTTGCTCTTTTCCTAGTAGGGAGAGGGAGTTCACTTGGTTGAATACCAAATTTTTCACTCTTCAATCTGGTTAGAGGATGAGCAGGGTTGTATTGCGAAGTCACGCTGCTGTTAGATTTATCAGACCTATGAGAAAAGATAGAGAATCCCTGGAGTTTACGAATCAAAGTTTGAATTTTAGGGGGTTCAATAATGAGTTGGTCTGATATATTAGAGTAGGTAGCAGCAGTGGATACTCGAGCGACTTCTAAATCCGGGTTTAACCGTTCTGGAGAAGTCGGAGGAGTTGATGAGGGTGATTTACTCTCAGAATGGCATTTAGATTTTGACTTGGTTGCCATTCATAGTTCGAGCCCTCCTTCTAGCGCCAAATATGTTGAGGGCCCCGAAATCGGGTCAACAACAAGGGGGATACCCACCCGGTCGGGAACCTGGTTGGCAGCTCCTTGCCCGTTTGGTGTAGCGGGTCCGACTGGGGATAATGGGACCAGCTTCCCAATCTAAAGGATGTGTGTGTGTGTGTGTATATTTTGACGATGCTATTCTAAAAGTAATTTTAAGCTAATTTAATTCTAGACTCTAAACTGACTCTATGCTACTGTAATCTAACAAAAAAAACACATCTAATCTATACTAACCTGGGGTAAAATTCTTTCATTATGCGATCTAAAAAGATTTCATACAACAACTGGTAATAAAGATCATTCAGCTATCATAAGAATATAAATCAATTAAGATAAACCATTCTGCATAAGAAGTTAGGCAAAACAGTTGTGAACAACATATCGCATAATCAGTTATTCATATGTCAAGCACAAACAAATGACTCCACCGTACAAAAGTGCCAAATGGTAACCCACCCATTCATACATTAACACATAAACAACTCAGCTGTATATCACTCTAAGAATATGAGCAGAAATTAATCAAGAGATAAAAGTACCATTTATGACTGATTTCACTCACAAACTTCAAGCAATAACGATTTATCTCTACTTACTTCTAACATCTACTAAGAGTACAGAAGTGCAACATCAGTAGCAGACATTAAAATGCAAACATAAATAAATCTCGATCCATCCATTCATCAAAAACCCCCTCCGAGGGTGCAAAAGTGCATGTTCTGAGGACAAGTTTTTTGACAAATTTCCAGACCCTTCTCCAAATTCCATGAGAAGGGTTAAATACTACTAACTAACTAATCTTAATTACACAAATTTAGGGAACGGCTTCAAATGACCGCCCTTTTACTAAAACAAATTTATTTCTAAAAATTGAATCTAATTTCTAACCGTTTCTGTATCTGCTCCTTAGTGCTGTAAGCAATGCAAGGTTCGCCTGGAAAGAGTCGGTTGGTTGTCTTTTTCCTTTTCTCAAGCGATAAAAGTAGAAATAAAAAAAGCTAGCACCTCTTTCTGACAAACTAGAAGATATTTTTGCAAATCTTCCTCTGGCTGGGTGTACTTGCTGTGTGTATACTTAGTATAACCCAGATTTCTTTCAAACTGATTGTGCTGTTGCTATTTTGGTTTCCGGCCGTGCGAATGAATCACTGAGTTAGGGGTTTCTTTGCCTGGACAATCTTCCGTTCTTTGTTCCAGGCTTTTCTGGAGCGTCCTCCCTCTTCAGTGTTTTTCTTTTTGCTTTATCCAATCTGAGCTTCAGGATCTTTTGCAAACATGCTGCTTTTGTGTGCCTTTGACTCTGAGTCTTGGATAGTCTATTTTCATCAGTGTCTGTTGAGTGATACTCTAGAATCCGCGGCCCTGCTGCATGTGGCATCCATTTGCGAAGGCATCTCCTCTCTGTTCTTCTAGTATTGGCGCTTTCCCCTTTTCCTTGGATGTTTCCTGCATATAGATTTATATTAGTTGCTGCCTTACAGTTCACGCAAAGGAAAAGAGAATTGACGAAAAGATTGACATGAAAGCTTTAAGTTCTAATGAATGCATAATCATGACACTCATAATGACTTGACTCTTCGAAAAACGCAACACGATCATCTTTGGATACTAAGGCGTGCAATCATTAATTTCCCTTAAGGTGCGTGCTCCATTTTGGGTTTACAGATCATGCCGAAGAAACTTTGCGATGAGTGGTTTTCTGCGATTCGCATCGCAACAATTTGATAGTCTCATTCATCGCAGATCGCAAATCGCAAAATCGCAGATCGCAATATCGCAATTTTCATTTGATCAATGTGTGCAGCTTTTGCGACGTTGCGATATGCGATGTCGCATATCGGCTGTTGGCAATTCCTCAGATTTTTTTTTAAAGGCACTTTCAAAAATATGCGATGCGATGAATGTCGCATCGCTCCTTCGCAGCTAAATTTATGCGCATAGGAAAACGCTTCACTCTCCCTTTGCGATGCAATATAGCTTTTAGGGAGTTAAACACAAAAATTTTAATAAAAATATTTTTGGGATTTTTTGTTAAGGGTCCCCCTTTGCTTGATGTTATTGCTAATACCAAACAAAGAGGGGGGTTGTTGGTGACCACAACAGCATAGTACAAACAATGTGAATACTCACAAAAGAAAGTATGCAAGTATTAGAGGAGATTGCGGAAACTGTCCACATCTCTATAAACTCATTTGTATTAAGACATATATAAAGAGTAAAAACTATGGGAGAGTGGTCATGTTTGACCCACTATATGCAACAATTGTTTTCGGACAAGGAAATATGTTAACAATGTAAACTTTGAAATGGGAACTATAAACTCAAAATGGGAACTCTAGCCAAAAACCCCCAAAAAACATGAAAAACAGTGCTAAAAACAAAAAGTGTGTATACTAGAATGTTGTTTTTTTTACTGTTAATATTCAACATATTTAAAAAATGGCAGTGAAACCAATTTTTTTTTGTGCAAAAAACAATTGTTTTTGAGGAAAAAACACACTAATGTTTTTGGTAGAATAACATTTTTCTTTCTAAGGTATAATTTCAACATTTTTTAGTAATGACGACAAGGATAAAATAATGGGATCTGAAACACATTAAAATTCCACCAGTTTTCGTCCATGTTGTTAAAAATATAATAACATGACACTAAAGATCGCGAAAATTCTAATTGTTTTCAACCATAACATTAAAGATAAAAATAAGTTGGAAAATTTTCAACCATAGAATTAAAAAACTCTAAGTTTTTGACACATTTAAAACATGACATTATGAAAAAATTACATGACTAAATTAATCAAAATGTCAATACTTGTAGATTGAATGAGAGATATATTATATCTCTAAGTTATTATTGCATTGTAGATATTGTAAACAATAAAAATCATCACAATTAAAACATATAATCCAACAAACATAAAAATGACTCATAAATTCATTTAACACCATATGGAAATCAAAATTTGTATTTCAAGATACGATGCAAACATCAGTTACATAAATTGTCTTAGACAATTATTCAAAATCACTCATATTTTCTTGCACACCATCAAAATTCACATCTTCAAATGAATGACTAGATGCAAATGAAGATGTTCCATATTCTTCTCTTTCATCAATTAGTGCCCCATCTAAGTCCACACGCATGCCCACCACTTCAAGTTTCAAAATTCTTATGGATCTACAATTGGTTTCAGCAGACTCCCATCTCAACACCGTTTCTTTTGGTAACAACCTCTTTAGAATCTCTATCAACTTGAAGCGAAGATTTCCTCTCTTTTTTAAATTGAAGGTATAAAAAGTATGTCAACATCCTCCAATTTTAAGAGGTCTGTGCGGCGACAATTTATATGTGTACCCTTTCTTTTTCTCTTTCCTCCAATTTTTTATCAATTACCAACTCTAGCTTGTACACACCATTGAATGGGTGTGTATTTGTGGCATACCAACGCACTTCAACACTTGTAACATCTTCATTTTCTGTAATGACCTTTATAAACCTAGAAACCTAGAATGGATAGACCTTGGGATCTCCATCTGCTAGAACTACAATCATGAAACCCTCCTTAATATGATGTACTGAGCCCCTGTAAATGTCTTCCATGGCTTCACATTGTGCACAAGACCTTCTGGAACATTTCTCTTTCCTCTACCTGTGAAGAATTAATAATACCTTGTGTTTGTTGTTGTTCAACAATGTTTCTTTCCTCATGTTCATTTAACATATTTTGTGGCCAAATAAATGGAGTTTTCAAAGGTATATGTTCATATCAAAGTACTCATATGTATATATAATATATTTTCTAATTTCTTCCAGGGAATCAGAATAATTTATATCTCTATTCTGCCTGCATGCATTATGAACTTCAACAACTGATTGTAATAACAATATATTTGACAAAAATATTGGATGATATGGAATGAACTTCAAAAATGCCAAACCTGATAACGACACCCATTTTGTAGTAGTTGAATACTTCTTGCCCCATATTAGTGTTTTCCCATCAATTTTTTTGATACGAAATTGATGTTGGAAGCTAATGTCATTAAGTTGTTCAATGCATTTCTCCTCACCATGTGATCCTAGAATAAACCTTCACATGTCAAAAATTTCTTCCAACACATCAAAAATAGGCTTTGGCATGTATGATTTCTTAATACATTCAATTAATGATGTCAAGATCCCAACTTCCTTCCTCCTCAATGTGACTGGTAAATGACTTAACATCTGATCAATATGGTCATGAGTGTGCCCAACAAGAAGGAAACCAACCTTTACCTTCTGAAAAATTTTCAATTCAATAAGCATGTTTAGATATCCAAAAACAATCTGATTTTTGTTTTCACGGTCACAAGTGTTGTCCAATTGTAGATACAAAACTTCAGGAAGATTACCAAACCAATGAGAAAGCACATCATGAATTATTGTTATTGTCAAATTTGCATCATTATAAATATTTGGAGTTGTGAAGTATACCCTTGGAAACATTTTCCCATTGAAGGCCATACAACTTACCAAGTGATACTAATTAAAATTTTCCTCCTGTAAATTTTTGGGTGTGTTAACAAAATGTGGTAGAAGTGTTTTCTTCTAGTCCGTACCATCAATTATCAAATCCAAATATTTATTTGGATTATCATAACATTTATTTTGATGCTTGTACAACTTTTTCCTTTCACTTGTTTGTTGTTTGTGATGCTCTTGAAGCGCTTCAACAATGGAATCTACACAACATAAAAGACAATCATTAATAAATACATTTTCATAGTTGATGACTATATAATTTTAAAAATTAATGTTTTGAATGCTTACCTCTTTCTGCCCCTTCACATTTATCCCTTTTTTTATTTAAGAGAAGCACATGTACTGCAAATCCCCATCTGTCTTCTTAGGAATACAAACATTGTTGAATTCTTTCTTCCATATCTTCACAAAATATTAATATGGAATAAATCAACCATTTCCTTCAACACCTTCTGCATATTCTTTGTATAAGTTGTAGATTTCTCGTCTTGATAAATTATCTAGAATATGTATTGTCTCTCTATTTGGCATACACTCTCCATTCTTTGAAAATAAGTCTTTCATCCATGACATTGCAGTATTTGATTAGAGCCCAAACTGTGGTTTATAATGTACTTTTGAATAACATGTGGGATCCTTTTCTAATTTTTCTTAGATTCTTGACAAACAAAAATTACCCATTGAATGAAGCATTTTGAAAGCCTTTCTACACATAAATAAAGATCCAATATGATAATCTTAACCCAACAATGTAGATTTCATGCACCCTACTAAATATGAATTATTTATGCTTTATTCATTAACAAATATCTCTTCCTTTTCTCCAATGCAAACTTGAAATCCATATGTTTCAAGAAATTTTTTTGACATCATTCACTTGAAATGAGAGCACTGGTAGAAATTATTCTCGTGAGATATTATGCTCTATGCCTTGTACAACTAGAACATCTTGGATTGAACCGAAAAGGTCTGCTCCTACTCCTCGACATAATATTTGTTGGAAACATCTCCATCATTGGATCATCATCTGTATAAGCATTTTCATCATCATTATGAGGAACATTATCCTCACTATGATCATTTGTGCTTTTGAAATACTGACTTGGAGGATATTCTTCATCTTGTCCTTCTTTAGTGCTACCCTCATAGTCCTTAGAATTAGGACTAAATGGAAAATTTAACTCGATGTTTATTGGATATTTTTCATCATGTGCATTTTTAGTGCTGATATCATAGTCCATAGGATTAGGACTACGTGGAAAATGTGACACTTTACTTAGTGGAAATTCTTCATCCTTCCCTTTGTCACTACTTCTCTCATAATCCTAGGATTAGGACTAAGTGCTTCATCATACCTTTCGTCACTACTGCTCTCATAGTCCTTAGGATTATGACTAAGTGCTTCATCCTGCCCTTTGTCACTGTTGTTCTCATAGTCATTAGGATTAGGACTAGGTGGAAAATGTGACTCTCGATTTATTGGAAATTCTTCATCCTGCCCTTCATCACTACTGCTCTCATAGTCCATAGGATTAGGACTAAGTGGAAGCCATGAGTCTCTATTCATTTGAAATTCTTCATCATTCTCTTCATCATTGCTACTCTCATAGTCCATAGGATTAGGACTAAGTGGAAACCACAACTCTTTGTTTATTTGAAATTCTTCATCATGCTCTCCATCACTGCTGCTCTCATAGTCCATAGGATTAGGACTAAGTGGAAACCACAACTCTTTGTTTATTTGAAATTCTTCATCATGCTCTCCATCGCTGCTGCTCTCATAGTCCATAGGATTAGGACTAAGTGGAAACCAAAACTCTTTGTTTATTTGAAATTCTTCATCATGCTCTCCATCGTTGCTGCTCTCATAGTCCATAGGATTAGGACTAAGTGGACACTGTGACTCTCTATTCATTTGAAATTGTTCATCATGCTCTTCATCACTGGTTCTGTCATAGTCCATAGAATTAAGACTAAGTGGACACTGTGACTCTCTATTCATTTGAAATTATTCATCATGCTCTTCATCACTACTTCTCTCATAGTCCATAGGATTAGGATTAAGTGGAAACCACGTCTCTTATTTGAAAATCTTCATCATGCTCTTCATCACTGCTATTGTCATAGTCCATAGGATTAGGACTAAGTGGAAACCATGAGTATTTTTATTTGAAATTCTTCATCCTTCCCTTCGTCGATGTTTCTCTCATAGTTCTTCGGATTAGGACTAAGTGAAAGATTTCACTCTCTTTTCATAGTGGAAGAATTTCCGTTATGTTCATCAATATGAATAGAGTTGTTATGTGATGAAGATGTTGATGCTTCACAAAGTGAAACTTCACTATCAAAAGAATCCATGCCTTTAAAACAGAAGAGGTTGAATGATACAAATGTACTCTCTCCTATTGACAATATATAGCTTAAAGAATGAAAACTTTCCTTCAAAGTTTCCCTATAAATTTTTTTGTCGAAATTTTCCCTCCAAAAATTTCGTTTCATGTATTTTCCTCCATAATTTTCTTCTACAATTTATTGCATTTTTTTAACTAAAATTTTCTTATGAAATTAATCTTTTAAATGAAATCTTTAAATTAAAATTATAAACTAAATATTTTACCTAAATTAATTTTTTACTTAAACTATATAGAATTTACTAGACAATTGAATGTTTCTTTTATTTTTTATTATATCTTCTATCACATATTTAAAATAAATTGCCATATTGCCATAACACGATTTATATGTTAAGTTTTTATATAAAAAAAAAATTAATACCACATTCACCATGCGGTAAAACAATTTAGTAATGTTCGCTTTATCATAATTTACTATATTGCCATAACAATATTTATATGTTAAAGTTTTTATAAAATCAAATCAATCCCACATTCACCGTGCAGTAAAACAATTCTGTAATTTCTGCTATATCATAAATTTCATTATCACTATTCCTCACATCACATCAAGGCTTTTTGAGGTTCGTTAAAAGACAGAGCGATTTTGTGGAGCAACTACATTGTTATCGACAATATATTCAATGAAAGATGAAATGTTAGTTTCCCTTTTGTTGTGTGAAAGTTTTAAAATTCAATAGGTTTACTAGTAGTTATGTGTCAATTGGGTTGTTATATTCGTGTAAAAAAACAAATAAAAAAACATATTCCAGTAAAATAATATTTTATTTTTTATTAATAAAGTTTAGCTTTTTTTTTAGAAATTAAAACTTTAGATGAGCTAGGCTTACCCAACAGCCCCATGGCTGGTAGAAGGCCACTACGTCTGCAGGGGGGGTGGTGGGCCCAGTCATGGTTGCCAGTGGTAGCCACCCCTGCGGCCCACCCTGCCAAGGATGAGCGCTGATTCTTAGAATCGGGCCTCGACCCCCACGGGCCCATTGGGCTGTAGGGGTGGGTGGGAAAGAGTTGCTCTTTTTTAAATTTTTTAAAAGGTTACGTTTTACAAAATTATTTATGATTTATCATTATTTATCGTTTTTAAATTTTGTTTCGTTTTGTTTGTTTATTTAAGTTTTTTTTTTTTTTGTAATTTACTGATTTATATATATGTGTATATTTTTTGTAGGAAAATGGCATCAAAGAATATTTATGTGAATCTTTCTAGACCAAAGACTACTAAAATTAAAGGTGGATCCTCAAAAAAAACTGTTGAACTAACCAAACTTGAGCTAACAACTACAAATGTATCAAGTGTCTCAAACGATTTCATACCGAAAGAAATCGAAAGAAGTGAAGCTTACAAAAAATGTATGGTATGCGAAAGATAGATAAGGCAAACAATAGCTACAGATATATCTATATGTTGATATCCCTAACGATAATGGACTTTATGAGGTGCTGGGAAAAGCCATAGACATTTGTTTGATACCGGACACTGAAATTGTTTATGTACTTAAAAAACCCTCCGTCACATGAAAAGATTAAATATCAGTTATCATTGTCAATGTATAACACGACAGAGGGATCTACAAAGATATGTAAATAAATTATAAATGAAATTGTAGAAGATATGGTAAGTATTGTTATTTATATTTATCTGTTTTGCGTTATTATTACTGTATCATTATATTTTATAACTTAGTTTTTATTGACATATGATATTTTGTTTGATAGAATTTAATTGAAAATCTTTCAATTATGTTGGGAGGAATTCATTTCATAGAGCAAGATATTATGAATGTTGTCAACAGTTTCTACTCAAGGTTAGAAGAAGATATTGAAAACAAGCAAAAAATAGTAATTCATGATGCTACAAATCTACATCCAAGGGATCAACAAAGAATGTCTATAATGAGCAAATCTAGCAAAGGTAGACATGTTACTTTTGAAGATGAGGAATTTGAATCCAATGCTGAAGAATATGTTTCCATTACTGAGGATGACATTAGAATTGATGTTAGAAAGGAGAAGAGTCATAAAATACCAAAAGTAATAATGCCTAGGAATGTCTTTGTTCTAGTTAATGATGAGAATGTTACTTATCTAGAAGAAAAGAGGAGGAAGAAACTGAAAGTTGATCATTCTCAAATAGTCAAGGCCAACAGTGAAGATCCTAGTGAAAATTCAAAAGAAAGAAGGGAAATCATTAAGCCAAGAGTTGATTTAGAGGATGACATTATTAAAACAAAACAAAATGCCATTCGACATAACTTGACAAAGACAAAATTAATTGAGGGTGGTCGTACATTTCAATGTAATGAGAGACAAATCTATAAGCCAAGTGAAGGACAATCTAAATATCAAATCAAAAAGCTACACCACCTGCATGTTCACAACTCGAAGGAATTGATGAGGTACAATCCATATGCTCATGTGGTTAATTATGTGCTTCCTGTTGATCCAGTTCAAGTTCCCAACAAAGAAGCATTTGATAAGTCAAAATGTTTTGAATACAATTATTATGTGCTTCAAGGGAACCATTTTGTACAAGCTCAAAGGAAATTGATGGAGGAATATCCCAATAACCCATGTTTGGAAACAATGAAATGTATCATCTATGCTGGTTTATCAGATACACAAGCAAAGTTATTGGCATGGGATCATAATACATGTAATGAATATAGGATGTCTATGAATTTCATCTGAAGGGTTAGATTTGTTCATAATGAATTCAAAGAAAAATTTGGTGGGGATAAGATAAATATTACTCTAGAATTTCGAAAGGAATGTTGTATGGAAATAGGCTATCAAATTGAGGAGAAAATCAATTCAAAAGGCGTCAAATTAAATTCTGATATATTTAGAAGTATAGATAGCATTTTCCAATTTGCATTTAGAATTGGAGAGATATGAGAATTGATTAATGATATTTTTAGCATGTGGGAGAACATTGGCATTAAATACTAGAAGGTCAAAAAGTCTAAACCATTGATATGTAGTAGCAGTAAATCAAGTCCTGAAATGAAGCAGCTTCTAGAAGATATGACTATCACACCTTGGAGAGCATTGTAAGGAGTGAAGGATGAAAAAATTGTCAAAGCAGTATTATCTCGTGTGAAGTCAGGGGAATTATCATTTGATGAAATGTCTGAGGAATTTCAAAAGTAAGTTTGTTCAATTATTTTTACTTATTTCTAGATTATAATTTTCTTTTAAATATAACATATTTCTCTTGGTAGGATTAGTTATACATATCATTATATTAATTTTTTTTACTTTATCTATTTAGTCACAAATTTTACATGAAAATACAAGAACAAATGGTTAAATTGTTTAATGAATATAGTTGGGATGATGTTGTACGCAACTACCCAAATTCAAGTTCTACATCAACACTAAAAGATTTTTATCTTGCATTTCAAAAGGTATGTTGATTTATACTTTCATTTTTATTCATCTGTATACTGTTTTTATTTCATAACTTATACATATATTTGTTTATTTTATTAAATATGAGAAAGGATGCAAATGGAGCACCAGATAGTTTCAAAAGCTTTATTGAAAAAATTAAGATCGAAAGACTGAGAAAGCAGTGTCTTAGGAATGTTGAACTTGATCCAACTCTTACTCATTTCATTTGGAATGGGGTTGACACTATTCAATATCAAGTAATACAAGGTGACTCTGAAGACATTTCTAAACTCATAACTAAAAGGGATTATTCCCTTGTTATTGCAGATATTCCCCATGGTTTCAATATCCCAAACATTGGCTATGATAGTGACCCTTATACTTATCAAGCTCTTAGTAAAGTGGTTGTGGGATTTGTGGAAGCCACATCATCCCCATTATGGAGACTTGTGACATTTCATTTAGACATACAATTGGCAATATTATTGACAAGCTTCAAAGGGAAAACAAACTCAAGGATGCAACTTACATGGTAAGACGTTGAAATTGTATGTTTGATTAATGTTAAAAATTTTATTTATGTACAAGTTAATTGAACTTTTACTTATTCATGTTACAGGAAAACTTCAAATCTTCTTAATCGTGAAGATCAACCAATTATAAATGATTGTGAGTTCATCCATATTGATAGTTGGATAAAAGATGATAGCTATAAGTCTATGCTTCTTAATCGGGTAGATGGAAAGAGTCATAGCCGAGTACTGGTTTATGATGCTGTTGGGAAAAAAACTAACATATGAAGATAAATAAGCAAATGGAGAGATAGTTAACATTTAGCAAAAACCACAGTCATTGATTAACTATCTTATAGACTTATGTTCAAATGAAGGAGATTAGGTTCTGGATTTATTTTTAGGCTTAGGTGAGTTTTATTATATAGAATTGAATTTCAATATCTTCTTTCTTAATTTATATGTCATTATACTAACTTAATTCATTATTTCTTTTGTGCTTGATAATTATGTAGAACACTAGCATGTTGCTTACAAAAAGGAAGAAATTGCATTGCCATTGAAAAAAATCTAGTATAGTGCAAATTTATTTAGCAAATAATTAATGCTCTTCAATTTCTTCTAGATGAAATGCAAGAAATTGGGTTAAGGAAAGAGGATTTTAATGAATCGCGTGTGGCAAAAAAGGAAAAGGAACCTCAACCACCATTATATGGAATGATTGGAAAGGCATACATTGGGAGATTCACAAACATTAAAGATCCATCAGAAGAGGAAAATGAGAAAAATGAAGCAAACAATATTTTGGAAGAAGACAATGATGAAACTCTAGAGGATGAAGAGTTTGGATTACGTGATATTATTGATTAAATTTAAGTTATGCTTGGAACCAAGCTCATTTTTTATAACTATTAATTAGTTATACTTGTAATGTTTTGACTTTGACATTTTATGAGAATAATAATTAATCAGTTAATGTTGTTATATGTTCAATATTTGTATTATGATATTTTTTCTTTAATTTTTATGTGAATCATTATTTATTGAAAAAACTATGATTATTATTAATTTTTGACATGAAATTCATAAAAAAATTATTATTTAACCATTTTTTGTTAAATTTTCCCTATAAAAATTGTGATTTTGACATGTCATTTTTAGCAAAAATTTATCAAGATGTGTAACTTTTTAGCTATATTTATGTTCAAACTATTTATTTTTATGTCAATTGTTCAAAATTATTGTTTTTTAGAGACAATTATTTGATGTGCATTGAAAAATTAATTAACGATATATAAATATGGAGAATATCGAAACTTTAAAATATCGACCCTTTTCTTTAACTATTAAAAAAAATAAAAACCCCACTACACAAAAAAATTAAAATAAAAACAAGAAAATATGAAGAAGAAGACCACTTCAAAAATTGTTAAATTTAGAAAATAATTATTCACATTTAATACATTAGAAAATTTAAAGTCAAAAAACGAGTCTTTTAAAAAAGGGTCTGGTGCAGAATCAACACTTTTTAAAATCAACATGCAAATCACTAACATTCTAAAAACTAATGTACATAAAAAAATTCAAAGTGTCAGAAACCATGCTAAAAAATATATATATGTATTTTGCATCATAGATTTCCAAAATCGATTGATTTTTTGGCTACCTCAACGAAACGGGTAATCGTATCAATTCTCGTTTCAAAGTTTACATTGTTTTTTTATTCCAAAGTAACAATTACACTTCTAATGTTCCATGTAAGTATCCACTTGGGGTATCCATGAGTATCCAAAGATGTGATTGCATGGATACAAGGAAATAACTCTCTACCTCTCAATGATAATTATGTCCTCCTACAAGTACTTCAACTAGCAAAGGGGTGTGAAGACAAGAACCTCAAAGCAAAAAGAACTACACAATACAAAAATAAAAAGTATCCAAAGATGCAATTGCATGGATACAAGGAATACAAAAATACACTTCATCCCCCTCTACCTTTATAGAATAGATCTAGGGGAATAACAAAAATATCCATAGAGAATAAGATTATAGTGGGAAAAATAAAGATGATAAGAAAAAAAATTAGCCAGCAACAAATCTAAAATTTGAACATGCGTCGACATGTAAAAAAACTTAGAGGAAACAAAAGAACCTAGCTTGATTGATTATGCACTTGATAAAATGGTATTTACTTCTTTAGTAAAAAGGAAGAAAATCTCAGCCTCTTTTCTATTGTCCTTTGGAATAAATCCTCTATGTATGGCATTGGGGTTTTGTGCTACACTCTATGCTTACTCTCCAACATTAAAATAAGAGTTCCAAAATTTGTTTCTAAATATGACAGATTTGTTTGAGCTTGGACCAAACCTAGTCAAATCTTATCAAGTTCGACCAAGATGTGATGAGCTTAATTATGTTTTCCTAAGCTAGTCAACAAGCTTGACCCAGGATTTTGAAAAGGAAGTTTGATAGAGATGACTTCTCTGACATATTTTGACAAATTTTCCCTTTTTGTATGTCTCGAAGAGAGAATCTGAACTAGTCTCCTCTTACCACAATGTGGCTAGATAAATGAGACAAATCAGAACCAATAGTATCCACTAAGAGATTGCGAGTGAGGGGAATTTATTCTGCCAAAAGATGCTCAGAACTTGCATCTGACTCCAACCATTGTTTTTTTTGTTGTTGCATCCATAAGTACAAACACAATTTTTCCATCAAAGATGCTTGAACACTGATATGGGTAATTTCAGCACCTCACTTCATACATATCAAAATACTTCATACTTCATACCTTTGGTCCACAACCAGCCAACAATTCATACAAATAAGTGTTTAAAATTGTTTATGTGCACATTTGGTTTTGTTGTACTTACATGTGGACTGGTATTCTAGTGATTTGATTGTGCTCATACTGTGTGTTAAATTTAAGTTATGCATATGATATTAATACATTGCTATTGTTGGTACTGTTACATGGCTATGCATTTGTTGGATTATGTTGTGGTTTATTATTTGTGCATTAGGGTTAATTATGCCTAGGTTATTTACCATCCTGTGCAATTGTGATTAAATTATGCCTATGTTTCCAATGAAATTGTGAAATGTGGAGCTTGGGTGAGTGATGTCATCTAGCGGGAGCATTGAGTGACATTACAAGTGGTATCAAACCCAAATTGCAACACTGAGCCTGCATGGGCCAGAGACAAAGCACATAGACATAGCACAGGGGAAAAATTTTGGAATGGTTTCCATTTTCTTGACCATTATCAAACAGGGAACATGGAGTTTTTGGGTCAATTGCACTGTTCATTCACAAACAGGGGACAATAGTTTGACCCAATCTATTTTAAATTAGCAATATTTGGTTTTGCAGGGTATTTTCAACATTTGACAGAGGTAGGGTTTCCAAAAATTACAGGTATGGGTCTCTGTTTTGACAAGAGGTATTCATAATTTTGGGGAATTTATGACAATACAAGAGGTGTTCAGAATGGCCATGTTACAAAGGCCTAGAAACTATCAATGAAATGCATGTGTATGGCATCAGGATAAATGATTCCATGTTGGCTAGTGTGATCTATACCTATGCAACCCTTTCAAATCTATAAATGGGAAACCCTTCTCATGATGATATTGAGAGAATCGAGAGCCCAAGTGGGATTACATGGACTAAAGACAAACAATATGGGTGAAATGTTTAACAAGTTTACAAACTATTTCACAAAATATGCCCAAGCAATGTTTTCTTATGGAATCTAATGATTAAAGAGTATGCGAGGAAATTGTTAGGTGAGGAAGTCCTTGGCCATTTGTTGGGATAAGGTCTCTAGGATCAGTTTTGGGACTAGTTAATTGAAACTTTGTATAAGTTTTGTAAAAGATGTAAAGTCTCCGTGAAATGTGTATGCAAAGCACACAGGTAGAAATGAGTCAAAGGGGTCTCAGCCCCTTGTTTTGAGATTCTCCCATGGTCCACGAACCATGGTTTTATATGGAAGGAAGCTATAAATAGTTGATTCATAGCGAGTCTTAGAGATAACTTGGAATGAAGAATTGTGAACTTTGAATGAGTTTTGTTGTTTTGGACAAGTGTTAAGGCAGGAAGGCTCTACTTCTTGTACTTAGGTGAGAAGGGGAATGCTCTTGCAGCAGAGTGCATAGGAGGCCTTGGTAAGTTCACAGCTAAGTGTGTTAACACCTGCAGCTGAGTGCACAGGAGGACTTGGTAAGTCTATAGCTGAGTACATGGACCCCAGTAGCTGAGTGCATATTGTGGAGAAGTCTGTAACCTGAATGCTGGAATTGAATAAAGACTGATTTTAAAGAATTATCGTACATTATTGTCAATTCTTCTTATGTTATATTTTGTCGCTAAATAATATGTTTTAATGAAATAATGTATGAATGTTGCACAAAATTTTTGAATCTATCTTATTTATGCAAGTTTTAAGTAATTATCTGTGTTCGTGAAGTTAAGGGTTGATTCTGATATGGTTTCTAATGAATTGGATAGATCTACGTGAAATCATATCTAGGGTTATTCATTGAAGCGTGAAAGTAGGTAATTTTCCTGTTTATGGTCTGCAAAGACTGATCGTAGAACTTCGCAAAGGTCTAGAAGCAATTTTAACAGAGTTACAACAATGGGCCCTAGAAGGATATTGATCTATGGGAAGGCAGATCTGAACTATTAGAGCTTAAGAACCACTTATCACATGTATTTGGATGCAGAAACCTGGTTCTAGCATCCCCTAATACTGCTTTAGGTGAGACTGCAGCCTGTGCTATGCAGGTTGTTGCCGAAAGGGCCAGTAATTAGGGTTCTTTTGGTTGGCGTGAACAACTCTAAACTTGGGTCAGACCCCCTTAATCCAACAAATGGTTCTGTTGCGGGGATCGATATCTATCTGAGAGATGTGTGATAGATGGGTTCCTACGAAGAAATAACTTGATAAGTGGATAGATCGAAAATCGCACGAATTCACGGCTAAAGAGAATGTGAGCCCTAAATTATCCAAGGAATAGTGGTTGCACAAATTTTCGTACACAGACGAGACTAACACGTTCTTATGTTTCTTCCTTGAAGAACTATACGAGTGGTTATCTAAATTGGCTGATAGTCAAGGGACGTGGAGGCTTGACAGTCCTATAGTGTGGACTCCTGAGCTAGTGTGATGTCTGGAGGCATCAGAAAGCAATATCGCGGGGGCTGTGGATCACTGGATTGATCGTGCATTGGGAAGTTTTTTGACTTACTTTTCGATCACTAGGAATATCAGCTATAGCCACTACAACAAAACCAGCGATTAGCGTCCCTTTTTACTTCTTTTTTTGCATCTAGAGCCCATTTTTGGTGCTATTTTCATCCATTTATCAAATATGGTGCAAAACTTGACACAAAATTTGCATCAAGTTTTGCACCAAATCTTACACCAAGTTTAGCACCAGGTATTGCAATAGGTTTTGCACCACATTTTGCACCAAATTTTATGCCAAGTTTTGTGTCATCCTTTACACCAGGTTTTGTTCCAGGTTTTGCATCAAGTTTGGCACCTAATTTTGTTTGACATACTTTTGCATCCTCATTTGCATCCACTTTTTGCACCTACACTTGCATCAACTTTTGCATCGACTTTTGCATCCTTTTTTGCACCTACACTTGCATCAACTTTTGCATCGACTTTTGCATCCTTTTTTGCATCCTTTTTTAAATCATTTTTTGCATCCATTTTTTCATCCATTTGTGCATCTCTTTTGCGCCAAGTTTTACATCGTGTTTTGTGTCTAGTTTTGCATCTACTTTTGTTGCATCCACTTTTCCCTCTTGTTTGGAATCCATATTTACATCCTCTTTTGCATCTATTATTGTACCCACTATTGCATCTAATATTTTTGTGCCACAATTAGCGCCTAGTTTGGCACCTCCTTTTTCACCCACTTTTGATTATAATTTTTCATCCACGTTTG
This sequence comes from Pinus tabuliformis, assembly GCA_031772625.1. Taxonomy (NCBI): domain Eukaryota; kingdom Viridiplantae; phylum Streptophyta; class Pinopsida; order Pinales; family Pinaceae; genus Pinus; species Pinus tabuliformis. The sequence goes on from CM062820.1 coordinate 1,066,079,860, forward strand.
CATCCTCATTTGCGTCTAGGTTTTCATCAACTACTACATCTATTTTTGCATCCCTTTTTGTATCCAATTTTGGACCGGGATTTGCATCGGGTTTTGTGTCTCGTTTTGCATCTACTTTTGCATCGACTTCTATTGCATCCACTTTTGCACACAATTTTGCATCCACTGTTGCACCCATTTTAAATTTCACTTTTTGCATCCCTTTTTACATCTTCATTTGCATCATACTTTGATTCTCTTTTTGCATCTATCATTACATCCACTTTTGTTATGCCACAATTTGCACCATGTTTTGCACTCACTGTTGTATCCACGTTTGCTTCCAATTTTGCATCCATGTTCACATCCTCTTTTGCATCAATTATTGCATCTATTTTTGCATCCACTTTTATGTCAGGTTTATGCATTGGGTTTTGCATCTCATTTTGTATCTACTTTTTCATCTACTTACAATATATCCATTTTTTGCATCCAATTTTGTTTTGCTTGTTGCATCAATGTTTTCTTCCACTTTTACATCCATTTTTGCATCTTATTTTGCATATTTTTTGTCTATTGTTACATCCACTTTTGTTGCACCATATCTTGCGCCTACCATTGCAACCACATTTGCTTCCACGTTTGCATCCCCTATTGCATCCACTTTTGTTTCATCCATTTTTGCATATACTTTTGTTTCCGTTGTTGCATCCACATTTGTTTCACCACAATTTGTGCCAAGTTTTACACCTACCATTGGACCCATGTTTGCTTCCACTTTTGCCTTCATGTTTGCATCCAAGTTTGCATTGACAACTGCATCTACTTTTGCATCCACTTTTGTGTCAGGTTTTTCATGTTGTTGTGCATCTACTTATGTTGTATCCACTTTTCATCCAATTTTACTTCTATTGTTGCCCCAATTTCTATGTTTTTTGAACCAAGTGATAAGGCATCCATCCATTGGGCAAGGAGCAGTGATTTGAGGCAACTACAATCAACTTATATAGTGTTTGTACAATAGCTTTGAATATGGAGAAGGTTCATGCCAATGGCAATATGTGCTACATTATTTTGCTTCATTTATGCCAAGTTGGTAGAAATTGTTGATAGTGTTGTGTTATTTGCTTGAATGATTCCTTCTTATCCATGAAGGACTTTCATACTTCCTTCACCTCAAGTTTACCCATATCGAGCCAGCCATAGAAAGTGAAGCTAGGACTCCTTTCCAGTCATGATAAAAGAGCGATGAGAGAGATACAAAGGCAAATAAATGTTAGGGAACCATTTGCGTGGATAACAAACAAGAACAAGGAATTTAGAGGAAACTTAATTAAACATATATCAAGAATTTGCATAAGAGCCAGATTGAATAACTACTTCGTAAAGTGAACCCAAAGGTTGGCCTAAGACCTCGATACTCATGGGAAGATGAAGCTTTTTTTCCTCTAAGAGATGCATACCTTAAAAAAGACTACATCGAAACCTTGAGAAATGCTTCCACCAGATGAAGCCATGTGAGTTTGAATGAATCCATATCCCAAAATATGTTGTGGGAGCCTAGGGAATTGCTTCGATTACCCACACATAGACCATGTTAAAGCAAGTGAAGGGTGAGGGGAATCAATGTTACACTATTCGATTTTAGAGATGCCCATTAAAAACCTTGGGTTGAGCACCCATTGATGCGTATGAGGGAAGAAAGGCCAAGAATTGTATTTATTACGTGATTGGGTAAGATTTGATGCTCCCATTCAAAATAAATATGCCTTGCTCTAATGTGGAAGCCATATCAGCGCAAAGGCCGACTTCAATATTGAGCTCTTACTTGATATGGAGGAAGATGATTTGATAAAATTTGCTTGCTCTCTAGTGGTTGATTTTGATCTTAATATGATTCCCTTTCAAAATTTTGATCTAAAATGGAAAGGAATATCTAATTTTCTCATTTTTTTTTCCACTGGAAAAATCCGTAATTTTTCATTAAGATTGGAAAAATTACATATTGTAGATGCTTTACGCATATGCGATTTCCACTGTGTGTATAACAATGTTCCATATTTACATAAATATATCGTGCAGAGCACTATGTAGTTCTCCGAGAAATAGTTCTGTCATATAAGACTGTTTACATTTTGCCATAAGGCACAAAAATATGCAATTTTCGATCATCATAGATAAACACTGTCTGCATGACAAAAAACAAAAATCCTTTCAGTAATTAAGATTCTGGTGCATGCTGGTATTCTTGGTCTATGTATGGCCGGTGAAAATATCTGTATTCATTCGGTCCCTTCACCTCTGCGATCTCCCATATGCCTCTGTCCATCAACGCGGCCTCCTTGGATAATTTGTCAGCATGGCCGTTATGTTCCCTGTAAATGTGGGAGCACGAGATGTTGTTAAAAGCTGCCTTGAAAATAAAAACTTCATTTAGGATGATGCTGAGTGTGTGTATGTGACAGTCAGATATGCCATTGAACCAATTTATTACAGTTTTTGAACTTGAAAATATTGATGCTGGTGCAATGGTGGTGTAGAGAAAAATGGAGAAGATGTCGCAAGGTTATGAGCTCAGCAAAATTATTAGTTCCTGTGCTCAGGCCCGATTTTACAGTGTAATAATGATGTTCATTCAAATGTAATATAAAACCTCCCCCACAGCTTTGACGATTTGCAGCCCCATCAAAGAAGGCCCAAGGGATGTTTTTGTCAATGCAAGGGGGCGAATGAGGATGGCACTCTTTTGGGGGCAGAGGGTCTGGGAGTTCCTTATATGCAGCAATGATAGTGGCTTCGATCAATGGCCAGATGATAGGTCTGTTCTCAAATATGGAGCGATTTCGAGCCTTCCAAATCTGCCAGTTTACAAGAATAGGAAGGAGTATACATTTCGATCCCTTATGTTTTTGTGCCCACTTTTCCCAAGCCTCGATCAGGTCCGATCCTTCCCAATTGCCATTGAAAGAGAAGTGATTTGAGAGAGATCACCAAAATTCTAGTGTAGCATTGCATCTCATAAAGAGATTCTCTGTGGATTCTAATGCGTCTTTGCACAACACGCACCAAGTTGGCCCATGTATTGCTTTGTGCATTAGGTATTCTCCTGTAGGTACATTATCTAATTTTCTCATGAATTCAATATTGAGCTCTTACTTGATATGGAGGAAGATGATTTGATAAAATTTGCTTGCTCTCTAATGGTTTATTTTGATCTTAATATGATTTCCTTTCAAAATTTTGATCTAAAATGGAAAAGAAGGTCTAATTTTCTCATGAATTTAGTGACCACCACAATAACATGTTTATATAAATTAATATGCTAAATTTAAATCATACCCACACTAACATGTTGATATAAATTAATATGTTAAATTTAAATTATAGCCAAACTCATTATATATTCTTGATGCTTTATTCTTAAATCAAATAATTTCTAACATCTTTTAATCTAATATATATATATGCTAGATTCCCTTCTCATTATAATTAAATTAGAATCAAAATCCATCTTCAATTTATATACACATTCTAGATTCCCTTCTCATTATAATTAAATTAGAATCATAATCCATCTTCAATTTATATACTCATTTCCGACTATATTTAATTTGTAATATTCGCTTGAAATTTAATAACTTTTATTAAATAAATAAATGTGTAAAGTTTAAAATTATAATTATAATTACGCCATAAGGCGTTTCCCTCTGGGAAGAACTCCCTTATATGCCACCGTGTTCTATTTTCGACCATTGATCTGATGTGTTAGACGATTAAAAGAGATTGTGGCTGATTACGCCATAAGGCGTTTCCCTTTGGGAAGAACTCCCTTATATGCCACCGTGTCCTATTTTCGACCATTGATCTGATGTGTTAGACGATTAAAAGAGATTGTGCCGCTGGATCAAATCATTATAGTTGGAATTTTAATCAGCGCTGGTTGAACTCCCTGTTTATGTCATGCTGGAGAGATTACCCGCTCGAAACCCTTGGCAGACAGTGGTGATGGCTTCGCTGGAGTTTCGATTTCCTTGGCCTTCAATCTGAATCTTTCACAATGGCAATCATCATCTCTGCAACTTTGTCATCATTTAGGACCGTGTACATCTGGATTTGGTCCAAATTTGCTTTCGCTTCCTTTGTATTTTTATCGGAGACGGATCGAGGCAAATTAACCTTCGAAGGACCTCGGCATTACGCGGATCGGCACAGGTTCCAGATTCTTCCGAACATTTAACCTGCAAAACCTGTTACTTTTCAAAGTTACATGCATTACTTGCAGATAATTTGCTGGCCTTTAAATTTTAGCGGTGTGACCTTCCTTTGGCTAGAAAATGTATGTAGCTCGGTGAAATATTTATTTCAAATCTAACCTGAAAATTTACACCTGAGAACTTATTTTCGGTGAAAATTTTATTTAGGCATTTTACCGAAAATTTTCTTTCTTCATTCCAATCTAGTTCAGAAATGCACCAAATGTAGCTGTGTAACCTTCCTTTGGCCAGAAAATGTATGTAGCTCGGTGAAATATTTATTTCCAAGCTAACCTGAAAATTTACACCTGAGAACTTGTTTTCGGTGCAAAATTTATTTAGGCATTTTATGAAAATTTTCTTTCTTCATTCCAGATCTAGTTCAGAAATGCGCCAAATGTAGCTTCATCCTCCTAAGATTTTTGTTTTAGGAATGGCCTCAGCGAATGCCGTAGCCAATACTGGTAAAAATCAGTAGTTTTACCCCGCACGGTTCTGGATCAAATGTCTGAACGTAACGTTATGTCGTGGACAGTGATGATTGTGGCTTATAAAAGGCATGATCGTAACGAGGAGGTTTTTGTAGCAAATACTGGTAAAATCAGTAGTTTTACCCCGCACGGTTCTGGATCAAATGTCTGAACGTAACGTTATGTCGTGGACAGTGATGATTGTGGCTTATAGCAGGCATGACCATAACGAGGAGGTTTTTGATCTGTTTTATCAAATGAAACGGGTAGGTACCAAACCAAATGAGTTTACCTTTGCCAGTATTCTGTCTTCTTGTGCCCACATGGGTGATCTTGAAAAAGGCAAGGAGTTCCATGAAGAAGTGATTAGGGGTGGATTCGAGTCTTATGCTTTTGTGCAAAATGCCCTGGTGGACATGTTTGTAAAATGTGGAGAATTGGCGTTTGCACGTCGTGTGTTTGAAAAAATTCTCGAACCAGATGTGGTATCATGGAATACCATGGTGGCTGGATATGCTCAGAATGGCCAGCTTATGGAAGCCCTGAAAATGTTTGAGAAAATGCCTGAAAGAAATGTCGTCTCGTGGAATGCAATGATTATGGGATGTGCATAGAATGGATATTTTCAGGAAGCCTTGGATCTCTTTTGGCAAATGCCCGAGCCGAATGTGGTGTCTTGGACAGCCATGATTGCATCTTATGCCAGACAAGGGTATGGGCTGGACGCCTTGACATTTTATTGTAAGATGCGGTAGTCTGGTGTTAGGCCAAACAAGATCACATTTGCTAGTCTTCTAGGGGCATGTGTGAGCATGGGTTTGCTTGAACAAGCGAAAGAGATCCATGAAGAAATAATTAGAAGTCGATTTCAATATGATGTCAATGTTGAGAATGCCCTCATAGATATGTATGCAAAATGCGGCGGTATTGACAATGCATTGATTGTGTTTGACAAAATGCCAAAAAGAGATCTGGTCTCATGGAATGTTATGATTGCAGCATATGCTCAGAGTGGATATGTTGAAGAGGCACTGAAAGTCTTTTGGAAAATGCCCATAAGAGATGTGGTATCATGGAATGTAATGATTACAGGATATGCACAGAATGGGTATCATGATGAAGCCTTGAAACTGCTTTGGGAGATACCCGAACAAGATGTCATCTCATGGAATGATGTGATTGCTGGTTATGCACAAGCTGGGCGCACAGAGGATGCCCTGAAGCTGTTTCAACAAATGCTGCTGGCCGCTGTGAACCCAAACGCAGAGACATTTGCTGTTACTCTCCCGGTGTGTTCCGACTTGGCAGCTCTCGAAGAAGGCAAAGAGATCCATGAAGTCATCATTAGAAGTGGATACAGTTGTGATGCCTTTGTGGGAAGGGCTCTTGTAGATATGTATTCTAAGTGTGGGTGTCTAGAGAGTGCACAAAGAGTATTTGACAACATACATTACTGAGACGTTGTCTTGTGGACTCCAATGATTGTAGGGTATGCCATACACGGATATGCTAAGGAAGCCCTTGAGTTGTTTGAAGGAATGCTACAGTTGGGTATGAACCCAAATCATGTCACATTTCTTGGTGTTTTGTCTGCCTGCTGTCATGCAGGGCTGGTGGATGAGGGCCACCAATACTTTGATTTAATGAGTAAGCATTATCACATTACACCTGTGATGGAAAACTACAGCTGCATGATTGACCTCCTTGGCCGTGCTGGGAGGCTTGATGATGCCCAAGAGCTTATCAAGAAAATGCCAGTAGAACCTGGTGTTACTGTGTGGGGTTCATTACTTGGTGCCTGCAGAATCCATAAGAATATAGAATTAGGAGAATATGCAGCAGAACAGCTTTTTGAATTGGATCCTGAAAACCCTTCACCTTATGTTCAACTGTCCAATATCTATGCTATCGTTGGTATGTGGAATGACATTAGAAAGGTGCAAAAAATGATGAAAGCCAGGAGGTTAAAAAAGAATCCGGGATGTAGTTGGCTTGTGGTTGGTAAACAGGTATATGATTTTGCTGTGGGAGACAGTTGACATCTAAAAACTAAAAAGAAACATGGTGATATTTTATGAGCTAATAACTGCAAGAAAACCAATCAATGACAAGAATCCTAAAGGCCAAGAAAGCTTGGTTATGTGGGTAGGGCTCTAGTGCCCTTGCTTGTTTTGTATTTGATAATTTTGGATTCTTTTGGTTTCTTTGTCTTGGTTCAGAATCTTAATCTCATGTAAAAGAACTTGCAGATCCACTTTTGGAAGATGCTTATGACATGAGGAAGATGAAGAGAATGGTCATTTGTGCAGCATGTTGTCTGAGACAGGCAGCTCAGTTTCGACCTCGAATGAACAGAGTAATCACTCTTATTCTCATTAGTTGCATATATATGTTTCAGTTTCCGATGTCAAATTTAGTTGCTTGAGACATTTCCTTTCCTGTGAGGAGTTAGTGCTAGAATAGTTTTTTCCCATAACAAAGAATGGCACATGAAATATCGAGTTGATATCCTTCTGACATAGAGTAAAGGGTGTTTAGACCTAGTGTTTAGGGTTGTAATCTAAACATTTGTTTAGTAGTTCAATTTGTGAAATCATCACCCTTAAACAAGTTAGCCCTAAATGCTGATGGTGGATTATGGCAAAATATTCAAAGCCTCAATTGCCAATAATCTCTTTTTCCATTAATGAAATATAATATTCTTTGAATATTAGCAAAAGAGATTACATCGTATCTCAAACCAAAGCTTCAGTATGCAAATTACCCCTCCCTGAATAGGCAAGAAGAGCTAGCTGCAGTATCATCAAGGTAAGAATGCTTTGTGGAAGTTGGGTCAGATGGTACGCAGAAGAGATGTTGAGATTCATTCTGTCCCTTCAGTGGCTGCAAAAAGTGGATGACAGTTAATTTACCAATCGTTTTAACCATGTAACAAAGGTGCTCAATGTGCATTAGTCATGGGGTGTTTTGTGACAGCTAGAGTGAGGCCTAAAGTCTCAACTCAACTATGCCTTTTCCACCACACACTCACTTGTTGATACATATCATGAAAATACTTGTAACTACTAAGGCATTCAGTTTCTGCAGCAAACCCAATGACGAAAAGTTTCAAAAGAGAACCGTGCAGAACAATATCTTTTTCTTGCACTACAAATTGTGGTGCCTGAGTGCAGGTCAGCCCAGCATGTGATAACTGTACGTGTGTTAATTGGTCTGTGAATTGAAGAATCTAATTTCTATCTATATATATGTGTCCCACAAAGTCCATTCAAACAAATAATATATCACCAAATATGATTCATCCACATAAAAATCACCATCAGCACCAAATGTATGAAAGTTGTATACACATCATGTGAAAAATCTTTTCGTCATTCATTGTACTATTCAAAGACTTTTTATAACAAATGATACTTTGAGCCACAATGAAAGGGAGCTTTTCCATAATTCTTCTATGCTTTTTTGTTTTCTATACACATTTTTCTATACTGAAGAATTACAACTTGATCACGGCTATAGTTGTTTTCTAAAACTGCAAGTCATAGCAATAGTAGCAGCAGTAGTTCACTAGACTAGGTAATAATTATTCCCTAGGTTAAAATACCCAACACTTTTCCTGTAAACTATACTTTTTTTGGCATCTTCTGAAATTTCTATAGTTATCTGTAGACAAATTTCCTGGCTGCCTGCTCAGTTTAAAAATCCCAATTCAGTGGGGATGCAGATCTCAGTCGAAAAAAACAAAATATAAATCAGGCCCCACGGCAGAACCTTGATGTATCCCGGGGCACTGTGTACATTATCTGTATCTTCATATAGGTACAAAGGATTGCATTTGCACCATTTTCAAATCTTTTTATATTTTAGACCCGGTGCCATATGAGAAATGGACCAAGCTGAGTATCATGATGTATATTTTGTATAACTACGACACATTTGGTGTGGGACTGGCTCTCTTTCCCAAGGGTAATAATCAAATTGTAAATCTCTCCTTGCAGAAAGTTTAAAGACCTGGTTGCCCTTGTGTTGGACACAGATAGGGCACTCCTCAGACAATTTAATTACCTGCACCAATAGAATTCACAGAAATGGCAGCCTGAATCAGTTATATATGTTCTTTCAAAAATATATTGATTTAATAATGCAAATGAGTGCTTGGTTTATCTCACCTTTGGCACACATTTGAAACAAAATAAGTGGGTACACGCTAATTGCTTCGGCTCCACAACGTCATCTGCACATAGATTTATGGGTAGAAGTTTCAGATTTTGTTGTCTGTTGTTAGAATACAGATAAATCATTGAAATAATAATGTAAAAAAAATGAATATTCTAAGTACCCAGGCATATAGAACAAGTAAGTTCCTTATCAATAGCAGATGTTGATGATGCTTGTGTTAAAACTTTGGAAATAGTGGGCATGTTCCCCATTGTTTTCTCTGTAGTATATAATACTGTTTTAATACCATTGGATCCATTAAGATTTGAAAATGGACTCTCTCGAAGGTTCATATTTTGTTGTCTGTTGTTAGAATACAGATAAATCATTGAAATAACAATGTAAAAAAAATGAATATTCTAAGTACCCAGGCATATAGAACAAGTAAGTTCCTTATCGATAGCAGATGTTGATGATGCTTGTGTTAAAACTTTGGAAATAGTGGGCATGTTCCCCATTGTTTTCTCTGTAGTATATAATACTGTTTTAATACCATTGGATCCATTAAGATTTGAAAATGGACTCTCTGGAAGGTTATGTCCATAGCTGTTGCAAGGAAAGAAACTCACTGATCATTACCTTTTTATAATAATCACCAAAACAAAACAAAGTAGCTTCTATTCAACTACTTCCAGGAACCCATTATTGATAGCTTGTTTTCTAAGTAAAATCTTTGTCATGTTCTTTATTTTACAGAACTGCAGACTGTGGATGAGGGTCTCTACCTTTCTTGATCATCATTGTCCCGCTTAGGCTCATCTTCGTTATTCTCCAGTACCTCAAGCAGGTACCCAAGATGATCGGTTGAAGGAAACTTGTTGAGATTTGCATAAGAGGATGAATGAAATTACTTAAATGCAAAGTGACAGTCTCTAGAGAACATGTCTTGAATAAGTGGGTATCCTAGGTTTACCTTTTGATGCCTTGGATTCTATTTCAGACTGTGGGAATCCATTAGTGAATCTATTCTCGAGGGGATGAGAAACAATAATAGGTAGTGATGTTGTAGGTACATTTGGGTAAATATCCATTTCTTTCTTTACACCAGCTCTTTCCTTAGGAAAATAAATGTCATTTATAATCAAGCCTTCATAAAACTAGCTGCTATCATATTTCAGGTATCTGGCTCCATAATATTTCATGTATGGCAAGGTTAATGAGAAGATGGACGTGTATTCCTTTGGAGTAGTTCTTCTAGAGCTAATAACTGGAAGAAAACCAATCAATGACAAGAATCCTAAAGGCCAAGAAAGCTTGGTTATGTGGGTAGGGCTCTAGTGTCCTTGCTTGTTTTGTATTTGATAATTTTGGATTCTTTTGGTTTCTTTGTCTTGGTTCAGAATCTTAATCTCTTGTAAATTTCAAAATTTAGGCAAGGCTGCTTGTTTTGTATTTGATAATTTTGGATTCTTTTGGTTTCTTTTTCTTGGTTCAGAATCTTAATCTCTTGTAAATTTCAAAATTTAGGAAAGGCCATTACTGGCAGCTGGCTCTGTAAAAGAACTTGCAGATCCACTTTTGGAAGATGCTTATGACACGAGGAAGATGAAGAGAATGGTCATTGGTGCAGCATGTTGTCTGAGACAGGCAGCTTAGTTTCGACCTCGAATGAATAGAGTAATTACTCTTATTCTCATTAGTTGCATATATATGTTTCAGTTTCTGATCTTATGTCAAATTTAGTTGCTTGAAGACATTTCCTTTCCTATGAGGAGTTAGTGCTAGAATTGTTTTTTCCCATAACGAAGAATGGCACATGAAAAGACTGCTTAAGAGTCCCATATTTTAGTATGCCTTCATGAGCTCTTTATCGTCGTCGGGCGTTTCCCCATGGCTTCGTGTGGATGGCACAGGGCAGGTGTAAGCACATTCAAATCTTCCTATAGTTTTTCCTGATTAAATGTGATTTCATTTTAGCCCCTTTGACTGGTGCTTTTATTGGAAACTTAAAACTGTTTTGGCAGTCAAGTGTCAATGGTTTGAATGGTTGGGAGGTAGGTTTCATACTCATCACCCAGGTTCAAATCCCCAATGAGACATTAATCCTACTGTGACCAGGCCAGAAGGGGAGATGTACCCCAGGGGTTTGAACTTCGAACCCGTGGGTATGTATTTGGGCATTTTGGCCCTTGCTAAGTCACAAGTTACCTGTCCGTGCTGGCTTATAGGCCATTGTTTATTTGGACATTTTGGCCCTTGCCAAGTCCCAAGTTACCTGTTAGTGCTGGCTTGTGGGCCATTGTTTATATGGATATTTTAGCCCTTGCTAAGTCACAAGTTACCTGCTAGTGATGGCGTGTGGGCCACCGTTGAGTCACAAGTTACCTGCTAGTGCTGGCGTGTGGGCCATCGTTACTAGTTGGGGGTTTATATGATATAAGCCCAAAATACCTTAGAATTGGTTTTTCCATTGCCAACTAAGCTGAGCCATGGGTGCTAGAGACATTTTAATGTTAAATCATATGTAATGTCTGCATTATTTGAGGGCGAATATGATGCATTTAATTTAATGAGATTTACATTTTTCCTTTCATACCTAACACCTCCAAATTATATAGGAGTTTCCCTTTTGTACTTTTGGGCTAAGTCTCATGGCTTGGGTTTGAGTTTGGGTCGGGCAATTATTAACTTTGGTTTGAGTTCGAGTTTTATGATGAAGTTTGCCATGAAATATCTCATAAAATAGTAAGGAATAAACATCAATAAACATAAAAAATGCTGTCATGAACATGGAAACTGCAAGGGTAGATGACAAACCTGAGTTATGACATGAAGTTATGAATTTTGAGCTTATGGACTTGGTCAATGACTATGGCGTTTGATAAGTTTTGTTAAACCTCAATTTTTTTTTAAGGTTTGCCAAATTTTGAACCTCAAGACTGAAGTTCTGTGAACGTTGTGACATAGCTTTTGGGATGATTTTCTATAAGTATTTACTTGATTCCTCTTGGTTCAAGTCCTACTGCAGCTTATCTACTACTGATTATACATGTTCTTTTTGACCTTGTGAGAGTTGGGATAAAAGTTTCTTTGATTAAGATGTATTTGCTTTTATGGCTTGGAATGATTGAGAGTCAATATTTCTTGATTATAGTTTTTCTGTCTTGGAGTGATTGTAAAGAACTGGAAAGCTTTTCTCTCCACTAGAGTATTTGTGATACTGCAATGGATGGTTTCATGTTTATTATCCAAACTAACATGTCATTTGCACTGTTAGTATCTTTTCAAAACCTTTTTCGATGGAATTATTTTATGTTTTTGTTTCTTAAATTGCCTTGTCTCTTAGATATAATTTTTTGCTTTAGGAACTCCCTCCTACGATCTCACCTCATTTTCAGTTTCTTGTACTGGAATCTGGAATCTATATTTTTGGATAGAAAAAGACTATTAGTGCGGCATCATGCCTTTTTTGTTTTATCTTGTTGGGGATTCAAGTGTAAGGACTGAAACTATTGGCATTGCCAATGCATCTAGACGAATACCATTAGATAATTGTTGATGCACCATCTTTTATATCGGTGGTGTTTTCCTCTAATTTATTAAGTAAATCTATTTTTTCAATGGTGTTTGGGATCATAAAATGGATTTTATATTTCTTAATAAACAATACATATTCTATTTTTTCAATGGTGTTTGGGATCATAAAATGGATTTTATATTTCTTAATAAACAATACATATTCTGAAATTTATTTGAGATTTTCTGTATGGCTTTTCTCTTTCAGCGATATGAGCATGAACCCTGGTTTGTACATCCTGTGTTATATCATCTATTTTTTTTTATCATCACAGTGGCACCTTATTTCAGTCTTTGGATACCCATCTATTGCAACTAGTATGCTTGTTTGTGCTTGTCTTGCATTTTTTTTGCATAAATGTTGTACGTATTTGCACTAATAAGGCTGCATGGCAGTCTAGTGCATAGGATTGGTGACATTGGTTTCTCAGGATGTGATTAAATGAACTAAGATTGATAATCCATGCATGTTTTCATTTTAGTGCCCTCTTGTTTATTCATTTGTTAGAACTGTTGGATCATATGGTTACTGTAAAAGAATTGGTGGAAATGCAATTGGGATGGAGTTCTTTTGTCTTTCTTCGTTCTATGCTGAAGTTCTGTTTGATGATCAGGTTCGTAACAAGATAATCAAGAAGAGAATTCATGTACGAATTGAGCATGTGCAACCATCTAGGTGTGCGGAGGATGCTATATTAAGAAGAAAAAACAATGACCAATTGAAGGTAGAGGCCAAAGCACGTGGTGAGATCATCAACACCAAGAGGCAGCCTGAGGGCCCTAAGCCAGGATTTATAGTTGAGGGGGCTGTTTTAGAGACAATTACACCCATTCCATATGATGTTGTTGATGATTTGAAGGGTGGATACTAAGGTTTTAGAAAAGTAACTGGGTTTGGTTCTGGGGTTGGGCAAGGTTAACCAAGACAAAAGTCACTCATCGTAGTGGCCAGAAAGGTTTAAAAGCACTGATAACAACCTTTGTAAGTATATTAAACATGTGATATTTTTTTAATAAATTTTGTACAAGAAAGTCATTGTTATCTAATTTCTCCCTATTTACTGATTGATAGGAACTAAAATATGGAAGACCTCCAAATCATTTGGAAAAGGAGGTGCTGCAGCAAAAGAGATGGGTTGAATTTGTTGTTTGGATGGACTCTATGGTATGTAATCTTATTTGGATTTCCAATATACTTTTAAACCATATTTTCATTTTATTTTTTAGTACTATTAGATATTATATCTTACCTCATTTTATGGTTAACATTGTATAACAAAAACATGCGTTGTGTTATGTAATTAATACTAAAATGTAATATTGATTTTTTTTGTTAGAATGCTATAGGTAATGATTGCCAAGACGATGATCCAAATTATGTTCAACATATATCAGGAGATGATGAGGATGAGGATGAGGATGATGGTGGTGAAGGAGTAGATGATGATGATAGTTGCGGTGTTGGTGATGATGTGGATCACAGTAATGAGGATGGTCAAGATGATCATGAGGATGATCTTGGTGGTGGTAGCTAGGCATGCACATGCATTGTTTTTTATGAAGAAATTATTGTGTAGAATGACATTGTTATGTTTAGATGGGTGTTGTGAATTTACCCTATATCAATGAGACATTTTGATTTTGTAATCATACGATGAGTTTGATTTATGTATGTTGTTAATTTATCGTAGAATAATGATATTCATGAAATATTTTGATTTGTTAATCATATTTGAATTTTACTTGTTTTGATTAAAAATAATACTGATTTTATTAGTATTATGTTGCTATTTTATACATGTTTTGAAAATTGTTAATGACACATTGTTATTTTTTTGGATGGATGTTGTCAATTTCTCTTAAATTTCTTTACAAATGATTTTGAATTGTGATATCTACTTTAATGATATTTAGAAACTATCATATATTTCACTATGAATATATAAAGGGGGTCATATATGTAAAGAGAAATATACTCTATATAAGAAGTCAAATGCGGATGTAACCATGGATGCAAAATTGAAAGTAAAATTGGATGTTAAACTAGGAATTAATACAAAATGCAAACAATTGACATACAAAGTGTTTTAAATTAGAAGCGAAAAATTGTGCAATAGTTGACACAAAGAAGGGAACAAAACATGGCATACAAAAGGATATCAAATTGGGCAAAAACAAGGACACATAAATGGGCACCAAATTAGATGCAAAAAAAGACAACAACTAGATGTAAAATAAGATGCAAAGTTGAGCGTTAAAAAGAAGCAAAAAATGTTACAAATTAATATGCAAAATGATGACGCAAATAATGGTGTAAATTTGGGATGCAAACTTGGGTGCAAAAAAGGAAAAAAAAAAAGATGTAAGAAAAGACATAAAACAAGATGCAAAATGGGGCTGAAAAAAGGTGAAACCAAGGATGCCATATTGGATGTAAAAAAATGATTCCTAATCACATGCAAATTTAGGCTCGAACTCAGACACAAAATTATATGCAAATGTGGACAGAAAATGAGGCAAAAAAAGATGCAAATTTGGATGGTGAAAACGATGTAAAACTAGACACCAAAAAAATGCAAAATTGGATGAAAAAGTCGGTGTAAATAATGGTGCAACATTGGACACAAGTAGACACAAAAAAATGGTGCAAAAAGGGGCATAAAATAGCTTAAAATTGGATGCAAAACTTGGTGCAAAAACAAATACAATAGTAGACGTAAAAAATGGCTCTAAATTGAATGTACCATTAGACACAAAATAAGATGCAAAGGTGGACACAACACATGACTCAACATAAGATGCAAATACAAATGCAAATTTGGATGCTCAAAATGATGTAACATTAGATGCAAGAGATGGTGTTAAAAATTATGCAAAATTGGATGAAACAAATGATGCAAAATATGGTGCAAAATGAGATGGGAAAAATGGAGACAAATCAAACGTAAATGTGGATGTAAAAAATGGTCCAAAAAAAGATGCAAAAATGAGCACAAAAATGGATGCAAAGTTTGGTGCTAAATCAAATTCAACACATGGTGCAAAGATAGGCACCAACGCTGGTGCAAAAATAGAAGCAAAAACTAGTGTAAGACTAGATACAAAACCTGGCATAAGACTAGATGCAAAAACTGACACAAAATGGATGCATAAAAAGATGTTAAATTGGATTCAAAATACAGTGTAAACTTGATGCAAATGATGGTGCAAAAATGGAAGCAAAGAATGACACAAAATAGGAAGCAAAAGAGAATGAAAAATAGATGCAAAAAATGACACAAAACTAGAAGCAAAACCTGTCATAAAATAAGATGCAAATCTTGGTTCAAAATTTGAAGCAAAAAATGATGCATAGTTTGGTGTAAAAAATGATGCAAAATCTAGCGTGAAAAAGGATGCAAAATCAGGTGCAAAAAAGGACGTTTTAAAAATTGTACAATAGATCCAGATTTAGCGCCAGGTTGCTCATCACAATTACAAAAAAAATGTACTAAAATCTGGCGCTAAATCTGGCGCAAATCACTGGTTTTGTTGTAGTGAGCGAAGTGGAGCGAAGGATATTTAAAGGACCGCAAGGTAAGTATTTGAAGTCATTGAAGACCTGGATTAAAATGTTGTTATGTGAAAAGAGGGTTATGCAATTACCTTGATGTTTGGGGCTATGTGAAGTGGGATATTATTTAGAAGAAATGGAGGATTTAGCCTAGAATATAGTCCATTCATTGAACCCCCCTAAAGTGACGCCAGAGGGGTAGTGTTGAATACATCGTGAAGTAGTACAGTTAATTACACAGGGTATTTTGAATATACCTAATCCATCCACTCCACCTCCATTTCCACCATTCAACATGGCGAACGTGATGAGGATGCCGATTTTTAAAGGAACAGGGACTAAAGATCCAGAACAATTTTGGTTTGTTGCAGAAGTTGTTTGGACAACACAACATATTACAAAAGATAATATTAATAAAGCACAGTTGGTTACAACCTTGCAGGATCGCACATTAACATGGAATATCAAGTATTGCACTAATAACCACAACGTGACATTGGAAGATACCCAGCTATCTTTGAACAAGAATTTTAGTAAGCCTAACTCATAGCTGCAGTTCGTAATTGAATTTAAGGAAATACAACAGAAGGTAGAAGAGACACCTCGGAACTTTGATCAGACGTTGAAATTCCCTAATCAGGTAGGGTAATATGATAATCACAGATTCCCTACATCACGACTGGTTTATAGCATCGCTCTTGTCACATTTAAGAATACCTCTATCTCAGTAGATGATAACAATTCAAGTGGAATCCTTGGAGATCGCGATGAGGCTAGATACCTCACCCATCCAAGATACAAACCTTGGAGTGCAACAAATTCATTCATAGCTGGAAAGCTTGCATTTGGAATTGCAATGCTTGAAGAAAGGAAAGGAAGCTCAACTGGAGGTGTGTGCTGAGGTCTGGTGTCTGAAATGTAAGAGCCATGCACATGATAAGGACCATTGCCCGGTCTTTAAGAATTATATTATAGGGGGAGGGCTTGTATCCTGAAACTAGAGATAAATGTTGGGATGAGTGCAAGAGATGTGCTGTGGTGTGCTATCTGTAAAGTTATAGGACAACATGATACTGATAACTGCCATTTATTACAAAAGCTTACACAAACCCCTCAACAATTATTTTGCAATTTCTATAAGTCTGTAGGATGCGATGAATGCCACTGTAGGAGTTGTGATTTGATGATGGATATAACCCCTACCTACAGGATGCAGGCAAAAAATTGGCCTCAGGATCAAGGCGCGGGAACCACATGCACAGGATTCCAAGGTCAAGGAAGAGTAAGAGGTGCTGGACCAAGTTGAGGGTGTGGGCAAGTAATCTTCTATAACTGTGGCAAAGTAGGGCACTTCGCGAAAGATTGTACAAAACCCACGCATCCCTCATGTCAGTACTATCGATAATTTTACCATGTTGTAGAGGAATGTCCGGTTCTTATGGAAAAGATGCAAGAAAAGAAGGTGCAGCCCCAGTAGCCTACATAGAACCTTTGATGATGAGTGCAGAGCCCCGTGAGGAGGATCAAAGTATAAATATCATGTTGAGAAGTGGTGTAACAATTGGTGTAGACAAAAGTAAGCAGCCTGAGGAATACAGATGGGTGCGCAAGGCTAATGAGAAGGAAATAGCTTTTGATCTCAATCGAGCTAAGGAGGCCTTCATGGAAGTAAAGAAGAACTTTGATGGGGCCTCCACCTGAGGAAGTCATGAGAAAACACCATAGGCTAGTGTGACACAAGAAGTAGATCCTTCAATACTAACTACTTTCCTGAAGACTTGTATGGAGTTATTGCGCGACCAGAACATAGTAGAAGGGTTACAAGAGTTAATAGATAAATGTGCTAATAAGGAAAATACTCCTATTGAGAAGTGCACGGTAAGAAAGATTGGTAAGAATAAAGCACGAACGAGGCATGAAATGAGGCTAATTGCGCAGATATGTGAGTATGAAATGGACCCGGTAATCTTAGAT
This sequence comes from Pinus tabuliformis, assembly GCA_031772625.1. Taxonomy (NCBI): domain Eukaryota; kingdom Viridiplantae; phylum Streptophyta; class Pinopsida; order Pinales; family Pinaceae; genus Pinus; species Pinus tabuliformis. The sequence goes on from CM062820.1 coordinate 1,066,097,823, forward strand.
CTCAGGTCTGATGCGAATTTCCTATCGAAGTAGACATGGGAAAGGATGGGGAGACCTGCGCTGTAATGGTCTCCTATTAAGTTGAGCATGGAAAATCAACAAAATATTATTCCAATGGGGTGCTTATATGGTGTAACACTAGACATTCAAGGTGTGGGTGCGTTGGATGACTTTGAGGTCAATAAAATAGTGGATGATAGTAACCCATACCCCATGATATTAGGAATCGATTGGGCTATTGATATGGATGGGATAATCAACTTAAAGAAGCAGAATATTTTATTTGAGAGGAAGTTGCTCAAGGTTGTAGTGCCACTAGACCCCTGAAGAAGGAACACATTATACTGAACCAGTGTGTGACTATGTAGACAATGTTGAGATTGCAACAAGATGATGGAGCTTAGTGAAAAGAGTTGCCTTCACTAAGTGGGTCCGCAGGCTATTTTTGGCGCAAGTCTATTTTTAGACATATGGATCATGTCTATGGATTGCAGGTTGCTGTTTATGGATGATTGATCAAGTTGGGAAAAAATAGATGGACTTCTATTTTTGATGAAAGTGTGAGTGATCACAGTGTGAGTGATCAAAGTCTATTTTTAGACTAGTTGTCAAAAATAGAAAAGTCAAATATTATTATCTCACAATAATATTTGGACTATAAACTTAATCTTATTCTCTTGGAGCACTTTATTTTGAGCTACAGAGGTGGCACATGCAACTGTCAGAAGGAAATACGCTTTTCTTATGAGTCATTTGAGTTGTTGCATGCATGACTTCAGTTAGAACTCAATCAGTTGAGTTTGGTGGAGTTGATTGTGGAGTTGATGGAGTTGTGTTCAGTTTAGCTTTGTTAAACTGGTTGTATTTAGTCTAACTGGAAAATAGACTAGAGATGAGTTGGGTGAATTAGTTATTAATTAATTCACAAGTTATTAACTCATAATACAACTAATGAATACATCAGTTAACTCAGTTGCATGTCAGTGCATGTTCAGTTCAACAGGGACAGGTGGTAGAGAATCAGATTGCTATCAGTTGTGACTAAAGTTGTGCACCAGATCTTGCACAATCAAGGGATTGAGTATGCCAATGAGTTTGCTCACGTATTTGTCCACATTATAACTTGTGCTCACGTCCAACAAAGAGTGAGTGACTATTTTGTAGGTGAAAAACGAGTTTGGTGAGCCATTCTCATCAGTTCTTGAGCAGTGGAGGCAGGCAAGCAGTGGAAGAGATTTGGAGATCAGATCTGAGCTGTATTGTGTGTAACAGAGGTGGAGATACTTGTGAGAAGTATTATGCTGTGTAATTTTACATGACTCAATCATTAATATACAGATAGTTGGGGTTTTTAGCGAGATGCTTTCCCCGGGATACATACTGTGTTAATGTGTGAATGCTCTTGATGTTTTATTGTTATTGATGCTTCTATATTGATGATCAACATAGAGGAGCTTATGTATTGTGTATGTTTTCCGCAATAGTACATGATCAGGATAATCTCCATTGAATATGTGTTAAATTATTCAAAATTTCTACATGGTATCGGAGTTTCTTGATTTGTAGAAGAGATTTTTACAGGATATCAAGCGAGGATTGATCATCAGATCTACTATTCAGGAAGTGTTTACATTCTATTTCTTCAGGCAGAGTTTGTAATCGGGCTAGGTAGCCTCTGGATTCATCCTTCCTTTGGAAGGTGAGATATCTGGTGAATGCCCATACAATCAATCTCTGTACGAGAAATATTGTGTTCTCACGAATTTTAGATCGGCAGCAGTTGAGTTTGAGCTGGTGGAAAATCGAATTTGCAGCAGTGTTGTTGAAATGTCTTTCAACAGATTGCAAATGTTATTCCAAAGCAAGAGCGACCTGGCGCTCAAGGATAAACTCAGAAACAATAAAGGTGAGAATGGATCTTCATCAAAGGTATCTGATGAAGAGAATTTCGCTTTGGCTACCAAAGCAAAGAAGGGGAAGAACAAGAAAGCTTCTCATTCCGGTGTGAAAGGCAAGAAGCAGGATATGTCCAAGGTGAAGTGTTTTCACTGTCACCAGCACGAACACTATGCCACAAATTGTTCGAAGAAGAACAAGAAAGCTGCTGGATCTGCAGGGGGAGAGGCCTTAGCTTCTCAGTTTGAGCTTGATTTTTCATTGATCGCATGCTTGGTTTCAAGTGTGATGGGATCAGTGTGGTTCTTGGACAGTGGTGCGTCTTTTCACATGACAGGAGATAGAGATTTTTTCTCTGATCTAGAGGACAAAGATCTTGGAGTGCACATCGAGATGGGCGATGATAGTAGATACAGTGCGACCGGTATCGGTACCATTTCCTTTGAGAGGGAGTCTAGTAAACCCTTTGTATTGAAGGAAGTCATGCATGTTCCAGGATTGAAGAAGAATCTCATCTCAGTGGCGATGTTAGAAGACAAGGGGTATGATGTTGTTTTTAGCGAGGGAAAGGCCTTCCCATGCAGCAAGACAACCGGTGAGACCTGGAAGATAGGGGTTCGAGTGAGGAACCTTTATCAGTTGCATGTAGATGGATGCGCAACAATGGCAGGAAAGGCAGAAGGATTGGTGAGCCGGGATGATGGCGAGTTGTGGCACAGGAGATTGGGTCACCTTCACCATGGAGCCTTGAAGATACTGCAACAGATCACTAAAGGGCTTCCTAAAGGCACACTTGCGCAGTTAGATCAGTGCAAGGGGTGTACTTTGGGGAAGTTTGTGAAAGCCACCTTTCACGAGAAGGATAGTCGCGCCATGACGATCCTTGAGAGAATTCACACAAACGTGTGTGGACCTTTCTCAGTTGCTTCGACAGCAAAACACATGTATTATGTGATTTTTGTTGATGATTTCTCTCGTAAGTGCTGGATCTTCTTCATGCAGAAGAAGAGCGAGACATATTCAAAGTTCTGTGAATTCAAAGCACTGGTCGAGAAGGAGTTGGGGAAGAAGGTGAAGGATCTTAGGAGCGATAATGGTGGTGAATACATCTCGGACGAGTTCAAGGATTTTTGCAAGACAGAAGGGATTCGTAGAGAGCTGATAGCTCCCCATAACCCACAACATAACGAGGTAGCTGAGCAGAAGAACAGAACGATTGTGGGTGCTACACGGGCAATGTTGCATGATCAGGGCCTACCCCTTCACTTGTGGGCGGAAGCATGCAATACAACAGTTTATGTGCAGAATTGTTGTCCTCATAGGATACTTGGCATGAGTACACCTGAGGAGACTTATTCTGGTAAGAAGCCTGATATTTCTCATTTGAGGATTTTTGGTGCTAACGTTTACATGCATGTGACGAAGGATGCCAGGAAGAAGTTGGAGCCGACCGCAGAGGTTGGGATATTTGTGGGGTACACTGATACGCCCCACAACTATCATGTGTATTTACCAGACAATGGTAAAACTGTTGTGCGACGGGATATAAAATTTCAGGAGGAGAAAGCCATGAAGTGTTCACTTGAGAGGGAGCTACACTTGCATGCAGATGAGGAGCTATTAGTTCCTAAGGATGAGCTTCAGGACGTGGATAAGCCACAGGACGAGGTTCATGGAGTGGAAGAGACCACTCATGCAGCGCCAACCATCAGAGGGCGAAAGTGCTTGACAGAAGCTGAGCGACTGGCTCAAGATGCAGAGAAAGTTGTAGGACCACCTACAGCCCAACGCAGGCAGAGACAGTCACCTGATCGGTATACTGGATACATGGCTCTTATGAGCAAGTGTGTTGTGACTGAGCCATCCTCTTTCGAGGAAGCTATGGAGGATCCCGCATGGGTAGACGCCATGGTGGAAGAGTATGATTCTATTGTCAGAAACAGTGCATGGGAGATTGTTCCTAGACCAGAAGGGAAATCAGTGGTGGGTTCGAGATGGATCTACAAAGTTAAGCAGGCAGCTGACGGGGGTGTGGAGAAGTACAAGGCAAGATTTGTTGCCCGAGGCTTTTCACAGATTGATGGGATCGATTATGAGGAGACCTTTGAACCCGTCGCAAGGTATTCTTCCATATGGACGATTCTTGCTCTCTCAGCGCAGATGGGATGGCACATTCATCAGATGGATGTGAAGACTGGGTTCCTCAACGGAGTCATTGAGGAGGAGGTGTACATTGAGCAACCCGAAGGCTTTGAAGTCTTCAGCAGCGAGTCGCATGTGTGCAGGCTCAAGAGAGCGCTGTATAGGTTGAAGCAAGCAACACGTGCTTGGTAGACACGGATAGACAGCTATTTCACAGGACTTGGATTCTCCAAGAGCGAGGCGGATCCTAACCTATACTAGATTGTGGTGGAGGGTAAGTTGCTTATCATTGTACTGTATGTTGATGATTTGATTCTAACGGGTGATGAGCTGTTGATACTGTCATGCAAGAAGGATCTTGCTATAGAGTTTGAGATGAAGGACTTGGGCCTCCTTCACTATTTCCTGGGATTGGAAATATGGCAGCGCAGTGGTGGACTGTTTGTTTCTTAGGGCAAGTATGCTTGGGAGATACTGGAGAAGTTCAACATGCATGGCTGCAAGCCTGTTGATACTCCTCTTCCTGGAGGTTGGAGGAAGGAGGATGCCACTTCAGGAGAAGAAGTGGATGCCACTATTTATCGATAGTTGGTGGGGTCGCTGATGTATTTGGTCAATACACGACCTGATATATGCTATGCAGTTAACCAGCTTTCACAAGCTATGGTTAAGCCTACCAAGCTCTTCTGGAAGGCGAGCAAGCATGTATTGTGCTACTTGAGAGGCACATCGGGATATGGTTTGTGGTACAGATAGGAGGATGAGGTGAAGCTATGTGGCTTCACGGATGCAGATTGGGTAGGGAGCCCAACAGACAGAAAGAGCACATCAGGAGGGGTCTTCAGTATTGGATCGACAACAGTTTCTTGGTACATCAGGAAATAGAGATCCGTGGCACTCAATTCAGTGGAGGCCGAGTATATGGCAGCAAGTTTGGATGCATGCGAGGCTATATGGATGAGGAAGATCCTAGTTGGTTTGTTCGGTTCTCATTTGGATCCTACTGTGATTTACTGTGATAACCAGAGTTGCATTAAAATCTCGGCTAATCCTGTATTTCATGATAGATCTAAACATATTGACATCAGGTACCATCATGTCAGAGATTGTGTGCAGTGGAGGATCATGTTACTTTCGTACATTCCAACGGAGGATCAGGATGCTGATATTCTGACGAAGGCTCTCACCAGGAGCAAATTCGAGTACCATCGAGGCAGGATAGGGGTTGCTGATAATCCATATCTTGTCGAGAGGGAGTGTTGAGATTGCAACAAGATGATGGAGCTTAGTGAAAAGAGTCGCCTTCACTAAGTGGGCCCGCAGGCTATTTTTGGCGCAAGTCTATTTTTAGACATAGGGATCATGTCTATGGATTGCAGGTTGCTGTTTATGGATGATTGATCAAGTTGGGAAAAAATAGATGGACTTATATTTTTGATGAAAGTGTGAGTGATCACAGTGTGAGTGATCAAAGTCTATTTTTAGACTGGCTGTCAAAAATAGAAAAGTCAAATATTATTATCTCACAATAATATTTGGACTATAAACTTAATATTATTCTCTTGTAGCACTTCAGTTTGCGCTACAGAGGTGGCACATGCAGCTGTCAGAAGGAAATACGCTTTTCTTATGAGTCAGTTGAGTTGTTGCATGCATGACTTCAGTTAGAACTCAATCAGTTGAGTTTGGTGGAGTTGATTGTGGAGTTGATGGAGTTGTGTTCAGTTTAGCTTTGTTAAACTGGTTGTATTTAGTCTAACTGGAAAATGGACTAGAGATGAGTTGGGTGAATTAGTTATTAATTAATTCACAAGTTATTAACTCATAATACAACTAATGAATATATCAGTTAACTCAGTTGCATGTCAGTGCATGTTCAGTTCAACAGGGACAGGTGGTAGAGAATCAGATTGCTATCAGTTGTGACTATAGTTGTGCACCAGATCTTGCACAATCAAGGGATTGAGTATGCCAATGAGTTTGCTCACGTATTTTCCCACATTATAGCTTGTGCTCACGTCCAAAAAAGAGTGAGTGACTATTTTGCAGGTGAAAAATGAGTTTGGTGAGCCATTCTCATTAGTTCTTGAGTAGGTATTGAGCAGTGGAGGCAGGCAAGCAGTGGAAGAGATTTGGAGATCAGATCTGAGCTGTATTGTGTGTAACAGAGGTGGAGATACTTGTGAGAAGTATTATGCTGTGTAATTTTACATGACTCAATCATTAATATACAGATAGTTGGGGTTTTTAGCGAGATGCTTTCCCCGGGATACATACTGTGTTAATGTGTGAATGCTCTTGATGTTTTATGGTTATTGATGCTGCTATATTGATGGTCAACGTAGAGGAGCTTATGTATTGTGTATGTTTTCCGCAATAGTACATGATCAGGATAATCTCCATTGAATATGTGTTAAATTATTCAAAATTTCTACATGGTATCGGAGCCGCTTGATTTGTAGAAGAGATTTTTACAGGATATCAAGCAAGGATTGATCATCAGATCTACTATTCAAGAAGTGTTTACATTCTATTTCTTCAGGCAGAGTCTGTAATCGGGCCAGGTAGCCTCTGGATTCATCCTTCCTTTGGAAGGTGAGATATCTGGTGAATGCCCATACAGTCAATCTCCGTACAAGAAATATTGTGTTCTCACGAATTTTAGATCGGAAGCAGTTGAGTTTGAGTTGGTGAAAAATCGAATTTGTAGCAGTGTTGTTGAAATGTCTTTCAACAGATTGCAAATGTTATTCCAAAGCAAGAGCAACCTGGCGCTCAAGGATAAACTCAGAAACAATAAAGGTGAGAATGGATCTTCATCAAAGGTATCTGATGAAGATAATTGCGCTTTGGCTACCAAAGCAAAGAAGGGTAAGAACAAGAAAGCTTCTCATTCCGGTGCGAAAGGCAAGAAGCAAGATATGTCCAAGGTGAAGTGTTTTCACTGTCACCAGCACGGACACTATGCCACAAATTGTCCAAAGAAGAAGAAGAACAAGCAAGCTACTGGATCTGCAGGGGGAGAGGCCTTAGCTTCTCAGTTTGAGCTTGATTTTTCATTGATCACATGCTTGGTTTCAAGTGTGATGGGATTAGTGTGGTTCTTGGGCAGTGGTGCGTCTTTTCACATGACGGGAGATAGAGATTTGTTCTCCGATCTAGAGGACAAAGATCTTGGAGTGCACATTGAGATGGGCGATGATGGTAGATACAGTGCGACCGGTATCAGTACCATTTCCTTTGAGAGGGAGTCTGGTAAACCCTTTGTATTGAAGGAAGTCATGCATGTTCCAGGATTGAAGAAGAATCTCATCTCAGTGGCGATGTTAGAAGACAAGGGGTATGATGTTGTTTTCAGCGTGGGAAAGGCCTTCTTGTGCAGCAAGACAACTGGTGAGACCCGGAAGATAAGGGTTCGAGTGAGGAACCTTTATCAGTTGCATGTAGATGGATGCGCAACAATGGCAGGCAAGGCAGAAGGATTGGTGAGCTGGGATGATGGCGAGTTGTGGCAAAGGAGATTGGGTCACCTTCACCATGGAGCCTTGAAGATACTGCAGCAGATCACTACAGGGCTTCCTAAAGGCACACTTACGCAGTCAGATCAGTGCAAGGGGTGTACTTTGGGGAAGTTTGTGAAAGCCACCTTTCACGAGAAGGATAGTCGCGCCACGACGATCCTTGAGAGAATTCACACAGACGTGTGTGGACCTTTCTCAGTTGCTTCGACAACAAAACACAGGTATTATGTGATTTTTGTTGATGATTTCTCTCGTAAGTGCTAGATCTTCTTCATGCAGAAGAAGAGCGAGACATATTCAAAGTTCTGTGAATTCAAAGCACTGGTCGAGAAGGAGTCGGGGAAGAAGATGAAGGCTCTTAGGAGCAATAATGGTGGTGAATACATCTCGGACGAGTTCAAGGATTTCTGCAAGACAGAAGGGATTCGTAGAGTGCTCATAGCTCCCCATAACCCACATCAGAACGGGGTAGTTGAGGGGAAGAAAAGAACAATTGTGGGTGTTGCACGGGAAATGTTGCATGATGAGGGCCTACCCCTTCACTTGTGGGCGGAAGCATGCAATACAACAGTTTATGTGCAGAACAGTTGTCCTCATAGGATACTTGGCATGAGTACACCTAAGGAGACTTATTTTGGTAAGAAGCCTGATCTTTCTCATTTGAGGATTTTTGGTGCTAACGTTTACATGCATGTGATGAAGGATGCCAGGAAGAAGTTGGAGCCGACCACAGAGGTTGGGATATTTGTGGGGTACACTGATACGCCCCACAACTATCGTGTGTATTTTCCAGACAGTGGTAAAATTGTTGTGCGACGGGATATAAAATTTCAGGAGGAGAAATCCATGAAGTGTTCGCTTGAGAGGGAGCTACACTTGCATGTAGATGAGGAGCTATTAGTTCCTAAGGATGAGCTTCATGACATGGATCAGCCACAGGACGAGGTTCATGGAGTGGAAGAGACCACTCATGCAGCGCCAACCATCAGAGGGCGAAAGCGCTTGACAGAAGTTGAGTGACTGGCTCAAGATGCAGAGAAAGTTTTAGGACCACCTACAGCCCAACGCAGACAGAGACAATCACCTGATTGGTACACTGGATACATGGCTCTTATGAGCAAGTGTGTTGTGACTGAGCCATCCTCTTTCGAGGAAGCTGTGGAGTATCCCGCATGGGTAGACGCCATGGTGGAAGAGTATGATTCTATTGTCAGAAACAGTGCATGGGAGATTGTTCCTAGACCAGAAGGGAAATCAGTGGTGGGTTCGAGATGGATCTACAAAGTTAAGCAGGCAGCTGACATGAGTGTGGAGAAGTACAAGGCAATATTTGTTGCCCGAGGCTTTTCACAGATTGAGGGGATCGATTATGAGGAGACCTTTGCACCTGTCACAAGGTATTCTTCCATACAGACTATTCTTGCTCTCTCAGCGCAGATGGGATGGAACATTCATCAGATGGATGTGATGACTGCGTTCCTCAATGGAGTCATTGAGGAGGAGGTGTACATTGAGCAACCCGAAGGCTATGAAGTCTTCAGCAGTGAGTCGCATGTGTGCAGGCTCAAGAGAGCGTTGTATGGGTTGAAGCAAGCACCACGTGCTTGGTACACACGGATAGACAACTATTTCACAGGACTTGGATTCTCCAAGAGCGAGGCGGATCCTAACCTATACCAGATTGTGGTGGAGGGTAAGTTGCTTATCATTGTACTGTATGTTGATGATTTGATTCTAACGGGTGATGAGCTGTTGATACTGTCATGCAAGAAGGATCTTGCTACAGAGTTTGAGATGAAGGACTTGGGCCTCCTTCGCTATTTCCTGGGATTGGAAATATGGCAGCGCAGTGGTGGACTGTTTGTTTCTCAGGCCAAGTATGCTCGGGAGATACTGGAGAAGTTCAACATGCATGGCTTCAAGCCTGTTGATACTCCTCTTCCTGGAGGTTGGAGGAAGGAGGATGCCACTTCGGGAGAAGAAGTGGATGCCACTATTTATCGATAGTTGGTGGGGTTGCTGATGTATTTGGTCAATACATGACCTGATATATGCTATGCAGTTAACCAGCTTTCACAAGCTATGGTTAATCCTACCAAGCTCTTCTGGAAGGCGAGCAAGCATGTATTGCGCTACTTGAGAGGCACATCGGGATATGGTTTGTGGTACAGACAGGAGGATGAGGTGAAGCTATGTGGCTTCACGGATGCAGATTGGGCAGGGAGCCCAACAGAGAGAAAGAGCACATCAGGAGGGGTCTTCAGTATTGGATCGACAACAGTTTCTTGGTACAGCAGGAAACAGAGATCCATGGCACTCAGTTCAGCGAAGGCCGAGTATATGGCAGCAAGTTTGGCTGCATGCGAGGCTATATGGATGAGGAAGATCCTAGTTGGTTTGTTCGGTTCTCATTTGGATCCTATGTGATTTACTGTGATAACCAAAGTTGCATTAAACTCTCGGATAATCCTGTATTTCATGATAGATCTAAACATATTGACATCAGGTACCATCATATTAGAGATTGTGTGCAGCGGAGGATCATGTTACTTTCGTACATTCCAACAGAGGATCAGGATGCTGATATTCTGACGAAGGCTCTCACCAGGAGCAAATTCGAGTACCACCGAGGTAGGATAGGGGTTGCTGATAATCCATATCTTGTCGAGAGGGAGTGTTGAGATTTCAACAAGATGATGGAGCTTAGTGAAAAGAGTCGCCTTCACTAAGTGGGCCCGCAGGCTATTTTTGGCGCAAGTCTATTTTTAGACATATGGATCATGTCTATGGATTGCAGGTTGCTGTTTATGGATGATTGATCAAGTTGGGAAAAAATAGATGGACTTCTATTTTTGATGAAAGTGTGAGTGATCACAGTGTGAGTGATCAAAGTCTATTTTTAGACTGGCTATCAAAAATAGAAAAGTCAAATATTATTATCTCACAATAATATTTGGACTATAAACTTAATCTTTTTCTCTTGGAGCACTTCAGTTTGAGCTACAGAGGTGGCACATGCAGCTGTCAGAAGGAAATACGCTTTTCTTATGAGTCATTTGAGTTGTTGCATGCATGACTTCAGTTAGAACTCAATCAGTTGAGTTTGGTGGAGTTGATTGTGGAGTTGATGGAGTTGTGTTCAGTTTAGCTTTGTTAAATTGGTTGTATTTAATCTAACTGGCAAATAGACTAGAGATGAGTTGGGTGAATTAGTTATTAATTAATTCACAAGTTATTAATTCATAATACAACTAATGAATACATCAGTTAACTCAGTTGCATGTCAGTGCATGTTCAGTTCAATAGGGACAGGTGGTAGAGAATTAGATTGCTATCAGTTGTGACTATAGTTGTGCACCAGATCTTGCACAATCAAGGGATTGAGTATGCCAATGAGTTTGCTCACGTATTTTCCCACATTATAGCTTGTACTCACGTCCAACAAAGAGTGAGTGACTATTTTCCAGGTGAAAAATGAGTTTGGTGAGCCATTCTCATCAGTTCTTGAGCAGGTATTGAGTAGTGGAGGCAGGCAAGCAGTGGAAGAGATTTGGAGATCATATCTGAGCTGTATTGTGTGTAGCAGAGGTGGAGATACTTGTGAGAAGTATTATGTTGTGTAATGTTACATGACTCAATCATTAATATACAGATAGTTGGGGTTTTTAGCGAGATGCTTTCCCCGGGATACATACTGTGTTAATGTGTGCTTGCTCTTGATGTTTTATTGTTATTGATGCTGCTATATTGATGATCAACGTAGAGGAGCTTATGTATTGTGTATGTTTTCCGCAATAGTACATGATCTATATCAGATATACAAGATAACATCGCATGATGAGGATTGAGTCAATCCTAAAATTGATGGATGAATTGCGTGGGACAGGGATAACTCTTGTGCCTAAGATTTAGATGAAGAGCTTGAACATTGGATAACTCTTGTGCCTAAGATTCAGTTGAGCATTATCTATGCTCTGTTGCAATATGATGACCAAGTCGCTGAGGTGTGTCTCGACTGAGGTAAGAAATATTCCTCACTATGATGGTTTGACTGATGTGGAATTGTTTTTAGATGAATTTTAAAGGGAAGTACTAGAAGAGCATTGATTCTAGGCCCTGGAGTTGGTGTTGCATGCTACGTCTGCTCGTTGGTGGGGTACACAAAAGGAGAGCTTTACAAGATGGAGAGAATAAAAAAGAATGATGAAGTTAAGGTTTGGTTATGCTAATACTAGAATGACAGAAAAATATAGTGGGAAGGATGATTCATGTGATCATTTTGAACGATGGACTAAGGTCTGGGGAACCAAACCACAACTAGAATGGGTGCATATTTTCTGTCATATGTTAGATACCATCCCAATGAACTAGTATCTAGAGACATAGCTTCACCATGGCACGACTGAGTGAGACATTTTAAGGGAAAGATTTATATTAACCTTCAACTTTGAGGATGGTTTTGAGAGCATGGATGAGGTGCTACAATAAATAAAAGCAACCATATTCAAAATGCCGACGGAACCGGTAGAGTGGACTCGGCCAGATTGGAGTACACAGTTACCATGTGCTGGAATGCTATAATGTGACTTTTGAAAGAGATGATGATCCACAGAATATTATCATTCTTGAAATAGAAGGACAGCGTGAGGTCAAAGGACCAAAGGTGGCGAACCCAGATATATCAGATCCTTTGAAAACTTGACAAGTGAATATTGGATCTGAAGAAGAACCTAAGTTCACAAAGATAAGAGACTATTGGGACAAAGATACGGTTGATAAAGTAGCTGAACTCCTACATGAGTACCAGGACTTATTCCCAACAAAGTTTTCAGATTTGAAAGGGATTATCAGAGATTTAGGTGTTATGAAGATCACATTGAAACCAGATGCAAAGCCTGTTAAGAAGCGGCCTTATCGGCTGAATCCAAAATATAAAGAGAAGGTGTGCCAAGAACTGGATAAAATGCTAGAAGCTGGTATTATTGAGCTAGTAGAAGAATCAGATTGGGTAAGCCCGATGGTGGTCTAAGGAAAGAAACAAAAGGGCAATATTTGCATATGTGTAGATCTGCAGAAGTTGAATGATGCCTATGTGCATGATCCGTTTCCAACACTGTTTACTGACGAAGTATTAGATAATGTTAGCGGATAGAAGATGTATTCATTTACTGATGGTTTTTTGGGATATCATCAAGTAAAGATCGCGCCGGAAGATTGAAGTAAGACAACCTTCATGACTGGGTGGGGTTGCTTCCAATATATAGTTATGCCATTCAGATTGAAGAATGCACTTGCAATATTTTCCTGGGCAGTGATTGTGGTGTTCAAAGAGTTCATTCATAAATTTTTGTAGGTGTATTTTGATGATTGGATAGTGTGTGGGTTGGTGAAGCACCATGTTGCGAGTCTATGCCGCATGCTAGATACATGTCGAATGTATCAGATCACATTGAACTTAAAGAAGTGTATATTTTGTGTGCCTTTCAGGATTTTTCTTGGCCATGCTGTCTGTAAGAAGGGATTGATGGTGGACCCTGGGAAAATCACCATAATTGTGAATTTGGAAGCTCCTAGGAATGTGAAACAATTGCGTGTGACATTGGGACACACTGGTTACTACAGGAAGTTTATCAAGGCATAATTGTTCAAGAAAGACGTGATGTTTTGCTGGGATGAAGAATATAAGCAAAGTTTAGATGTCTTGAAGGAGAAAATGGTGACAGTGCCTATTTTGGTGTTTCTAGACTGGAAAAAGGAGTTTCATGTGCATGTCGATGCCTCCTGCATTACACTAGGAGCAATATTAACAAAAGCAAGTGAGGGAGAGATTGATCATCTGAAAACTTTCGCAAGCAGAAAGTTATCCAAAGCTGAGAAAAATTACTCCACTATAGAGCGTGAAGGGCTAGAAATGGTCTATGCGCTGCAGAAGCTCAGACATTATTTGTTGGGTACACACTTTAAAGCGTATACTGATCACTTTGCACTGAAGTACCTCGTCAATAAGCCTGTGGTATGGGGGAAGATATGCCACTGGCTACTATTGTTTCAAGAGTATGACTTTGAAGTGGTTTTGAAGCCTGTAAGGTTGAATGTAGACCCAAACCATCTATCAAGGATTGAAGCAGGTGAGGAACCAAGTAGTTTGGAGGAAGGATTGCCAACTACACAAATCTTTGTGGTGTGCATTGTGGATGATCACTTTTCCGATATCATTCAATTTTTATCAATGGGAATAACTCCATAAGGTTTTTCCACTTAACAAAAGAAGGAGTTAGTAGTTCGCGCTATAGATTTCTTATTAATTATGGTCATTTGTATAAGATGGGAACAAATGAGATATTGTGAAGGTATGTGTCAGAGTTTGAATGCACTAGTGTCCTAGCTAAAGCCCATGGAGGAGTGGTGGGAGGTCACTATGCAGGGAAAGTGACCGCGCAAAAGTTTTTCATGCTGGGATATGGTGGCCAACATTACACAAAGATTCTAAGGCATATTGCAAGGTGTGTGATGCTTGCCAAAGGATAGGGAAGCCTTCGCGAAGGGATGAATTGCCTTTAAATCCTAAAGTTTCTTTGCAGGTATTTGATAAGTGGGCCATTGACTTCACATGTCCAATACAACCACCAGGTAAGAAGACATGTGCGTGGTATATCATTACTGCAACTGAGTATTTAACCAGGTGGGCAGAAGCACAACTAGTGAAGGATTGTACAATGACCACTACTGCAAAGTTTCTATTCGAATATGTCTTAACAATGTTTGGACGCCCTAAGATATTAATGAGTGATAGGGGTACACTTTTTTTCAATTAAATGATTAGTGCGATTCTTAAAGAATTTCATGTGTATCATCAGAAGAGCATGCCCTATCACCCACAAGTGAATGGAATGGTGGAAGATTTTAATAAAATTTTGGAGCATGCATTGACAAAGGTATGCAATGTGCAAAGGAATGAATGTGACATTTGCGTACCTATTGTGTTATGGGATTATAGGACGACCCGCAAGAAGTTGACATGACAAATGTCATTTAGGTTGGTTTATGGAATTGGAGTAGTAATGCTGATGGAGTATATTGTGCCACGTTTACGGATTGCAACGTTGACTGAGATGGTGTGTTATATACCTAGGGAGGATAATATGGGGTACCAAGGGAGGTACCCAAGGTAATAATGTAATAATGGGATGGTCCATAGTAATAAATAAGGTGGTTAACCCATGTCATGTAAGGGACCACAAGTAGTTAATAATAATGTAATGGGCTCATGGTATTAGTTGATGGTATGAGGAAACCATGGTAATGATGCATGGTATTGTATGTATGAGGCCTATATAAAGGCTAGAGACTCCACATATGAAGATGAAGAGAAGTATTATTGCATGAACAAGCATATGGCTTGTGGAGTGTTCTCCTTCCTTAAGGAGTGAATGTATGGTGTTGCCCTACCTTAAGGGTTTTGAGATCAATAAAGTGAATCATTTCTATCTTATTGTTTATGGGTTTATTTCTATTTTCATATATTTCTAGTTTAGATCTACAACAAGTGGTATCAGAGAACTTTCTTGGGCACAAAAGTGGAGATTTTTTTTTTATTATTTTGGCAGGGTTTCGGGGGTGGCGACCTTGCAGATCAGATCTGTACGTTTTGGTGCCCGATCTGTAGAATCTAATTGCAGATCTGTATTCTTTGGGAAAAAACACCTGATTTCAAAAAAAAAATCGGTCAAATCGGAGTCCGGATGAATGAGATATCACTAATCTAAAAATCAGTGGGGTTGTAGAAAATTTTCAGGGCAGCGATTTTGCGGCGCAGATCTAGAAGTCCAGGAACAATATCTACAAAATCTAATTGTAGATCTGGATTCTTTGGAAAAAAATACCCAACTTCAAAAAAAAATTAGTCGAATCGGAGTCCGGATGAGGGAGATATCGCTGATTTAAAATCAGCTCTTTTTGCCGAATTTTGGGTGACGGCGGGAGAGTAGCAGCGCAAATATGGAATTCTAGTGTCTGGATCAGGATTTCTATCACATGGGCAGATGCAGAATGATTGCTCCATTTCCAAAAACAGGTCATAATAACGATTCTGAGCAATATTGACGAAACTGTGACATTTACACATTTTCGCCAAGTAAGTGAATTTTTTCCAAACCATTCATGGCTTCTAGCAAGTATCTTATTTTTACAGGAAAGGATAATGGTCCTACTATTGAAGAATACATAAAACAAAAGAAGTGGGTATGGACAAACAATTGGAAATTGTGGGCAGTGCAAGATTTTAGAGATGAGGCGGCCACATGGTGGGGATTACTTAACCAAAAGAAGTGCTCCAACCTGCCCGATGAAGAATTTGAAAAATTACTTTTAGATAGATGGTCTCATGCTAGAAAACAAGAAAAGGAGAAACATGTGGGGTTATTTCCTACTGGTATATCCTTATTTCAGGTTCATGGATTGATTCAGAAGGAGAAAATCATTGTGTATATAAATCCAAGTTGCAAGCAAAATCTCATAAATATCAACTTGACAAAGAAATTGCAAGTCCTAGCAAAACAAATTGAAAATACACAGGTTGATGATAAGGATGTTCAAATTTATAAGGATTTGAAGCTTTCTATGGATAAGTATGTGTTTCATGGTGATTTTTATGCTTCAGATAAGGATAACATGGATGTTGTTTTGGGATACCCTTGGATGGAATTAGTGGGTACTACCAATATTATTGTGCAGAAGAAATTCCTGAAGCTCTGGTATAAAAAGAAGAAAATTACATTGCAGGATATTTCCATTAATAAGCAGGTAGAGTCCAAGGAGGCTGAAGCAGAAGATGTTCAAGGGACTGACACATCAGATGATGAGCCTTTGATGATCAACAATCAAACACAAACAGAGGTTGCAGAAGAAAAGGTTACAGGTGATGATACATCAGAGGAGGGCTCAGTGGTTGAAGTCATATTGAAAAAGAAGACACCACAACAGGCACCACAGCAGAGTGAAGTCAAGAAAAAGCCATCGTGGATTAAAAGTTCAACATATCATCACCCACATCACCCCGCAAGACAATCAAGATGGAAACCAAGTAGTCACATGAAGGATAACGAGGAGAGAAGATCCACCCACTACACATCAACACAGAAGAGCTGCCACGGTCAACTTCCATCTCAAGCGAGCGAGGCACCAGCAAGATCAAGGGTTCACCTTTCTCTTGGATGGCTAGATGCACGTGCATGGTATCAGTGGACTACTCTTTTGAGTAGATCTTATTATTTGTGTTCTTCCCATGTTTCGGGGACGAAACATGCTTAGGGGGGTGGAATGTTATATACCTAGGGGGGATAATATGGGGTACCAAGGGAGGTACCCAAGGCAATAATGTAATAATGGGATGGGCCATAGTAATAAATAAGGTGGTTAACCCATGTCATGTAAGGGACCACAAGTAGTTAATAATAATGTAATGGGCTCATGGTATTAGTTGATGGTATGAGGAAACCATGGTAATGATGCATGGTATTGTATGTATGAGGCCTATATAAAGGCTAGAGACTCCACATATGAAGATGAAGAGAAGTATTATTGCATGAACAAGCATATGGCTTGTGGAGTGTTCTCCTTCCTTAAGGAGTGAATGTATGGTGTTGCCCTACCTTAAGGGTTTTGAGATCAATAAAGCATGGAAAATTTTAGGGGCTAATGTTCGCCCAGTGGGCTAATTTTCCATGATTTTTCCAAAAAAAAGATTCGCCAATTTCCAAATTTATAAAAGACGATTCGCCCAAATTTTAGAATATAAAATTATTTTACCTTAAAAATCGCCAACATTATAGAGAGACTATATATAAAATAATTATAAATTTGATTAATTTTACAAATATATCAATAAACATTTATAATTTGCATATTAGGGATTAGTGAGATTCGCCAACGTTTTAAACTTCAAGAAAATTTTCCATCCTTAAAATTTTCCTTGCAATAAAGTGAATCATTTCTATCTATTTCTATCTTATTGTTTATGGGTTTATTGCTATTTTCATATATTTCTAGTTTAGATCTACAACAAGTGGTATCTGAGCACTTTCTTGGGCACAAAAGTGGAGATTTTTTTTTTATTATTTTGGCAGGGTTTCGGGGGTGGCGACCTTGCAGATCAGATCTGTACGTTTTGGTGCCCGATCTGTAGAATCTAATTGCAGATCTGTATTCTTTGGGAAAAAACACCTGATTTCAAAAAAAAAATCGGTCGAATCGGAGTCCGGATGAAGGAGATATCACTGATCTAAAAATCAGTGGGGTTGTAGAAAATTTTCAAGGTAGCGATTTTGCGGCGCAGATCTAGAAGTCCAGGAACAATATCTACAAAATCTAATTGTAGATCTGGATTCTTTGGAAAAAAATACCCAACTTAAAAAAAAATCAGTCGAATCGGAGTCCGGATGAGGGAGATATCGCTGATTTAAAATCAGCTCTTTTTGCAGAATTTTGGGTGACGGCGGGAGAGTAGCAGCGCAAATATGGAATTCTAGTGCCTGGATCAGGATTTCTATCACATGGGCAGATGCAGAATGATTGCTCCATTTCTAAAAACAGGTCATAATAACGATTCTGAGCAATATTGACGAAACTGTGACATTTACACATTTTCGCCAAGTAAGTGAATTTTTTCCAAACCATTCATGGCTTCTAGCAAGTATCTTATTTTTACAGGAAAGGATAATGGTCCTACTATTGAAGAATACATAAAACAAAAGAAGTGGGTATGGACAAACAATTGGAAATTGTGGGCAGTGCAGGATTTTAGAGATGAGGCGGCCACATGGTGGGGATTACTTAACCAAAAGAAGTGCTCCAACCTGCCCGATGAAGAATTTGAAAAATTACTTTTAGACAGATGGTCTCATGCTAGAAAACAAGAAAAGGAGAAACATGTGGGGTTATTTCCTACTGGTATATCCTTATTACAGGTTCATGGATTGATTCAGAAGGAGAAAATCATTGTGTATATAAATCCAAGTTGCAAGCAAAATCTCATAAATATCAACTTGACAAAGAAATTGCAAGTCCCAGCAAAACAAATTGAAAATACACAGGTTGATGATAAGGATGTTCAAATTTATAAGGATTTGAAGCTTTCTATGGATAAGTATGTGTTTCATGGTGATTTTTATGCTTCAGATATGGATAACATGGATGTTGTTTTGGGATACCCTTGGATGGAATTAGTGGGTACTACCAATATTAATGTGCAGAAGAAATTCCTGAAGCTCTGGTATAAAAAGAAGAAAATTACATTGCAGGATATTTCCATTAATAAGCAGGTAGAGTCCAAGGAGGCCGAAGCAGAAGATGTTCAAGGGACTGACACATCAGATGATGAGCCTTTGATGATCAACAATCAAACACAAACAGAGGTTGCAGAAGAAAAGGTCACAGGTGATGATACATCAGAGGAGGGCTCAGTGGTTGAAGTCATATTGAAAAAGAAGACACCACAACAGGCACCACAGCAGAGTGAAGTCAAGAAAAAGCCATCGTGGATTAAAAGTTCAACATATCATCATCCACATCACCCCGCAAGACAATCAAGATGGAAACCAAGTAGTCACATGAAGGATAACGAGGAGAGAAGATCCACCTACTACACATCAACACAGAAGAGCTGCCACGGTCAACTTCCATCTCAAGCGAGCGAGGCACCAGCAAGATCAAGGGTTCACCTTTCTCTTGGATGGCTAGATGCACGTGCATGGTATCAGTGGACTACTCTTTTGAGTAGATCTTATTATTTGTGTTCTTCCCATGTTTCGAGGACGAAACATGCTTAGGGGGGTGGAATGTTATATACCTAGGGAGGATAATATGGGGTACCAAGGGAGGTACCCAAGGTAATAATGTAATAATGGGATGGGCCATAGTAATAAATAAGGTGGTTAACCCATGTCATGTAAGGGACCACAAGTAGTTAATAATAATGTAATGGGCTCATGGTATTAGTTGATGGTATGAGGAAACCATGGTAATGATGCATGGTATTGTATGTATGAGGCCTATATAAAGGCTAGAGACTCCACATATGAAGATGAAGAGAAGTATTATTGTATGAACAGGCATATGGCTTGTGGAGTGTTCTCCTTCCTTAAGGAGTGAATGTATGGTGTTGCCCTACCTTAAGGGTTTTGAGATCAATAAAGTGAATCATTTCTATCTATTTCTATCTTATTGTTTATGGGTTTATTGCTCTTTTCATATATTTCTGGGTTAGATCTACAACAAGGTGGATCTCGAGACCTTGGAGGAATGGCTCACGCAGATCATGGAGTTAGAAGAAGTCCGATTCCTTGTAGGATTTCTCCAACAAGTGCAAAAGGAATGTGAGAAGGCATTGCATGATCGACATATTAAGTTGCGCATGTTCAAGGTTGATGATTTGGTGTTGTTATATGATAGCAAGTTCACGAAGCTTCTAGGAAACTTTCAAATCCACTGGTTGGGGTTGTATGTTATTAAGGAGATCACAGATGGTGGCGCAGTTCATCTCGCGAAGATGAATGGAAAACCATTCCCTAGAAAAGTGAATGAAAGTAGGTTGAAGTTGTATACAGGGGATCTTGCCTCTGCGTAATGACTATATGAACGTAGGATAGTCTCAGTCATCTAGGCAATTCCAAGGGATTATGGAACTATAAGCTACACTTCCTAACTAAGTGAAGAACATGGTAGGGTGGTTGTGTGACAGATGATAGAGGCACGACAGGTGAAGCTGCACTGGGTGCGTTTCACGATGGAGGATGGTGCCACACAGATGGGTCCAAAAGTAGCCGTTGGGGTTACTACTCATGATTTGATGGCCAAAAATCAGTTAAGAGGAGCGGGTAGGTGCTATTTATGTCAAAACTATTTGGAGATATGCTGCCAAAGGTGTATTTATTATCAAAATTTGGGGGGAATGGTTGGATTTGAATTCAAGTCATCAGTCATCAGCGAGTTCAAGGTAAACAATAGACAAATGTTCACAGAGAAAGTGCAGGCACTGAAGGCAAAGGAGGATATGCAGAAACGAAGTGAGAGCCTGGAGACAGCGATAGAGCATGCCTGCAAAATAGTGCTAGAATTGAACATCTTGGAGGATGTCGAAGCTTCAACAAAAGTAAGGAAATTGGTTGCTGCAGTACTTGCATAAAAGGATGAAGTCAACAAGGTTACTTTTGACTTCCAAATTAAGATATCAGAGCTACAGTTGAAGTTGTAGTCAATGAATCTGCCAGAGGTTCGGGAGCAATGTGGAGTGGCAATCAAGGCGAATATGAACACATTGGATACCGTAGTCAATGATTGCGCAATGATATTCGACTAAGCAATGGAATTATGGAAAAATCTGAAGGAGGACCCGAATTTACAGAAGATGAACACTGATGTCAAAGTAACAGAGAAAAATTATGATGAGGTCTGAGTGACCACACACACTTTGGTGCCAGCGCAACGCCTTGAAAAGTTATTGGAAGGGAAGTAGCTGCAGGCCTTGATAGAAGAATTGCAGAGGAAAGAGCCCCTTTTAAAGGCCAGATTACAGTCGTGGCTAGAGGAAGCTTGTCATATTACTCTGTCACTCCACAAAAAGCTAAAGGTGCTACAACAAATAGAAAGGGTGATGCACCTAGCAGTGGAGGGCCTGACAACAGAAAAATTGGTAGAAGAAGTGCAATAGGCTCTGGCGCAGAGTGCTGCTGAAGTTGTAGTGTTACAGGTTGATCTTGGTGGTCTCCGTAGTAAGATCGAGGTGCCAACTGAGTGATTTGAGGGCAAGTCACGATCTTTGTGTTGGGGGCTTGTTGGGATAGGGTCCCTAGGATTAGTTTTGGGATTAGTTAACCCAAATTTTGTATAAGTTTTGTTAAAGATGTAAAGTCTCCGCAAAATGTGGATGCAGAGTGCACAGGTAGATAGGAGTCAAAGAAGTCTCAACCCCTTGTTTTGAGTCGTTTTTAAGATTCTTCCATGGTCCGCGGACCATGGTATTATATTGCATCATAGCGAGTCTTAGAGATAACTTAGAATAAAGAATTGTGAACTTTGAATGACTTTTGTTGTTTTGGGAAAGTGTTAAGGTAGAAAGGCTTTGCTTCCTATACTTATGCGAGAAGGGGAAGGCTCCTGCAACTGAGTACGCAGGAGGCCTTGGTAAGTTTGCAGCTGAGTGCATGGACCCCTATAGCTGAGTGTGCAGGGCGGAGAAGTCTATAATTTGAATATTGGAATTGAATAAAGACTGATTTTGAATAATTATCGTGCATTATTGTCAATTCTTCTTATGTTATATTCTGTCT
Source organism: Pinus tabuliformis (assembly GCA_031772625.1). Classification (NCBI taxonomy): domain Eukaryota; kingdom Viridiplantae; phylum Streptophyta; class Pinopsida; order Pinales; family Pinaceae; genus Pinus; species Pinus tabuliformis. Next base: position 1,066,119,706 of record CM062820.1, read on the forward strand.
CTTAATAATATGTTTTAGTGAAATAATGTATGAATTCTATGCGAAACTACTGAATCTATCTTATTTATGCATGTTTTAAGTAATTATCTGTGTTCGCAAGTTAAGGGTTGATCCTGCTATGTTTTCTAATGAATTGGATAGATCTACACGAAATTAGATCTAGGGTTATTCATTGATTCACGAAAGTAGGTAATTTTCCTGTTTATGGTCTACAAAGACTGATCATAGACCTTTGGAAAGGTCTAGAAGCTATTTTAACGGAGTTACAACAAGAATCCCTAAAAGGACACTGGTCTGCATGAAGGCAGATCTGAAATATAATAGCCCATACCTAGCCCACCTGGGAGAAAAAGAGGAAACCTTTTGGACAGAAGCAAATGAATCATAGTTAGAACAATGGTTAAACTATTCTATAGAGGACTAATGAGGATATGACAAATTAAACATGGTTCTAGAATTTATAAAGTACCTTTGTGAGTGATGGCCAAGAAAAGAAACAGATAACTCGAAATCTAACTCCAAGCTTTTGTGAAACCGTCCATCAAAGTCTCCACAGAACTCAATCTAATGTGGAAAATCAGAACAAATAAGAAACACCAATGAGTTCAATGCATATTGGATTTCTATAAAATTCTATAAAAGACAAATATAGGTTGACTCCTATATATATAAGATATATATATATATATATATATATATATATATATATATATATATAAGATATATATATATATATATATATATATATATATATATATATATATAGATAAGATCTCTTCTGAAGAAGAGATAAAAGTATAACCAAATAGCTAGATAGTTTTGGCCAAACAAAGGTCTTCACTTGTAAGTTGTAACATAGACCCTACACAACCCAATTTACTATCAAAACAAAATTTACAAGCACTCTTGGATCAGAGCATGTGAGTTTTCTAATACTTCCTACATAGCATACAAAATATTTTCCAATACTTTCCACTATCTAAAAACAACACTACAAAATCTCTCCTTAACAAGACATCAAAATATCCAAATACAGATTTAGTGTCATACAAAATTTTATCTAAGTAGATGTCAAAACCTTTGAATTTTGATGCTTCAATGGCTGATGAAGTTTGCAATTTTTGTATAGCTCCTTAGGCCATCATAGAAAATATTTTTCTGGATGACACCTTACATATCATCAAACAGGGTTTCCAAATTATTGAGGGCTCTACTTTTAAAGTATTCATCCTTTTGTTGGTTTCAATCCAAAATATTGATAGCAGAAACAATAAATTCCAAGAGACTTATGGATTTATATTAAAAAATGGTGTGGTATTGAGATGTTGTTTCCTCCCACTCCATTGTAAAATCTTTCAGCTAATGGATTTCAACCAAATTTATTTTGTTGGAGAAACTTTGTTACAACTATGGGGACAATTATCCAGGACTGGATGCTCACTTTGGCATGTTGAGCCATGAAAGAAACAAACCAATCCTGTGAATTAAAAGGATTTCCCTCTTGGTAACTTCTTGCTGCAACCAAGGCTTGTCCACTGGCGAGCTTGATCTCAATGCATAAATCACTCAACCATCTTCAAGGGAAGAGAATTTGACACATTGGGAGAGAGTTGAAGAAAACAAAGGTGGTAGACTGTCTTCATGCTGAGAATTTGATGAGGGATGGCTATTGTTAGCCTTTAGGACATATGTTTAGACATTTGTCTATTGTGTCTAATTTTACTTGTCCATTAGGTTCACATAACCTGGTTCTATATATGTAGTCACATGAATTTATCCACATGTGAATAATCACATGTATTTATCCACATGTGAATAATCACGTGGTCAAACATGTTTATCCACATGTGATTGTCTTCTAGGAACTTATAATTTTTTATTTTTTCAACTACCTTTCTTACCCTACCTATCATTTGTAATCTATATATTGGAGGTATGTGGAGTGCATTTTGTAGGAGAAATGTGATAAAGGTTTTAGTTGTCATCATGTGCCATTGAAGATTATTTTATAGAAAAATTGATTCCCATACCCACTTTCTAATTGCATGTTTTTATGTTTTGATTTGAATTAGCAGAAGATCATTTCCACATTGACAAACAATAGCAACAATTGGAGAGAGATGGCACACTTGTAAGGTTGGTCCTCATGAGTTCAATTTTCCTTATGGGCCCTTCCTTCTATTTTGGATTTGCAGGGGTTATTGTGCATTCATGAGGTAGGGAACATACCATAGAGCATCTTCTCTTGTAAGATAGTGGGGCATACATCCCTCTGTGGCACATTTATGCCTGGAAGTTACAATTGCTGAGTAGGGCTGCACTTATCAAGGAGCATTTATTGCTAAGCAGGTGGCTGCATTTACTTTAGGAGTTACACTCCCTAAGGGATTTAATTAGCCAAGAATGGTGCACTCCTTGAGGCCATTAATGGCCATTTTTTAACCCCCTCCTCTTGGCTTATAAAAGGACAGAGGGCACACTAATATTTCAGACAACAGAGTTGTTTGTGTTGTATCTTTCAGACATGTGTAGAGCTTGAGCATGATGCCAAGTTGCTATAATACTTTATTTTCTGAGTAATACAAAAACCATGTGATTGTTGTTGGAGCCTGTCCTTTCCATCCAGAACATTTCATATTGTTGCATGATGTATATCAGTCCCTATTTAGCTACTATATCTTGTTGTCATAATTTTCAAATTGCAGAATTTATGTCATGTAGACATTATTTATTTGTTGTTGTAAATTAGCTCATGAAATGCAGTCTTTGCACTCCTGAATATTTCAGTATTTTAGTATATACTCATCTAAATTTTTGATAGGTTCAATCTAAATGTTAAAGTTTTAGGAGCTGTAAAGTTCATTCTTTGAGTAAAGATCTGAAATATGGTGTAGAAAAATGACATGGTATCAAAGTTGTGCATATGAAATCTCTCAGCAAATCCATGTATGGATGGGACTGTTTTCTATGAGACAGAGCTTAACTCCGGTTTAGATCAAATATCTTTAAATTTAAAAGAGGTTTGCATCTTAGATGATCCCTCTCGACCTTTGTTAGATCCAAAGTTAAGATAAATCTAGACTGGTATAGTTTGTGTAATGTTCTATAGAGTAGATTTTGGCTTGAGGTATGTCACTCACCAAGAAGTAAGTCAAATAGTTGTGCACATTTTTATTTATTTGTTTATTTTCATCTTAAATTTTATTAATAGCATATGGTTTTATTTTGTTAGATTATTATTGCAAAATAAATATATATATCTTGATGGTGTCTGTAAACAAAACAAAATAAGGGGCACTTTGAAGGTAGGTACACTTAGTTGGGTTTTCGGTAATGGAAGGAGGAATTGCCTCATCCTCTAAACGCAGATAGAAGAAGAAGAAGCAACTCATATTCGACCATCACTATGGTTGGGTGTAAGTATTTACGAATGCTAACATTATTATAATCATCGCTATGTTTATGCAATGACCATGGTACTAAATTAATTGTAGATACAATGACTAGAGAGATCATGGTGAGGTTGCTTTGCTGGGAGGCAGAGGAATGTAAGGCAAAGTCGTTTCTCTCTGCTGTGGTTGTGTTAATTTTGTTGTTACTGTTATATTTTTTTATTATTGTTGTTTCCATTATTCTATTATGTTTTTTCATTTGCAGGTTTTGTGTCATGCCTCTTACCAAATCCACTATGAATCTCGTATTTCAATAGGTAAGGACTGTAATTACTAAGTTTTTTATTCTAATGGTAAAGTTGGCTCATTTTGGCCTTCCTCACAGTCACACTAATAGGTAAAACTTATAACTATTATACTGAGCACAACATAGTATCATAAATATAGATTAACTAAGTTCAGTTCAGAATGTACCGCAAGTACATATTGCGTTTAATCAGACACAAATAATCTTAACTTGATGTTTTTTATTGACTAATAAAAATATAAATAAAAGTTCAAGTTCTATGAACTCTCTGTTGTACGCCTTGTTGCATGAGTTCTCTTCATTACATTCCAAAGAGGATTGGGTGGGGGTGTTGTGGAGGTTACTGTTCAATTCCACCTCATCATGGTCACGTATTTTAATTCTCAATGTTCCTATCTTGGTTTTGTTAATGGGGATGGATGGGAGATGTGATATCTCTAGAATTTTTACAAGACACGTTGCAATAGTGTTGTTGGTTGCATGAAATTGTCATTAAGTGGTGGTGTTGACATCATGCTATAGAGTTGTCAAAAGCTTTCAGAGTGTGCAATGCCCTTGCTTCAGTACTTGAAGTTGATATACCCACAAGATAGTTACTTGGACCTTTGGGAAGTCCGAGGGTGAGATTTCCATCCATTCGGTTGGTTGAGCACAATAAGAACGTGGCCAAAAAGAAGAAAATTGTCCTTGATTCAGTCAAGGACCACTTGATCCCTCTCATCACATAGAAGAATACAAGGAATAATATGCATGATGCCTTAGTCACTTTCTATCAAAATGTGATCAAATCCGACGAGATTCTTTTGAAGAAAAATATCATTAGTAACTACATTAGCAATGCTAATATAATAGCAAGCTATCCAATGAATATCACCAAGTTGAGACATCAACTTACAAACATAGGAAACAAGGTTTATGAAGATGAGTTAGTTCAGATAACTCTAAATGGATTCTCAACATCTTGACTTACCTTTGTGCAGGGAAAATGTGCATGTGTGAAGTTTCCCACTTTTGAAACATTGTGGGATGAATTTGTCCTGGAGAAGAATTTGCCAGTCAGAGTGGAAGAGACTCAAAATATTCAATTCATTGGGAGGATGACTCAAGGAGGACCCAAGAAGGCCATGTAATTGAGACAATTCAAAACAATATGGAAGATTGAATTGAGTAGGGCCCTGCATCTTATTCAAGTATATTTTATGGTTTTAATTCTTGCTCTTGCTCATTCTTAGAACTCAATAGATACATCAAACAAATATAAGGACTCAATTTTAAACATTGATATTGAAGATTTCCCCCCATGATTGGAAGGAAATTTGAAATCAAGATGCTTCTACACTATGGTGATGATATTCTAGCTCCTGTTATTAGTATTATCAGATGAATGTAAAGTAAGCTTCATCCATGATATTCTTAAAGAAGAATACCTAGAGCCTCATCTAGTCTTTGAGTTGGATAAGCATGAGTCTCATGATTTCATGCTTGGTACACTGAGATTGATGATTGTAGCCAATTGCAACCATAGTTTCATATAGATCTTCAACAAAGTCAACTTCAATCTTATTAATATTACTAATATTACTAGTCCAAGGAAGTTATCGACTGATGAATCCTTCTGTTGCACGCATGAGGATCTGAAATATATTGGTGATAGTAGAATAAAATGCCACAACTATTTCAAATGAACAAAATTTAACCTTATGATAGAGCCTTTTACACTCTTACAATGACAATATAGGAAGAGATAAATCATTTTCTGAGATCAAGTATGATAATGTTGCAGCTTACACTTCAATCAAACTAGATCTTCCCAGTGTTGATATAGGAGCCCATTCAACATATGTGTTAATAGAATTAAGAGTTGTTGTAACTGTAGCAACATGTTGTTTGGATTTATCTATCTCATTGATCTTCACAACACCTTAAGCCACTACCAAATGTTGATAAACTAGCTGCACAAAAGTGAGTCTGTCTATCACCTTTTTCAAGCATGAAAATTAAAATCTAATTTTAACATGAATTTTTCCCTTACCTTATGTAAAAGAGGAAAAAAATTCTGATAAAGAATGTGTTAGTCTGTGCAATAACTGCCGACATCGATCTCCTATGAAAGATGGGAAAACAAGAACTTGAGCAAGAGAGATGATAGTTTTTCCTATATTTATATTGTACTGTTCATTATTTAAAATATGTCAGTTTTTTATTCTCTAGAAACTAATGTTTTGTAGTATGATGTTAGAAGTTTGGCATTGTTCAAAGAAAACTCTACTTCAAACAGAGATTGGATGGATCCCATAATGAGCCAACATTCAAATGATTCAGTCTTTGCAGTTGTACCAGATAGATAAGGGTTATGTGTAGATCATGGACACACACTACTAGATGCTTGATGAGTACATTAATGTTGATACTGCTTTTGATAAGAATGCACTTCTAGTTGTGAGTATAGCTTAAATATCTGCCATGATATTCTAGGGTAGAGAAAATTGTTGTTGGCATGATCAACCTTGAGGTAGTGTGAGTGAGATAGCTCAACATGGGAAAGTATTGAACTTGACACATGATAGGTTCAAGCATCACTATATCTGATATTTTTCACAAAGGGAACCAAGCTCTAGCTCAGAGGGATCCATAATCCTCGAGCATCCAAAAGGGTTGATTTCAAATCTCATTGGGTAATGTTACCATGAGAGCTAGGATGGTCAATCTATAGAATTTCACGATTTCCTTAAGATGACACATGTAATGAATTTGTTGGAATATATTGTGTTAGTGCCTAAATCTACCTCAAGCTGAAGGAAGGAAGGTCTAGGGTACCATCAAACCACGCTTAACTTGGTAGCTAGCCCTACCAGGTCGGGAGAGGGCTCTCTCCTTGTCAATCTCAATTAGAATATGGCAATTAGGGCTTGAAATGACTGAAAATAGATGCTGATTTTAGGCTATGTATATTAGGTTAGAGGATTTTGTTTGATTTTGATGGTTGGTTGCTAGATCAAATGAAGAAGGCAGCTTTGGGTCCGAGAAATTAACTCAGATTTATAGGGGTTTCTGTGGGGGTGAGGTAGGTAAGTGGTTTGGCACTTTGAATTGGTTGTGATGGTAAGTCTAAGACCAATGAGGAGTTGGAGAGGGCATGCAAGGTTCATGAGTCCTCTTCAAACAGTAGAAAACATTAAAAACTAAATGTAACCTCAGGGTAGAGCACTAAATATCAATGGATTCCACCTATTTATCTTGATTCATTTAGTTATGAAGAAATAAATAGATGCTGACACATATACACATAAGAGAAACTAAATAACAGAGGAAGAAACAATGCCAAGACACATTACCACAAGAATCCCACAAAATACTACAAAACCCTGGTTCATTTCCTTGCCAAATTGCAGAAGTGATTTACAATGAAGCTCAAAGCATCCACAAGAGTCAAAATTTTACAAATGACTAAGAAAGTACATAATATAGGCATCAAACCGCCTATCCTAGCCATCAGGGGTCGAATCCATGAGTCAAGGAGCTATTTCAACAACATCTAAACTAGGAACTAGAAAATAGGCAGTGGAACAACTTCCCTCTAAAACTATGGAAACCGATTCATTCAACCTCAAACCACCTCTAACTGATGTATCTACCCCCTCAAGTAATTTTCCATCAAATTTACATCATATTACATCATTTATCATCAAAAATTTATGAAGGAGAAAAGAAAAAGTCAAGTGATAGTCAAATTGGGAGAAATTCTGAGCTTTAGGCAAAACTGGCAAAATTCATCCTATGCGCAGCACCACTGATCCTATGCATAGTGATTTTTCTAGGCCAATTTTGGAAGGCTTCCCAGAGTCTAAATCAGGTGCAATATAGATCATTGGAAATTTTGATGAGTCTACTTTCTGGAACAACTTGAATTTCTGAATATGGAGTCCATTTGCCCCTCCAAAAATTGATTCTCCCAAGAATGCTTCCTGTGTGGCAAAAACGTGGCAGAGAGGGCACTTTTTGGGTGTTTTTTTCCCTTTTGGGGACCTAGAACTTGTCCAAAATTCTTAGCCATATCTAAGTTTCCATATTTTTCCATGCTGATTCCAAGAATATAAACTTTTTGCAAATGGATGCCTCCAACAAAAGTTTTTAAAAAAGCCTATTTTTTACATTAAAAATTTCAAAAATGAAAAAAATTGTGCCAAATTTCTTGAAATTTGGCATGAGTGATCCTTTTTAGGTGATTTGATGGGCCAATGATGCTTCAGCCAAGATCTTGAGTTCCTATTGCTCTTTATTGTTCCTCAAAACTTGTCTTAGCTTGGCCTTTAGCCTCTTTGTCCTTGCATTACAAATCTTTTTTCTTGATGATCAAATCTTTGACACTCCTTGTATTTTGACAATCCAAGTCCACGACACTCACCTCTTGTGCCACCTCATGGTCCACAAGGACAAAATATCCATAATCATTGTCCATTGGCTTTATTGACTATAAATGCTAGTGAGGAAAGAAAGGTAGTGTGGGTGAATGATGAGTATGAAGATATTTTCAAAAGAAAGGGAATGAGTGGGATGAGACAGGGATATGAGTGAGATTTGATGTGATGTAGGGTTTGAGGGAATAGGGTATGAAGGGGATGACCAAGGTTTTAAGAAGTGAGAATATAGGGTTAGGGTATAGGGTGATTTATGTAAGTAGAGTTTTAGGGAAGTGTATATGAGGGAATGAGAATGGGAATGGGAATGTGTGTAGGGGTATATATGGAGGGTAGGGTTTTAATGTAAGGTTTGAGAATTGGGAAAATTGATAAAGGGAATGAGGTTTTAGGGAGTAGTGAATGAAGGAAACAAAACAACAATAAATAAGTGAACTTTCAAAATCTATGAGATAGTTCTGAGGAAAACTAGGGTTTAGTTTTTGGAGAGATGAAAATCACAAAAACTGATGAAAAAAACCTTTTTTAATCAGATGGAGGGCTTTACTTACTTGAAAAGAGACAAATTTAGCAATTTGAGGCAAATTAGAATGATTTGGATAAGTTTGGAGGTCACTAGCCAGGTGCACAATTCCCTCACACAGGTGCGCAGTGCATTTTCTATGTGAAGCACCAATGTGATTTTACACTGGAAACTTGCCATAGGTGCGTAACGCCTTTCTATGCGTAGCACTGGCTGCTAGGTGCGCAATGCCTTTTTGCAAACCAGTTTTGAAGGCTTTCCCTGTGTCCAAATTGGGTGTGTGATAGCTCGTTGGAAATCTTATCAAGTCTACTTTCCAACACGACTCGAATTTTTCAATTTTGAGTTCATATGCCCTGTAAAAAGTCAAATATCCCAAGACTAGTCAGAATGTGAAAAATGAGGCTGCCTAAATGCAGAGTGTTGTTGTAGTCAAATTTTGAAGGTATTCCCCAAATCGAAACTGATCTCATCATAGCTCATTGGAAATATCATTTTCTCTAGTTATCATTTCACTCATCAAGAAAGTCAGTTGCCCAACCAAGCTAGGAGAAATCTTGATTTTCCAAAGGCCACTCTAGAGGTGCAGCAACCCTCCTGAGGCAACTTTATTTTTGAAATTTCCCTAAAACCATGACACCTGTGTAAAACGTGAAGGATATTTTTCATCCTTGGCCTATTATGGACAAAAAATTCTCTCACTTTTTCCAAATTCATTTTTTCTTGCTCAGAAACATCATTTTAGTAAAACCTATCCTGATGTGTGGAACAGGGGATTTGTAGAAATGAAAGGAAATGAATGGGCTAAGAGCCTTCTAAATTCTTGAGAAAATTTTTGGAAGTAGGTAGGGATGTTAGGAAGTAAGGGAAAGTGGAATTTCAAATATTGAGTGAGGGGAAGAGGTCCAGAAGGGAAAAACACAAGCCTAGCCTAGAAAATTGTCAAATTGTGGCAAGAAGCTAGGGTTTGTGGGAAAATGATGAATTTGAGGGATATCAGTGATGGGAAGTGTTTAGTAAGGTACATTAAGGATATGGGAAGGTGTATGAACATAAAGATACAAGCTTTGTTGATGATTTGACCATACAAGAGAAATTACCTTCAAAACCCTAGGAGAGGGAAATGAGTCTTACCCAAGCACAACTGAAACATGAACAAGGTGCCAAATGACCCATTGGAACCTGAAATGATGATGAAAACTCTTTGAATGATGGTACACTCAGTTGAATGGTGACATGGACTGACACTTGGACAACTTTGAAAGAAGTGAAAACAAACCCTAGACCTAATACCTAGTGACCAAATTTTACTTGAAGACTCATTGAAATGACAAAATTTGGTTGTAACATCCTAAAACCACTTTGTAAGAGCATATTTGATCACTGGTGGAAGGCTTCAAAGGCTGACACTAACATGGGCTCCAATGGGGATGATAGCTCCTTGGAGGTGCCAAGAACCATAGATCTTTGGGAGAGTAGACTAGTGCCTTATCCATTGGGCATGGAATCAAAAACTCAAACTTAAATGTATGACTAAAAACTGACAACTTGAAGACACAAACTGAATCTGAAACTATCTTGAAACCGACTAAAACAAAAAATGACTCATGACTAAAACACAACTGACAAATTGGAAAATATGCTTAAAATGGAGCTTATTCAATAAAACCTACTCTAACTATTCCATTTATCAGCTGATCAAGTGAAATGAAACAACCAATGAAACCACATAAGTATTATGGCTGCTGTTTGAATTCTCCGCAGGTGCTTTATTATGAACAACGGGAGAGAACTACTGAAATGCAACTCCCATGAAAACTTGTAAACAAATCTGTTGAATAGTATGGATTCTCTATCTGACTCCAAAAATACTGCATAAGGATCTTGATATTCATGCACACTGGGACTTATCTCATTCATTGGATTACTTTTCTTCTCCTTGTACCATGAATGAAAACTTTGATCTGAGCTTTGTGACAAGACTCTTGCTGTAAATGACAAAGAAACCAGCTGCCGGATCAAGTTTGTACCAATACTTGTTTCAATCTCACAATTAGCTAGTGGAGAAGGACTTTGACTACAGAAATCATCAAACACATCGGCTATTGGATCGTGAAAAACTTGAAAAGACTACTGCAACCCATTTTCTATTGGTTTTGATGAGATTACATGATTTCCTACACACTGCTCATTTGAAGATATACTATGCATTTTTCCCTTCAAAAACTGAAATGATTCAAAACAAAATGGTATGGAATCATCTTGCATCATTTGATCATATGGTCCAGCTTCCAAGTCTTCATTTTCAACTTGACAATCAATGGAATTCGGAGGCTACAACTCTAGATATGAAAATTATTGAACAAGGATTTCATTGCCCTCAAGATTGTCCAGATCAAAACTTATCGACGATTGACTTCTGATTGCATGAAAGTTGTCTTTGATGAACTAAAACGAAGGAAAAAAAAAGGAAAATATCCTTCACTTACTTCAAAATTTGCTGCATTTTCCTCCTCACTTTCATAGCTGACATGTAACGGCTGATCACTGTATTCAAGTTGTTGAAAGTGAACTTCATCCTTCCACAAACTAGCTGTTGATTTGTTTGCAAGACTAGATTCTGTTTGGAGAACATAATCATCATCATACTAATCAAACTGAGGCAAATCATCGGTATAAAACACATCATCAAGCATACATGTCATATCAACAAATATCTCTTCTGTAAGATGATCTATAAAACAATCATTATTAGATCTATGAAAACTGGGATAAGAAAGAAACTGTTTTGGATCAGCAACTTGTTCCTCTTCAATCAGCGAACCATGGTCTAGAACATCATACTCATTCCTTGTGGTGATCCTTTGCATCATCTCTTCCGCTGCACTTACCAAAATGTCAAGCTTTACCTCTAAAGATGTTGATTCCTCTGGATATAAGTTCTTCATATCTTCTTCCTTCAACTTTGCCCTTCTGATCAGCAAATGAGCCTCTACATCTACTGCACTTTTTTGCATCTCTTCAAGTGTTTCAAGGTTCCTTTCCCATAGCTAAAATTCCATTTCCAGATCAAAGGCTTCCGGGTAGTGTAAGAGAGTGGATCCAGGAGGAGGTCTTATATTAACCGGCATCGAAAAATAGACTTGGTTAAATCTGGAAAAAAACTATTGTACTGTCTCCCCTAACTGTCTTTTCAGCTGGTTATACTCTTCTATAATCAAGAAATGGTTCTGTCTGACCACCCACCTGTCGAGGAAAACTTTGACGAACTGCTGGAAATCTGAGATGCTTGCATCAGGCAGGGTTTTGAACCAACTCTTGAATTTTCCTTGCAAAGAAAGAGTAAAAAGCCTAATACTGACATCTTTTTCATCAACTTCAAAAAGGTCGAGAAAAGACTCAAAATTCAATCCATGTCTTTCAGCAATGATGTTGTTATAGTCACCATCAAATCTTGGTAGATATAGGTAATAATTTTTAGGGAAAACATGGGATATAGGAGGTAAAATTAGAGGCTTGTATCGATCTGGAATTTTACAAGGTATAGGAATATGTACAGAAGGTGTAGAATCAGTCTTGGTCTCTTGAGGCTCATCAGTTTGAAGACGGTCATCACAAGATTTAGAAAAAGGTTCTTGATCAAGCTCAAAGGCATGTGAACATTTTGTATTCACAATCTTCAAAGGGAAAGAATCAAATGTAGGCCGAGGATCTTTTCTCAAATACAATATACTTTGCAAAGCCTTCTTGACATTCTCGAGAAAAGAGAAGAAATAATTTATAACAAAGAACATAATGTCTTGGATGAAATTCCAGCTTGAATACCGAATCTTCCATATTGTCCTTTCATGTTTCTGCTCGTCAAGTTCATCCTCTAGTGGAGTCCTTGGATCTGATCTTGAAACTGATTTGGAGTCGCCAGGTGAATGATTTCAGCCTTCTTGTGTCTGATCGTTGTTCACCATCAACAATCAGATCTGAACTTGATTACATTTTGCTGAGGAACACAAAACTATGTTCCCCAGTATGGTCGCCACTATGTTAGTGCCTAAATCTACCTTAGGCTTAAGGAAGGTAGGTCTAGGGTAACATCAAACCATGCTTAACCTGGTAGCTAGCCCTACCAGGTCCGGAGAGGGCTCTCTCATTGTCAATCTCAATTAGAATATGGCAATTAGGGCTTGAGATGACTGAAAATAGGTGCTGATTTTAGGCTAGGTATATTAGTGCAGAGGATTTTGTTTGATTTTGATGGTTGGTTGCTAGATCAAATGAAGAATGTAGCTTTGGGTCTGGGAAATCAACTCAGATTTGCCGGGGGTTCTGTGGGGTGAGGTAGGTGAGTGTTTTGGCACTTTGAATTGGTTGTGATGGTAAGTCTAAGACCGGTGAGGAGTTGGAGAGGGCATGAAAGGTTCATGAGTCCTCTTCAAAGAACAAAAAACATTAAAAACTAAATGTAACCTCAAGGTAGAGCACTGAATATCAATGGATTCCACCTATTTATCCTGATTCATTTAGTTATGAAGAAAGAAATAGATGTTGGCACATATACACATAAGAAAAAATAAATAACAGAGGAATAAACAATGCCAAGACACATTACCACAAGAATCCAACAAAATACTCCAAAACCTTGGTTCATTTCCTTACCAAACTGCAGAAGTGATTTACAATGAAGCTCAAAGCATCCACAAGAGTCCAACCTTTACAAATGACTAAGAAAGTAAATAATATAGGCATCAAACCACCCATGCTAGCCATCAGAGGTCGAATCCATGAGTCAAGGAGCTGTTTCAACAACATCTAAACTAGGAACTAGAAAATAGGCAGTGGAACAGCTTGCCTCTAAAACTATGGAAACTAATTCATTCAACCTCAAACCACCTCTAACTGATGTATCTACCCCCTCAAGTCATTTTTCATCAAATTTACATCATATTACATCATTTACCATCACAAATTTATGAAGGAGAAGAGAAAAATTCAATTGATAGTCAAATTGGGCAAAATTCTGAGTTTTAGGCAAAACTGGCAAAATTTATCCTATGCACAATGCTTTTTCTAGGCCAATTTTGGAAGGCTTCATAGAGTATAAATTAGGTGCAGTATAGATCATTGGAAATATTGATGAGTCTACTTTTTGGAACAACTTAAATTTCTAAATTTGGAGTCCATTTGCCCCTACAAAAATTGTTTCTCCCAACACTACTTCCTGTATGGCAAAAAAGTGGTAGAGAGGGCTTTTTTTGGGTGTTTTTTGCCCTTTTGGGGACCTAGAACTTGTCCAAAATTCTCTGCCATTTCTGAGCTTCCATATTTTCCATGATGATTCCAAAAATATAAAATTTTTTGCAAATGGATGCCTCCAACAAAAGTGCAACACCAGTGGCGCTGCGCACCTGCTGAAAAAGCCTATTTTTTACATTAAAAATTTCAAAAATGACAAAAATTGCTCCAAATTTCTTGAAATTTGGCATGAGTGATCCTTGTTAGGTTCTTTGATGGGCCAATGATGCTTCAGCCAAGGTTTTTAGTTTGGCTTTCTCTTTCTTGTTCCTCAAAACTCGTCTTAGCTTGGCCTTTAGCCTCTTTGTCCCTGCATTACAAATCTTTTTCCTTAATGATCAAATCTTTGACACTCCTTGGATTTTGAGCATCCAAGTCCATGACACTCACCTCTTGTGCCACCTCATGGTCCACAAGGACAAAATCTCCATAATCACTGTCCATTGGCTTGATTGACTGTAAATGCTAGTGAGGAAAGAAAGGTAGTGTGGGTGAATGATGAGTATGAAGAGATTTTCAAAAGAAAGGGAATGAGTGGGATGAGACAGGGATATGAGTGAGATTTGATGTGATGTAGGGTTTAAGGGAATAGGGTATGAAAGGGATGAATAGGGTTTTAAGAAGTGAGAATATAGGGTTAGGGTATAGGGTTATGTATGTAAGTAGAGTTTTAGGGAAGTGTATATGAGGGAATGAGAATGGGAATGGGAATGTGTGTAGGGGTATATATGGAGGGTAGGGTTTTAATGTAGGGTTTGAGAATTAGGAAAATTGATGAAGGGAATGAGGTTTTAGGGAGTAGTGAATGAAGGAAATAAAAAACAATAAATAAGTGAACTTTCAAAATATATGAGACATTTTTGAGGAAAACTAGGGTTTAGTTTTTGGAGAGATGAAAATCACAAAAACTGATGAAAAAAACCTTTTTTAATTGGATGGAGGGCTTTACTTACTTGACAAGAGGCCAATTTAGTAATTTGAGGCAAATTAGAATGATTTGGATCATTTTGGAGGTCATTATCCAAGTGCGTAGCGCCTTTTCTATGTGCAGCGCCAGTGTAATTTTACACTGGAAACCTGCCACAAGTGCGCAACGCCTTTTCTATGCGCAGCGCCAACTACCAAGTGCACAACGCCATTTTGTAGACCAGTTTTGAAGGCCTTCCCGGTTTCCAAATTGGGAGTGTGATAGTTTTTTGGAAAGCTTATTGAGCCTAATTTCCTACACATCTTGAATATTTTAATTTGGAGTTCATTTTCCATATCAAAAGTCAAATCTCCCAAGACTGGTCAAAATGTGCAAAATGAAGCTGCCTAAATGCAGAGTGTTGTTGCAGTCAACTTTTGAAGGTCTTCCTCAACTCCAAATTGATCTCATCATAGCTCATTGGAAATATATTTGTGTCTAGTTATCATTTCACTCATCAAGGAATTTATTTGACCAACCAAGCTAGGAGAAATCGTGATTTTTCCAAGGCCACTCCAGAGGTGCAGCAACCCTCCTGAGGCAACATTATTTTTGACATTAAAACCATGACACCTGTGTAAAAAGTGAAGGATTTTTTTATTCCTTGGCCTATTATGGACAAAAACCTCTCTCACATTTTCCAAATTCATTTTTTCTTGCTTAGAAACATCATTTGAGTAAAACCTATCCCGATGTGTGGAACAGGGGATTTGTAGAAATGAAGGGAAATGAATGGGCTAAGAGGCTTCTAAATTCTTGAGAAAATTTTGGGAAGTATGGAGAGATGGTAGGAAGTAAGGGAAAGTGGAATTTCAAATATTGAGTGAGGGGAAGAGGTATAAAAGGGCAAAACACAGGCCTAGCCTAGAAAATTGTCAAATTGTGGCAAGAAGCTAGGGTTTGTGGGAAAATGATGAATTTGAGGGATATCAGTGATGGGAAGTGTTTAATAAGGTACATTAAGGATAGGGGAAGGTGTATGAACATCAAGATACAAGCTTTGTTGATGATTTGACCATACAAGAGAAATTACCTTCAAAACCCTAGGAGAGGGAAATGAGTCTTACCCAAGCACAACTAAAACATGAAAAAGGTGTAAAACGACCCATTGGAACCTGAAATGATGATGACAACTCTTTGAATGATGGTACACTTAGCTGAATGGTGACATGGACTGACACTTGGACAACTTTGAAAGGAGTGAAAACAAAACCTAGACCTAATACCTAGTGACCAAATTTTACTTGAAGACTCACTGAAATGACAACATTTCACTGTAACATCCTAAAACCACTTTGTAAGAGCATATTTGATCACTGTTGGAAGGCTTCAAAGACTCACTAAAATATTGTATTCCTTGGAAGGTAATAATGTCTTTGTATTATGTTGGAAGTTGACCACAATCTTATGTAAAAGAGTAATACATTATATCCCATATTTATTATGGCATAATATACTCTTGTATCCAGTTATTATATAAAAAGGTGTTATTTTGGAGAATTATATTATCCCACATTTAATATGTGAGAGTAATTCCTCCACATCTTTGGGTATACAATAGGTCAAGGGAGCCCCTTAAGGTAGATACCATTTTTTTATACCATCACATCTAATCTTGTGCTCACAACATACTACTATTTGTATCAGGTTATTTGTAGTTGCTCTCTTTGTAGGATATTTCTGGAGATAATAGAAGACAACCTTCTCATGGATGTAGCCAAATTGGGTGAACCACGTATATTTTTTGTATTATTTTTTACTTGTTCTCTTTATGTTCGTATTTGTATGTTGATATATTTTTGGATTCTTAGATAGATAGCTAGTTTAGTAGATCTAATATTCTAACATGGTATCAGAGCCATGGCTACTATGATCTAATATCTTCTTTGAATTTAACCATCAACCTGTATCTTCATTTTTTGTTACATGGACACTCATTATTTTTTGTATATTTTCTTTCTATCTCATCTCCATTAGGCTTCTCTTCAGATCTAGGCGTGATTCTACATATTTGAGTTTTTTTCTAATAACCCTGACTTTGCTATGTAATTTTTTGCAGATTTTTTTTTGGACAGGGCTCTTGATTATTTTTCTGTAAGATCTATATGGTTTTTGGGATTCTCCCCAAGAAGATCTATCTTTTGGTTGTAAGATATATGATTTTCATCCAGTTTTTTGGTCCTTTTTTTGCAGGGCAGAAGATTGGTAGACCGAGGATTCAGATCATAATTTCGGCTACATAAGCATATAAAGAGTGGCTGCACCATTTCTAAAAACTGGTTATAATAAGCATTTGGAGCATTATTGAGTGTTTTTTGTTTTTCCACCCAACGTTTTTTCTTCGATCTGTTACCTTCCGTGCAGAATTTCACAGAACATAGTTGATACTTGGGTTCCTCTCGCTGAGCTACCCAATTAAAAAAAAAAACATCAACCCAAATGGAGTACCAGAAGAAAAATTATCGTTGATTTACGATTGACAAATTTTTCAGGTTTTCTGGTGATGGTAGAATGAACTGCAGAAATTTACAGTCTTCTATCCACCTTTTATATTTTCATTTCTTGCATTTTGGTTTATATTTCTTGTCAAAATTTCTACCATTATGACTTCAGAAGTAGCTTCTATTCGTGAACTTGTCGGTTCTAACTATCTTGCATGGAAAAGGAAAATGATTGATGTTCTCAGGAGTAAGACTCTATGTAGGTTGGTTAATGGTGAACACAATAAACTTACAAATGCTCAAGCCTTGATTAGTGGGAAGAAAAGTGTGATGAAGCAAGAGGGTTCATTGGTTGAATGGTTTTAGATAGTCTTCAAATAAGTATTGAGGTAGAAGACAGGCTGGTTGAGGTATGGATAATTCTTGCTTATTTATTTGATAAATCTTATGAGGTTTCTGCTATTACCTTGAAAAGAAAATTCATGAGCTAGATCCTACTAATTTTGATAGAGTATAATTATATTTCGCTGAATTGAAAACCTTAAATGAAAAGTTAAATAATTGTGGTAAATATTACAAGAATACAAACAATGCTCTTATCATTCTTGTAGAACAAACAATGCCATCTTTCTTTGACATGTTCATCCAAACTAGGAATATGGCTCTTGAATTGTCTCAAGTACCAAAAAAACTAATTTTGATGATTTCTGTAAAGGGTTGATATATGATCAAGAAAGGTTGATTACTTCAGGACAAGTCTCACCTAATAAATCTCTTATGGCACATAATAAGAATCCTCACAAAAGTTTTAATAATGCTAACTTCTAATCATACTAATGATAATGGTCATGCTTCTCATGCACATCATGAAACTAGTAATAGGAAGAAAGAGTATGATACTTGTAAGAATTGTGGTAAAACTAACCATTCTAAAAAGAATTGCTTTAAAGAGAAACGTTTAATGGCTGAAGATAACAAGAAAAATTCTAATGAATCTCAAGTAGCTTTAGCATCTATTGTTTCTTCTAGCAATTCTTCTTCTAATGTGGAATGGATAATGGATTCCGGTGCTTCTAAACATCTGACTAGTAATGTTTCTTTATTTACATCTTATGACACTAATAAGCACTCATCTCAGAAAGTTTCTATTGGTGATGGTAAACAAATTTCTGTAATTGGTTCTGGTAATATTAATGTTGCTAATGGTCAATTGGAAGATGTTTTTCATGTTCAAAATATGCCCATCAACTTACTTTATATTTATCATGCATGTCAAAAAGGTTTTAAATTTTAAGCTTGGTCAGATAAATATGTTCTTAAATATATCAACCAAAATTACAAAGTAGTCTCTTCTAGTCCTGTTGATCATACAGTTGGTTTATATAAATTTGTTGGTTTTAGTTCATCTAAGAGACAACCCTTTTATTCCTATGTTTCTCATGTTGATGAACCAACTCAATTATGGCATGAAAGATCGGGTCACTTGAATTATGATAAAATGCAAATGCTAACTAAAATGGTTCATGGTTTGCTTAATATTTCTTCTACTACTGGTGTTTGTGAAGGATGTGTTCTTGGTAAACATCATAGAGAAATGTTTTATAAAGGTAAAGCCTAGCATGCTAAAGCACCTTTGCATTAATTCATAGTGATATCTCTAGTCCTCTTGAAGTTCCTTCAATATCTCATGCAATCTATTTTCTTACCTTTATTGATGAATTTAGTAGAAAGCCTTAGGTTTATTTTTTGAAAAATAAAAGTGAAACATTTGTAAAGTTTCAAGAATTTAAATCCATCGTTGAAAATGTATCTCGTAAGAGTATTAAAACCTTGCGATCTAATAATGGAGGGGAATTTGTGAAGCAAGAATTTGATGCATATTTATATAAACATGGTATTCAACATCAAAAGACTATTCCTTACACACCTCAACAAAATGGTGTTGTTGAAAGGAAAAAAAAAAATTTAGTCGAATTGGCTAGATGTGTGCTTGATTTTAAAGTATTGCATAAGAACTTTTGGGTTGTAGTCATCTGTTGTGCTAATTTTATTTTAAATAGAGTTCCTAATAAAGTTCTTGAGCATGTTTCCCCTGAGGAGAAATGGAATGGACGTAAAACATATATTAGTGATTTTAAGGTGTTGGGTTGTGAATGTTGGGCTCATATTCCTGATGAAAAATGGAAAAAGTTAGAACCCAAATCTCACAAGTGTATCTTCATTGGTTATGATGAGAATTCCAAGGCTTACAGGTTGTTTGATCCTTCTAATAAAAGTGTCATAATCAGAAGGGATGTTCAATTTCATGAAGTCTCTTCCCCACCTGAGTCTGTAGAATCTCATGTTACCTTGAATTTACCAATACAACCTGTTACTCCTTCCAGTTTTGTGCCTCTTATTGATCTTGATTATTCCTCTCCCTCAATTATTCCACCTGAAACTCGTGAAGCTCATGGTGTGACTCTTGTTCCTTCTAATATTCTTGTTTGGGCCCAGAAAATTCTTAAATTTGTAGGTAGTGAGGTCAAAAATATTTCCGACACTCGTCGAACTAGATCTAAATTTTCTCTTATGACCAAAGTTTTGGCCACAGATGATCCTACTACTTATTCTCAATCTAAGGGTAAGCCTCATTGGGAACAAGCTATGCCTGTAGAATATGAATTTATTTTTCAGAAACAAGACTTGGTCTCTTATTCCTCTTCCTTTACGAAAGAATTTAGTTGGCTGTAAAGGTTTATAAAACTAAGTTCACTGTAGAAGGACAGATCGAAAAGCATAAAGCTAGATTAGTTGCAAAAGGTTTTACTCAACTTGATGGTATTGATTATAGTGAAAAATTTTCTCATGTTGCTAAAATGAACACAATAAGAACCATTTTATCACTTGCTGCATCTTATAAGTGGGAATTTCATCAAATGGATGTTAAATGTTCCTTTTTAAATGGTGATCTTATTGAAGAAATTTATATGCAACAACCTCCTAGTTTTATTTTTGCTGAATCCTCAAGTTTAGTGTGAAAATTACACAAATCTTTTTATGGTCTCAAACAAGCATCTATAGTTTGGTATGATAAAATTGATGCATATTTCTTGAATAATGGTTTTAAGCGTTGTATATCTGATCCAAATTTCTATGTTAAGAACTTTGGTGATAATTCCCTCATTATTGTTTTGTATGTGTATGATCTAATTATCACTCGCAACCGGCTTGTATTAATTGAAGATATGAAAATTGCTCTTCAGAAGTAGTTTGAGATGACAGATCTCAGCACATTGCACTATTTCTTGGGCCTTCAGATTTGGCATATGGACGATGGTATTTTTCTCTCTTAGCCTAAGTATGCAACAAATTTAATAACTCGCTTCCATATGAGCCATCATAAACTTGCTCCTACACCATTTCAATTCGGTGTAAAGTTAACCGCTGAGTGTACCACTCCACTAGTTGATGCTACTCTTTATCATAAGCTCGTTGGCAGTTTGATATATTTAACTCACAGTAGACTAGATCTCTCTTTTGTAGTCAGTATTGTTTCTCAATTCATGCAACAACCTCGTGAAAGCCATTGGCAGGCAGCTAAGAGAATTCTGCAATATTTGCAAGGGACATTGCATTATGGAGTATTTTATTTGAATAGTGCTATAGTTTTACTCTCTGATTATACAAATTATGATTGGGCAGGTGACATTTCTGATCGACGGTCAACTGTTGGTTACATATTTCAACTTGGTTCAGGTCTAATCTCTTGGTCCAGGAAGAGGATAAATACTCTTTCTCTATCTTCATGTGAAGAAGAGTATATAGAATCCAAAGAAGCAACTAAATAAGCCTTTTGGTTATGACATCTTCTTACTGAGCTTGGTCTGGTTCTGAAATCGTCCACTGTGTTGAAATGTGACAATCTGGGTGCAATTCAACTTTCTTGTAATCTCATATATCACTCCAAGACGAAGCATATCGACCTTGATGCTCATTATATTCGAGGTCTTGTCTATTATTTCTCTCTAGTATTGTTCTACCAAGTAGTGGGCAACCGATATCTTCACCAAATCCTTGATTGAAGTGAATTATGTGCATCTTCATTCTTTGCTTGGGATGAGGGAAGTTGTCATCAAGGGGGATAAGTAATGATTCCTTCCTTCCTTAGTGTTAGGATGGGCCCTTCTCCCAACCATTATTAAGGGGGAGTGTTGGAATATATTATATTCCATGGAAGGTAATAATGTCTTTGTATTATGTCAAAAGTTGTCCACAATCTTATGTAAAATATTAATACATTATATCCCATATTTATTATCACATAATATAGTCTTGTATCGATTTATTATATAAAGAGGTGTTATTTTGGAGAATTCTATTATCCCACATTTAATATGTGAGAGTATTCCTCCACATATCTGGGTATATAATAGGGTCAAGGGAGCCTCTTAAGGTAGATACCATTTTGTGATACCATTGCATCTTATCATGTGCTCACAAAATACTGCTATTTGTATCGAGTTATTTTTAGTTGCTCTCTTTGTAATATTGTAGGATATTTGTGGAGATAATAGAATACAACCTTCCTGTGGACGTAGTGTAATAGATCCATTTGGGCACATCAAATCCCAACATTCATATCAATGTTTTAGGGCTCATCAAACCCTAAATTCAATTGTTTCATGCCCTAAACAAGTCAATCCTTTGAATGCTTCCTTCCCAAATAGTTTCATGACTTGAAGACATCCAAAAATTGCCTCTAGAGGGACCAACGTAGATAAGCCCTTATGAAGGTGCGGTACAGAGTAGTTAAGTCCACTACCAGGGTGCTCTACAGAGCACTTAGGCTTCCTTTCACCTACACTGGGTGAAAATGAGTGAAATTCACATAGGGTTTGGGGAATATTCTTACCTTTTGGAGTCATCTAGAAGTTTACATGTCGTATCAACTCCTATGAGCTCAAAAATGGATGAGGAATGAATTAAGGAGCATCCTATCCTCTCATCCCTTCCTCCATGGAACTAATTCTAAGTATGGAAGGCCATTCAATGTCACCATTAATGACAAAACATCCTTCATCTTCCTATAAATTGACCACTCATATAAGTGATCAGGGGCTGGATTATGTTGAATTGTAAGGATATAATGTTGTTATGAGACTTTACTTTGGAGAAAATGATGTGATGCCACAATCTTGTCTTGCTTTTGATGTGATGTGGATGGGATCCAAGCTGGAGGAATGACTTTGAATCAGACACTGATGGTTGTAATTCCTTCTTATATCTAATAAAGTATTTGAACCTTTTTCCATATGATGTGTTCTTTCATAATGCTTATATGTATGAATTGCTTCTGATTCCTTTCATTCATATTCAATGGATCATATGATTTGATCAGTTTTCATCTTCTATTGTGTTTATAGGTTACTGTTCAAGCGGATTAAGTATAGGAAGGAGCAACATAATTGATACAAGGGAGACGAGAGGAAAGAAAAACTACAGGTAGTCCTTCTATCTTCTCTTATTATCTATTTCTTATAGGGAAAGTCTAAAACACTTTAAACTATTGTTCTAGGCACAACTACTTGTCTAGTGAATTAGTATTTATCTGTAGATGCTAAATTCTCCAAAACAAATTGGTGACTCCACTGGGGAAACTATCACCTTTCCTAGTAGCTTATTCACCTCCTAAGACATTCTTGTAGACCCTACTTGTGTTCATTGACTGTATTTCAGCTCTTTTGCATTGAATTTTGGTCAAAAATTGAGGTTAGATGACTCTTGAGTGGCCTCTCAGAAATCAGCGTAGGCTTGGTCAGGGGACAATGCTCTGCAGAGCACCCTTGAGTGAGAGGCAGTGCTCTGCAATGCATTTAGGCCCTCTTTGACCCGCGCTGATCAAAATTAGGTCAATTTCCCACCTTTGGAAAGTGTTTTTGCCTACTTTTCTCTCTTTGTTTGCTTGTTGATTGATCAATGAATGTCATGTATCAGAGAACAAATTTTTATCTCCTTTGCCAGCCCTACTTTGACTGGATTTATTAATGTTTATTTAATGTTTTCTTTGTCATTATTAGTCTATAGTCAAAGTTAGAATATAATTGATTAATCTTTATTCGAAAGAAAGTGTCGTAAAGTCTTCTTTTCCTTTGAAATAGAACTGCCATTAAAGTCTTTGTTCTTATTTAATATTGATTGATTGTATTTGCATATTTCCTTTCTATTCATCATAACATTAAGGGATTCAAAAAGAAAAACTTGCATCGTTCATATTTTAGTTTGTGAATGCTTGAAAGGAATAGCTATGGAAATTGCATTATATGTGCTCTTTTCTCTTTGTCAAAAATGTGATTGCTCTATCCCTACTAGCTAAGGATTTTCATTGTTAAATTGAATGGAAATAATGCTTATCATATTAGTTTCATTTTAGGAATTTCAAACATACATCACATGGTGAACCTTGAAAGGAAAATTCTAAAGAAGATCAGCTTAAAATTTATCTGAATTTACCTAATGGATCATCGTCATCTAACGAAAAACATTTAGAGGTCTAGGATAGAGACGTGTTTCGGCGTCGTAAAACAAAGCAGCTGTCACTAACTTGTCTGCAATACATTTCGAGTTTGATACCTCATTCCATGTACATGAGTATATCGTAGCTCATCCACGTACCTTTGGGTATATAGGGTGGTGTTATAGTATGTAAAGTATATGGGAATGCTCTCACTATACTGTTTTGCATTAGACAATGTTTATACGGACTTTGCCTCCACGTACCTTCGGGTATATATGGGAGGACAAATCTAGGTTGCTATCCATCCTTAAGTAACTGAGTCGGCCACCTTGTACACTGTGATACACCGAACACAACATTTGGGGAGAATTCCTGCCCGTACTTCTTGGTTTGCTTGGAGGTATTCTACAGTTCACAGTTGCTTGGTAAACCCTTTTCCTAGATTGTCCATATTTTCTTATGTTATATTACTTTGATTAAAATAAAATTAATTGACCATGGATAACATCCTCCACACTCACTCCTTAGTTGATCTTAGGTTGACACATATGGCGACAAATATGGAGTCCACTGATCAAGGAATTCCTTTTGATGGGAATCCTAGTACTTTTCCTCCTTTCACAAAATATTGGTGCTCCTTATATGGCTACATTGTCCCTTCCAAGATTTACCATTGGCTTGCCAGTATGGTTGTTTTCAACCTCCTTGGTTCAAAATGTCATGATTTCTCCACAATTGAGTACACCTCCGACTGGAAAAAATCAACCTCCAGTTGATCCTAAAGTTGACCCTTTGCCTTCTCCCTTGGTTGTTTCTTCCTCCCCTTCTTCCTCTTTGCTTGGTGAAAGTACTGGTACTAGTAACCAGGTGGCTAAGAAAAAGAAGAAAGGGAAGAAGAAGAAGAAGCAGTAAATTCAGCAGAGGGGAAATCAACCAGACATTGCTTTTAATGCAACATCTGATGAGAAATCGTCTGTCAAGCCGCACAAAGTTCGATATCCATGCAAACGTTGTGCGAGAGACCATCTTCTTCGAAATTGTCTTGATATTCCTTGGATCTTAGAAGAATGGTCTTCTCGTTCTCATCATCCTGTGTCATTAACTTCTAGAGATCATGTTGGTGGCACACCATCAACTAGTGGTAGTAAAGTTCATGGAGAAAAGGGTAAATTTAAGTTTCCCTGTAGGTTATGTGAAGGGAATCACCCCATTCACCTTTGTCCCTATCTGTATGAAGCCAAAAAAGTGTTGGATAACTGTCCTACTTCACCGCATCGACTTCCATCTGGTTACAGGACACTCTCCTTTAATACTTCACTAGTTGATGAATTGACTGATTCAATTAAACAGTCAGTCAACCCCACTCTCTCTGAAAGTGAATCCTATGAGTCTATACCGGACCCAAATTAATAGGTCTAGGTAATAGTTAACCCGATTTAACCTTTAGCTAATCATACCTTTCCCAAAGAGAGTGAATATGATACCACTCAAGTTCTTTTTATTTCTTCAGATTCTAATGAAAATCCTCCTGCTCTCATAACTCAAAGGGTTAATTCTCCTGTTTCTATGGTACCCTCTCCCGATAGTCTAGTCACTTCCTTTGATTGGAATCGACTGACAGAATTCTACCTTCCTTCTTATGTGCCTTTCCATATCATAGTACAAGTTTGTAATATTATTGTATCTGGCACTATTAGATGAAGGTACATCAGTGAGTATCATTTCCTCAACTACTTGGCAAGTGCTTGGTTTGCCGCCGCTTGCGCCTGTTACCTAGAATTTGTTGGGTTTTAACAGAGGAACCAGTCAATCATTAGGGATCCTCCCTCAGTTACCTATTACTTTGGAAGGAAAAATCATTTATCTAAATGTGATAGTAGTCCCAAGCCCTTTAGATTACAATTTACTTCTAGGGAGTGACTACGTTTATGACATGGGAGCTATTGCTTCAACAATCTTTCGAGTGCTTTGTTTCTTGCATGAAGGCCGAATTGTCACTATTGACCAACTTTCATTTCCCAGTCCAAATATGGATTCCAGTCAACCATCTTCCCTAAATAGTCCTTTTGTACCAATGGTATCATCCCTGCCACGGGCTAATTATGTGGCAACCCGTTCCATACCTACATCAACTGACGATCAATTCAGTGATGTTGTACATCATGTACTGGGGGCATTGGAACCAGATCTCTCCTTCATGACCTCTTATGAGTTGTAAACCAAGGATACGAGGATAGTTCCCTGTCTTGTGTCAACCTCATTAAAAAATGAAACAAGGAATATGATGATAGTTCTTTTACTGTGTCAACCTCACTAGAAAATGAAACAACTCCCATGAGGATAGTTCCTGGTCTTGTGTCAACCTCGTTAAAAAATGAAACAAAGGATATGAGGATAGTTCCTTGTCTTGTGTCAACCTAGTTAAAAAATGAAACAAAGGGTATGAGGATAGTTCTTTGTCTTGTGTCAACATCGTTAAAAAATGAAACCAAGGATATGAGAATAGTTCCTTGTCTTGTGTCAATCTCATTAAAAAATGAAACAAGGTCCCCTGGAGAAAATTTCCAATTCGAGTCTTTGATTAGATCTCAAAAAATCCCGGTTGAGTCTTTCACTTAATCTCGTAAACGAACCTTCATTCCATCCACCTGATAGCCATGAGTAGTCTACTTAGGTGAATGTAATGAAGCTTGGGGGGCATGCACCTAATGTGAAAGTTAAGTTTCCCTATAGGTTATATGAAGGGAATCACCCCCTTCACCTTTTTCCCAATCTAGACGAAGCCAAAAAGTGTTGGATAACCATCTTGCTTCACCATAGCGACTTCCATTTGGTTACAGGAGACTTTTCCTTTCATCATGTTGGGGGAATGTAAACCAATTTCAAGCATAGTTCTTCGTTTCAAGCTTGTGTAAAAATGAAACTGAATTCAAGCATAGTTCTTTGTTTTAAGCTTGTGTAAAAATGAAACTGAATTCAAGCATAGTTTGTCATTTCAAGCTTGTGTAAAAATGAAATTGAACCCAAGCATAGTTCCCTATGGTTCAAGCTTGTGTAAAAATGAACCCATTTCCATTTTTAACCCTCGTGATTGCCATTCTATCAGCCTCTTCTGCCAGATGAGCCTTGGTTTTTCTCCTTCCATCATCACTATCTACTTGGCCGATCATACACTTTCACTTGGTTGTTTTAAATTTTTTGAGGAATAGTTGCAATGAGTGGTATTATTAGCCAACCTCTTCACATAAATCAACATGTTTTGAGAAGTTCCAAGATCACCGGAACTAGTTGCTACCTTAGACACCACTCACTCCTCAAAATGGAGTCCTCTTTAAGCTCTTTTTAGACTCTCTAAACATGAAAATATTGCGGAGCGTTTGTCCTTTCCAGCTCGTTAACGGATTGGAAAAGATATCTCTCTTGTATTATTTTACACATTTTCGGGCTTGAGAGATTAATTTACGAAAAAAAACTTGTGGAGTTTTCTTTTCGTACCTTTTCAAAATCTCTAAACATGAAAAGGACCAAGTTATCTTTGTCGTTAAACTCGTTAAAAACATCAAATAGTGACAAACTTGTCCATTTAGACAAGACCTAGTTTCACCTTCTCTAGACTCATTAAAACATCAAATAGCGATGGATTTTCCCGAAGGGTAAAATTATAAAACAAGAGTATGTTATCCTCCTCAATCTTGATAAAAATAAAGAGGTACTGGTTAGCAATGACTGGTGAAAATGGAAAAATGGGAAAACAACTTTATGGTAGAAGGTCGCTCTTGAACATGACACTTTCACTCCATCACCGTGACTATTTGGTTTGGGTTATTAGCTTGATGATTATCACACCATTGGTATATCATACCATCCATCACTTTGCTTTGGGTCAATTCTACCAATTCAATTTAGTGTCTCTGACATGTTCAAGAGAAGTCATTCAGTTAAAGTCCATCTTTTGCAATACCATAAACCTTCATTTTCATGACCGCCATTCCTGAACCTTGTGTCGTCAGTCAAATTACATCTCTAAAATCAATACACTCATTTCATGTCATTGATGTGGGATACATCAAGTCCCTCCTGCGATGAGTCGCTTCTTGTCAACATCAACTCAATATCCAAGAAGTTGACTTAAAAACACCCATTCAGTACCTTGAGGCTTGCATGCGTCAATGGTAGGTTTCTCGCTTTTGGCGATAGGCATACATCAATGGCCTTCGACCAAAACACTTTTTATGGTGTTTGAAATCAAATCCTCCATTCAAACCATGCAGAATGTACTACAGTACCTTGAGGATCATTATCATTATCGGTGATTTCTCTCGCATCTGTTAACATCTTACATCATTGGCTGGTAATTAGATGGTGTCTTCCCATGTTCGACTTTAGATCACATATTCACATGGCTAGACTCATACTTGAGCGAACGGTTGAGCGAGATTGAAGACCCCAGATCTAGTTTCATCCATCCGGGCTGTGATATCAGGAGTACTAAATCATATGTACAATTACTTTACATTGATGGTCATTCCACTCATGGTTCTATATCTATAGACGACTGTTTATGTATATGTAATGAAAGTTTATAACCTGAGCATGGGTATGCCTTCCCTCAGCAATTCATGTAAAATCAAATATCATGATATATGTGTTGTAATTGATGCAAGTCACCTTCCGCTTTGATACCTACTCATCACATCGTAAAGCATTTCATTCGACATTGGCATTTTTTGACTTCATGCTTTAGGGGGCAGCTGTTATAGATCCATTTGGGCACATCAAATCCCAACATTTAGATCAGTGTTTTAGGGCTCATCAAACCCTAAATTTAGTTGTTTCATGCACTAAACAAGTCAACCATTTGAATGGCTCCTTCCCAGATAGTTTTATGACTTGAAGACATCCAAAAATTGCCTCTAGAGGGACCAGCGTAGGTAAGCCCTTATGAAGGTGCATTGCAGAGTAGTTAAGTCCACTGCCAGGGTGCTCTGCAGAGCATTTAGGCTTCCTTTCACCTGCGCTGGGCGAGAATGAGAGAAATTCACATAGGGTTTGGGGAATATTCTTATCTTTTGGAGTCATCTAGAAGTTTCCTTGCCTTATCAACTCCTATGAGCTTGAAAATGGATGAGGAATGAGTTAAGGAGCATCCTATCCTCTCATCCCTTCCTCCATGGAACTAATTCTAAGTATGGAAGGCCATTCAATGTCACCATTAATTGACCACTCATCTAAGTGATCAAGGGCTAGATTATGTTGAATTGTAAGGAGATAATGCTGCTATGAGACTTGACTTTGGAGCAAATGATGTGATGCCACAAGCTTGTCTTGCTTTTGATGTGATATGGATGGGATCCAAGCTGGAGGAATGACTTTGATTTAGAAATTGATGGTTGTAATTCCTTCTTCTATCTAATAAACTGTTTGAACCTTTTTCCATATGATGTGTTCTTTCATAATGTTTATATGTATGAATTTCTTATGATTCCTTTCATTTATATTCAATGGATCATATGCTTTGATCGGTTTTCGTCTTTTGTTGTGTTTACAGGGTACTTTTCAAGCAGATTAAGTACAGAAAGAAGTGACGAAATTGACACAAGGGAGACGAGAGGAAAGAAAAACTATAGGTAGGCCTTCTATCCTCTCTTATTATCTATTGCTTATAGGGAAAGTCTAAAACACTTTAAACTGTTATTCTAGGCACAATTACTTGTCTAGTGAATTAGTATTTATTCGTAGATGCTAAATTCTCCAAAACACGTAGCCTAATTGGGTGAAACACATATATCTGTTGTATTATTTTTCCTTGTTATATTTCTATTCTTATTTATATGTTGGTATTTTTTTGGTTTCTTATATAGATAGCTAGTTTAGTAGATCTAATATTCTAACAGAAGTGAGGGTTTGCAAGGTAGCAAATTGCCAAACATCCAGAGTTTTTATTTCAAAATGCATTAGCTTTTGTTACATAACATGAACTTTATTTAACATTTCGGCATTCACCACATACTATTTGTTCAAGATAAAAATTCAGAATCTAAGAGGAATTAATTAGATATATGTGATAATTTTGATGGACGCATGCGATCTGGATTGAGAAATGAGAAAAGGAATTAGAAAAACTATGGAAAGAGGTAAGAGATATGAATATACTTTCCTACTCAAATAAACTCTGGGCCACCTAAATCTTTGAAGAAACCCATCCAGCCATTGTTGCAAAGCAAATCCACGATGCTCAACCTTCCATCTTTCGATTCTCTGCCTAGTCTTTACTTACGCAAACCCTTCAACCAGGGTTCGAATTGAGTATTTTTCAGTGTGTAAAACTATGGGCAATAAGGAACCATGATGGGACTAGCTAATCTATACTATACAATAAATACAATCTACTCCAAACATAATAGATTATATAAGTCACTAATATATGATACATAATAAAATATCTCCTTTTGAAAAGAAAGTTAGAAAGTTTACAATATCCGCTTAAATGGCAGACATTTTCATTTGGGAAAATGGATTTGAAACTCAACTACCACTTAAATGGCCCACATTTTCAATTGGGAAAATGGATTCGAAACTCAACTACCACAAAAGAAGATGGTTTGACAACAAATTTTGTAGATACTACTTCAAATAGGTAATACATTAACATAAAGGATACAAGATTTAAACTCAAAATTCATCCCATAGTCTCAATTGGGATGAAAGACAATAACCAAATTAGCAATCACTCCATTAGGTGACCTAGCAAAATATTTTTTTTAAAGAGTGAAGTGTTTTTTTTACATATATTATTTCTCTTTTTATAATTTAGTTCAATTTATCTTTAAAGATCTCAAAAGATCATTTATTTTAATGAAGATGAAATCATCCTTAATGAAGAAAGTCTAAGTCCCAAGCTAGATGTTACACACTAATAATATCATGAAAAATTTATTTAAGTCCACTCAAACCATCTTGGGACTCTTCCAAAATTAAACTTTGAAAATCTCAAGGAAAAAATTATTTCACCATAGAAAAAGTGAAAGTGCCTTTTGGATGTTTTTAGTCCCCTTTCTATCCATACATCTAATTATTGTGGAAGAAATTTAGTATCTATCCTAATTTGAAGGAATAGTTTCAACAAGGACATTGATGTGACCCTCGAGAACTAAATCCAAGAATTGTTCTTTGCTTAATATGATAGGGAAATTCATCTTCTCTTATCATGTACCCACCCCCCTAAGTGGCATTAAGGAGGTGAGTTAATGGAATTTTTCCTCTTTAAGTACTATTATAGGGTCTCTTTTGAACTTGTATATGTGTTCTGCTCAACAAGAAATTTCCAACCATTGTATTCTTTCTTAATTATGAGTCATGCGTCGAAAGATATGACCTAAAAAATTCTTGAAGTTCTCTTTGTATTAACCACACTAGCAATCATACTAATGATGTGGCAACAATTTCACCATGCATCTGTATTTTTCCATGTCACAACTAGTACAATTCACCCATTGGGTTCACACTTGTTGATACATTCATGTTTTGTTAACGGCTTATTGGGTTTTTTCTTTGCTTAATATGATAGGAAAATTCATATTCGCTTATCATGTACCCATCCCTCTAAGTGGTTTGTGCTTTGCTTAATATGATAGGCAAATTCATCTTCTCTTATGATGTACCCATCCCTATAAGTGGCATTAAGGAGGTAAGTTAATGAATCTTTTTCCAGTATACATACTAGTATAGGGTCTCTTTTGGGATTGTATACATGTTTTTCTCAATAAGAACTTTCCAACCATTTTAATATGGATTAATTATGAGCCATGTGTAGAAAGATATGACCTTCTAAGGATTTATTCAAGTTCTATTTTTCTCAACCACGTCAACGATCATAATGGTGACGTGACAATAAGTTTACCAGGCATCTGTATTATGCTATTTCACAACTATATGATTCACCCTTGGGTTCACTTGTTGAGACATTTGTCTTTTCTTAACTTCTTATTGAATTATAAAGCTACTCCTCCAAAATTCTATCACATTCTCATCAATCTTCTCATTGCACCAAGCATTTTAAACCATGCGACACAATAGACATGAACATTTTATCTATGCAATATGTCACATAAGGGAAAATTTTATCGTATAAAATATCACATCGCACAATTTTTCTTTGTACACATCCTGCTTTTCCCTATGTCTTCTATGTCCCCCACCTTTTTCTCCTTACTCTTTTCTTCCTCTATCTCCTATATTTTCCTTTATTTTTCTTTCTCTTTTTCTTCATTGCATGATGAAAATATTTTATTTTGTGGCAATCCCCTTTCCTCATATTTATCACATATACAAAGAGTCTAGAAATGAAAAAACCAACGAAAGTGTGCCATGTGTCAACCTCAAAGTTTACAAGAGGTGCAACAACCAATTAGAGCATGCCACATTCCCACCTCAAAGTTTTTAATGATACGACAATGTGATGCATGCCATGGGACAAATATTTCCCAACTCATGATATTCCAACGAGGGTATACCACATGTCCCTTCAAAATTATATGGCCTTTGTCATATCGCGTGATTTTTTTATGTGCAATAAAGCCTATATCACATAAAAATAATTCCATGCAGTACAAAAAAAGCATTAAGAAAGTCTTGAAAAGCTCCCAAATTTTTACTAACTTGTGCCTAAGTGTTTTCCATAGGGTGAGGCATAGGACCCTACTCACGTCTAAGACCTTGGCCATATTTCAACCACATGACCGGGAGTGGGGCTAGAGAGAGAGTGTAGCCTATGGCCCGAGACCCTTGGTCACATGTGGTCATATGACTAGGTGCGCGGGTTTAGGAGGTACTTTGTCCAAACGGTTAATTTTTTTATAATAAAAATCAACGTAACCTATGCGAAAAATTTCATATCGAACCCGAGACCAATGATATGACATTACAATGACCCAAGCAATCAACGTATGCCACTTTTGCTGAAAATTTTGTAGAGCAAGGCCTGTTTGTAGAGAAGTTTGCAAGAAATTTGGAGAAGTTTGTAGGCAGTTTGACAGGGAGTGTCAGAAAGTTGCAGGTGTGCTAAGGAGGGAGTTACATGGTATGGTAGGCAATGCTAAGGCATGCTTGCATGTCAGGGTGACATGTGACCAAGGTTTTCTAGGTGCCAAGGAGTGCCAACATGTGCTAGGAAGTGTTGGGGAGTGCCAGGGAAACACAAGGGAGCACTAGGTCAAATTAATGCATGGAAATGAATGAATAAGAGTTTGTGACAAGAAGTGTTAGTGAGTTCTAGGTGTGCTAAGGAGGGAGTGACAAGGTATACTAGGCATTGCTAAGGTATGCTAGAGGCCAAGGAAACATGCCAAGATGGGACAGGTGCCAAGGTGTGCCAATGCATGCTAGGGAGTGTTTAGGAGTGTCAAGGAAACACAAGGGAGCATTGGTTTGAAATGCATGGAAGTGAATGAATAGGAGTGTGTGACAAGGAGTGTCAACAAGTTCAAGGTGTGCTAACGAGGGAGTGACAAGGTATGATAGGTAGTGCCAAGGAATTCTAGAGTCTCAGGCTGACATGCCAAGATGTGCCAAGTGTCAGGGTGTGTCAATGTGTGCCAGGGAGTGTTAGGGAGTGTCATGTAAACATAAGGGAGAACCAGTTCAAAATTCATGGAAACGAACGAATAAGAGTGTGTGCTAGGGAGTTTTAGTGAGTTCCAAGTGTGTTGAGGAGGGAGTGAGAAGGTTATATACTAGGCAGTGTCAAGGCATGCTAGAGTTTCAGGGTGTGCTAAATCATGCCAAGGAATGTAGGGGCTACTAACACATGCCACATAGTGCCAAGGGATTTTTAGACATGTCAGGTGCTATGGAATTTCAACATGTAAACTATTTTTCTTAGTTATCTTATGGCCATGGTTGGACATGAGCCTTGACTTGGTAAATTGTTAAGTGGGATGAGTTGAGATTCGACATGAGTAGACTAAGATGAGTTATATGCATTTATTAGGTGAAAAAGGGATATTCTAGTTGTAGTAACTATAACTTGGTAAAGGTGTTGTAGTTGAGATAGGACTTAGTTGGGTTCCCACATCTCAAAAAGATTAAGGGCATTTTTGAGGGCATGATAACTAAGGAGTGTGAGGGCATGCCAAAAAATGAAAATGTGTGCTAGCACATGTCAGAAAATGTCAATGTAGGTTGATGAGTGTTAGGGAGTGCCAAGGGAACACAAGGGAGAACTAGGTCAAAATGCTTGGAAATGAATGAATAAGAGTGTGTGCCAAGGACTGTCAATGAATTCCAGGTGTCCCAAGGATGAAGTGTTTTAGGAGAAGTTCAAAATAGGAATTGTAGGAGGAAATACTATGGCTGTGATAAGGCATGGAAAAATTAGTCTTAGAGAAAGGGAGACTTTGGGTTGGGAAAAACATTTTTTTTCCAATGACTTGGTTGGGTTCCAAAGTCACAAAAAAGGCTATCTATGAGGGCATGACAACTAAGGAGTGTCAAGGTGTTACGAGGAATGACAGGAAGTAATAACACATGCTAGAGATTTCCAAGGCATGTTAGGAATCCCAAGACATGCCAAGTGCTAAGGCATGCCATGATGTGTCAAGTGCCAGGGTGTGGCACCAACGCATGCTAGGGTGTGTTAAGGCCAAGTGGTAAGGAAACACAAGGGAGCACTATTTTCAAATTCATGGAAATGAATGAACAAGAGTATGACGGGGAGTGTCAGTTCTAGGTGTGCAAGGTGTCCGGGAATATTAGGATGTGTTAGGGAGTTCCAAATCATGCCAAGAATTGTAGGGGATGCTAGCACTTTCCACATAGTGCCAAGGGATTGTTATACGTGCCAGGTGTTATGGAATATCAAGTTGTAAACTATGTTTCTTAGTTGTTTTACAACCACAATTGGATATAAGCCTTATCTTCATAAATTATTAATTTGTATGATTTGAGATTCAACATGAGTAGCCTAAGATGAGTTATAGGAAGTTCTTAGGTGAACAAGGAATAGTCTAGTTGTATTAATTGTAACTTGGTCAAATTGTTGTAGTTGAGGTAGGATTTCATTGGATTCCCAAGTTGCAAAAAAAGTAAGGGTAGTTGTGGGGGCATGATAGCTAAGGAGTGACAAGGTGTGCCAAGGAATGAAAATGTATGCTAACAAATGCTAGACAGTGTCAATGCATGTTGAGTAGTGTTGGGGAGTGTCAGAGCATCACAAGGGAGAACTAGGTCAAAATGCATGGAAATGAACGAATAAGAGTGTGTGTTAGGGAGTGTTAGTGAATTCCAGGTGTCCCAAGGACGAAGCGTGTTAGGAGAATTTTAGAATAGACTTGCAGGAGGAAAGCCTCTGATTATGATAAGGGGTTGGACAAAAGTAGTTTCAGACAAAGGGAGACTTTGGGCTAGGCACAAAACTATTTTTTCAATGAACTGGTTGGGTTCCCAAATCACAAAAAATGTAAGGCTATCTATAAGGGCATGACAAATAGGGAGTTCCAAGGTGCTCCAGGGAACACCAAAAAGTGCTAACACATGTTAGATAGTTCCAAGGCATGTTAGGCATGCCAAGAAATTCCAAGTGTTAAGGCATTAGAATATGTTCCAGGTGCTAGGGTGTGGTGCCAACACATACTAGGAAGGGAAACACAAGAGAGAACTAGTTTCAATTTCAATATGGAAATGAATGAATAATACTGTGGGATAGGGAGTGTTAGTGAATTCCAAGCGTGCTGAGGGAGTGACAAGGTATGTTAGGTAGTGCCAAGGCATGTTAGAGTGCTAGGGAAGCATGCCAATATGTACCAAGTGTCAAGGTGTGCCAATGCATTTTAATGAGCGTCAGTGAATTCTAGGAAAACTCAAGGGAGCAGTAGGTCAAAAAGCATGGAAATGAATGAATAAGAGTGTGTGACAGGGAGTGTTAGCGAGTTCTAGGTAATATAAGGAGGGAGTGACATGGTATGCTAAGAAGTGTTAAGGCATGATAGAGTGTTAGGGAAGCATGCAACAAAGATGTGCCAGGTGTTAGGGTGTGCCAACGTGTGCTAAGAAGTGTTAGGGAGTGCAAGGGAAACACAAGGGAGAACTAGGTCAAATTAATGCATGGAAATGAATGAATAAGAGTTTGTGACAGAAAGTGTCAATGAGTTTTGGGTGTGCTAAGGAGGGAGTGACAAGGTATGCTAGGAAGTTATAAGGTATGCTAGAGGCCAGGAAAACATGCCAAGATGTGCTAAGTTCCAGGTTGTGCCAATGCATGCCAAGGAGTGTTTGGGAGTGCTAGGGAAACATAAGGGAGCACAGGTTTCAAATGCATGGAAATGAATGAATAAGAGTGTGTGACAGGGAGTGTTATTAGGTTCCAGGTGTGCTAACAAGGGAGTGACAAAGTATGCTTGGTAGTGCTAAGGAATTCTAGAGTGTTAGGATGAGATGCTAAGATGTGCCAAGTGTCAGGGTGTGTCAATGTGTGCCAGGGAGTGTTAGGGAGTGCCATGGAAACATAAGGGATAAATATTTCAAAATTCATGGAAATGAACGAATAAGAGTGTGTGATAGGGAGTGTCAATGAGTTTAAGGTGTGCTAAGGATGGAGTGACAAAGTTATATGCCAGGCAATGCCAAGGCATGCTAGATTTCCAGTGCATATCAGGGAATGGTAGTGTGTTCTAGGGAGTGCCAAAGCATGCCAAGGAATGCGAAGGATGATAACACATGCCACATAGTGCTAAGGCATTCTAAGACGTGCTATGTGATATGGCATCTCAATATGTAAACTATGTTTCTTAGTTGTTTTACTTCCATAGTTGGATGCGAGCCATGTCTTAGTAATTTGTTAAGTGGGATGAGTTGAGATTGGACATGAGTATCCTATGATGAGTTATAGGTAGTTCTTAGGTGAACAAGGCATATGTTGAATTTCCATGACACATGAGAATCTAGGTTTGGTCTTAGAATCTTTGATGCAAACACACTCAAGTGCCACAACACATCTACTTTAATGCACAACAAAATCTACACACATCAAGGAATCAACTAGTGCACATGACAATTTTTAAATTTTTCAAACCCTTCTTCATTATATTACAAACTATAATACAACAAGATAGATCTCTTGTACCAGGGATCGTGGCCCTTTACAATCACAATGATACAAGGAATACAACTAGGGTTTGGTGTTAGTCCTTTGACAACCAATCTATCCTTAACAAGACAACACTTGACCTACTTGTTGATGGTGGCCACACACAACCCTTTTAGCCCATGTGTCATGAACACATTTGTTAGGTCCTCTTGCCTCCCATTTTTCAACTCTTCAATCTACCTCTACAATGACCTCACATCATTTAGGTTATTAAACTTGGCTCAACAAACTACACCCTCTAACTAAATCCTTTGTCCTTCAAGGTTTGCAACACTTAGGGACTTTGATCAACTATTCACAACTCCATTTGTGAACATCTCTTTGGTCTACCCACTTTTTCCATACTTCTACTCCAAGATGGCATGTCTAGGGCTATGGAGGATACCCTTATTCTCATTGAATCAATCCTCTCCAATACAATGAACTAGGGCTAGTTGGTTGGCCCACTTGACTGCTACTTTAGTCCTTCAAAGTTTGCACATCCTTAAGCACAATACACTTACGCTTCTACCACTCTTGTTGTCCTTTACACGTACATGACTTAGGGATCTTCTTTGGTAGTGCCCTAACAACCCTCCAATTGTACTTGGACTACCATCAATTTTCCCAACCACAGTCAATTATTTTACTGATCTAGGATCCACAACACTACACTCATCTAGGGCTCTTCAAATATGCCACCTCATAATGATTTGAGTCCTCTCAAAATAACTCTTCAAGTGTGCCAATTTATTTTTTGTCCAATCTGTGAACAAATCTGAACTACTCCTTTTATCATCCTTCTAACAATATGTAGATGACAAAACTAAGTTCACAAATCAGCCACTAACAATCCATTGACTAATTTTTTATAGGTTTCTTTAGATCTATGTCAAAATCTCTAAGAACAGTCCACCAAAATCAACTTCTCTTCATGTCAATCCATTCTTCATATGGCACATTTCTTCTACTCAATATTCTGCTAAGGTTCCACCCTCCTTTGGATCTTCTATCTCCACAGATACTTCTGTAAACCATCTTACAGATTTGCGGTCTATAATGCAGAGATAAACCTTGCTCTAAGGGTCACAACCCCTCTTCTCCTACATATATTTCTAACAGTCTTAAGGGAATACCTTATGGACTAAACATTATAGGAAACTACCCTAACTAGGGCATTATACTTATGTTCTAAATGCTTTAGAACAAATCCTATCCACCCATAGAAAAAAATTTAACTCTTGCATCCATAAGAGACTCGGCCTAGCTCATATGGATCCATATATTATAGGAATTTCTTTGACTGAATCTTGACATGAACTTTAGATCTCTACAACCGTCAAACTAGTGTTACCTCAGTCAATATTATGCATGTGACTACTTCTGTTTTGGCCCTAAATTCCAGTGTAGGCTCTCCTCCATTTTGTTGGTCCTTATCACAGAACTTGTGGCCTACTAACCACCACAAGACAAGGTCTCAACATTCTCTTTTATTTCATAATTTGTTGGGGCCTTCACACAGAGACACCACTAAAATCACATGCCCAAATTCTCATGAGAAACCTCTCTTGAGCTTGATCTGCTAGAAGAGAACCAACAATATGTCATCCTAATTCCTAGCTTGAACCCATTAAGGTATGTGAAATTCTTGTGAACCCTCACATAATGATCTTGTTCTTGGTGGATGATCATGGACCCCCTTTAGTAGTCCTTACTTGACCCTCTAACTCGGCCTACTTTAGGACTACATCTCTCCTAGCCTCCTTGATCAAATGAGCTCTTTCTCTCTCGATGTTCTTGCCTTCATCCTAAGGCCTCCTTAAATATATTTTCTTAAGCCTCTTAGGAAACCTCTACAACTTACAGATTTTTTCCACTTAGACCTTAGGAAATATTTATTTTTCCTTTTTGATTTTCTTTTAGATTTAAACTCCATATTGGGTCCAAAATTCCTTCACTTGGGTTCTTTGCACAGAAATCCTTTTGTGAAAAAACTCACACAAACCCATCTCACTAGGCTTGTGGAGGACCTCCCAAACTAGAAAATTCAATAACATAGTCTAGTTGCAGTAACCGTAACTTGGTCAAGGTATTGTACTCAAGCGAGGACTTGGTTGGGTTCCCAAGTTGGAAATTAAGTAAGGGAAGTTGTGAGGAAATGATAGCTAGGGAGGGTCAGGGCATGCCAAGGAATGAAAAGGTGTGCTAACACATGTCAAACAATTTCGATGCATGCTGAGAAGTGTTAGGGAGTGTCAGGGCATCATAAGGGATAACCAGGTCAAAATGCATGGAAAGGAACGAATAAGAGTGTGTGTGAGGGAGTGTTAGCGAATTCAAGTGTGCCAAGGACGAAGTGTGTTAGGAGAAGTTTAGAATAGGATTTGCAGGAGGCAAACCTATGGTTGCAATAAGGGCCTTGACACAACAGTTTTAGATAAAGGGATACTTTGTGTTGGGAACAACATTGTTTTTCCTTTAACTATTATTTTTGGTCGCATGATCATGTTTTAAACTATTCTAGATAAGTTCATATTGTGCATTGTTGTGTATAATTTTTGGGGCACTCAGCGTGTGTCAGATTATATCTTATGTGTCTTGAGAATCTTGTGGTTCCTACAAACTCTTAGTTAACACTTTATTGCTTATATGAACTGGAAATACATGTGAAATATTGCATGTGTAAGTTATGTTGCTTAGATGTTTTATGGCCATGTCTAGATGTGATCCTTGTATTTATAACTAGTTAAGTGGGAAAAGTTGATATTGGGCATGAGTGGTGTTAGAAAATTATATATTACGGAGCAATGGAACACATAAAATATTGCAGAAATATAAACACAGAAAACGCACAAAACAAGAGAGACACAGATATACGTGGTTCACCCAGTTTGGGCTACGTCCACCCCGAACAGCCAGTCCTTCCTTTCTATTATCCAGCAAAATGAAGAGATACAACCTACAGCAAAACCGCTGTAATATCCTCTGTTTTCTCTCACAGTATCACCTCTATGTTTCTCGCTCACCGAATACACATCTATATATCAGCCTCAAATAAAATGCCCTCATATAAAGAGAGGGGTTGCCTTCTAGGGCAAAAAACCCTAAACTAAACATAAGTTCTACCGTCAGATCATCCGCCTAATGAACAACCCAGATTGACTAGAAATTACTATACTTTTACAAGGCAATTTTACAGCTGTTTTTAGCTTCGGGGGCACTGCCCCCGAAACCCCCCGCCAGGGGGGGGCTCCATAAAGTCGCTGCCGCCCCCCCCCTGGACCCCCCACGGCAACGATCATTTTACGGGCGGCGTTGCCGCCCCATTTTGAACTGGGGTCCAAAATGCCGGTACTATAGAAGATAATCATGCTCCACACCCAACAATCTCCCACTTGGAGACTGATTGTAGCAACTCCACCGCTGCTCCATTTGCTGGACAATGACTCCTCTTTGGACCTAGCTGTTTCTCATCATCATCGTCATCCTTGAAGACCAACTGAAACTAAGCATATTCTCAGTTTCTCCCTGGTTACAACTTTTGTTAGCATATCTGCAGGGTTCTGGCTAGTGTGTATCTTTTCCAGCTTCAACTCTCCATCTTCCAACACTGATCGTATGAAATGGTACTTGAGCTGTATGTGTTTTGTCCTGGAATGAAATGCTGAGTTCTTTGCAAGATGAATGGCACTTTGACTATCACTGTATAACGTGCCCATATCATGCTCCTTACCCAATTCACCCATAAACCTTTGTAACCAAATCATTTCTTTACTAGCCTCTGTAGCAGCAACATACTCTGCTTCTGTTGTTGAGAGTGCAACAACACTTTGGATTTTTGAAACCCAACTGACAGCTGTTCCTCCGACAGTAAATACATATCCTGTAGTGCTCCTCCTATTATCTCTGTCACCTGCCATATCTGCATCAACATATCCTTGTCGGGATATGTTTGAACCACCAAAGCATAATGCCTGATTTGTGGTACCTCTCAAATATCTGAGAATCCATTTCACTGCCATCCAATGTTCCTTTCCTGGATTGTTCATGTACCTGCTTACAACTCCCACTGCATGTGCAATATCAGGCCTTGTGCAGACCATTGCATACATTAAACTTCCAACTGCTGATGCATATGGAACTTTAGACATATAATCCATGTCTTCTTGGGTCTTTGGGCACATTTCTTTGCTAAGTTTGAAATGGCTAGCAAAAGGTGTACTAACTGGTTTTGCATTTTGCATGTTAAATCTTTTCAACACCTTTTGTATGTACTCATTCTGAGACAATGTTAATTTTCTATTTTTCCTGTCTCTAGTTATTCTCATACCAAGGATTTGTTTTGCAGCACCCAAATCCTTCATTGCAAATGAATTTGCCAATTTTCTTTTGAGCACATTTATTTCCTGCATGTTAGATCCTGCAACAAGCATGTCATCTACATACAATAACAATATAATATAGCTGCCATCATTTTGCTTTTTCAGATAAACACAATGATCAGAGTGACATCTAGTATAACCTTGTTCAGACATAAACTTGTCAAATTTTAGATACCACTGCCTTGGAGCCTGTTTTAAACCATACAAGCTCTTCTTCAACCTGCACACAAGTTTCTCCTTCCCTTTCACCTCATATCCTTGTGGCTGCTGCATATATATCTCTTCCTCCAAATCCCCATGGAGAAAGGCTGTCTTTACATCTAACTGCTCAAGATGCAAATCTTCAGCTGCTACAAGACTTAAAATAGTTCTGATTGAAGTCATTTTAACAACAGTAGAAAATATTTCATCAAAATCAATACCTTTCTTCTGTGCAAACCCCTTCACCACAAGTCTAGCTTTGTACCTTTGCTTTCCTCCATCTTCTTCCTTCAGCCTGTAAACCCATTTATTCTTCAATGTAGTTTTTCCTGCAGGCAACCTGACTAAATCCCAAGTCTGGTTATGCATTAAGGAGTCCATCTCTTCTTCCATGGCTACCTCCCACTTCTTCTTGTTTTCAACCTGCATTGCTTCTTCATAACATTCAGGTTCACCAGAATCAGTCAACAATAAATAATATAATGAAGGAGAGTACCGTTCAGGAGGTCTACCTATCCTGGTAGATCTTCTAACACCACTTTCAGGTGTTTGGGGTGCCTGTTGCTGTTGTGGTGGTTGCTGTTGTTGTGGTTGTTGATTATTATTATTTTCAGGCACCTTTACTTTTTCAGTGATTTCATCAAGGACTGAGTATTCCTTGTTTTCCTTTTCCTGTTTCTTTTCCTGCAACTGATTCTTATACAAGACCTTTTCATTGAATATTACATCTCTGCTCCTAATGATTTTGTGATTTTCGTAATCATATAAGCGATAACCAAAATCATTAACACCATATCCAATAAAGGTACATTTCTTTGACTTTGCCTCAAGCTTTGTTCTATTTTCTTTATCAATATGGACAAAGGCCTCACAACCAAAAGGCTTTAAAATAGAGTAGTTTACCTTTTTACCTGTCCATGCTTCCTCTGGAACACCACCATCCAAGGAACTTGAAGGCCCTCTGTTTATTAGATAAACAACAGTATCTACAACATCTGCCCAAAACTGTAAAGGCAATCCTGCATGCAATCTCATGCACCTTGCACGCTCCATGATTGTTCTGTTCATCCTTTCTGACACACCATTTTCTTGTGGTGTTCTTGGAACTGTCTTCTCTCTGCGAATTCCATGCTTTGAACAGTACCTATCAAACTCTTTGCTACAATATTCACCTCCATTGTCTGATCTAAGACACTTCAATTTCTTTCCTGTCTCAATCTCAACCAAAGCTTTCCATTTCTTGAAAGTATCAAATACATCATATTTATTCTTAATACAATAAATCCAAGTTTTTCTAGTTGCATCATCAATAAAAGTAACATAATAACGAGAGCCACCAAGAGATGATACCTGAGCAGGTCCCCATACGTCTGTATGCACAAGCTCTAATTTTTCGTTCTTCTTTTCTTTCCCAACTCTGAGAAATCTGACTCTCTTCTGTTTTCCATAAATGCAGTTCTCACAGAAGTCCAAATCAACATTCTTAAAACCTGGCAACAAATTCCTTGAGTGAAGAATCTTCATCCCTTTTTCACTCATGTGTCCGAGCCTATGATGCCATAATGCTGGATCTGCTCCTTTGGAAGTCAAAGCATTAACAGAGTTAGAAATACCATTGCATAAATACAATGTACCAACCTTTTCACCTTTTGCTATTACCAGGGCTCCTTTTGTGACCTTCCAAGCTTTATCTGTGAAAGTTGTCACACAACCTTCACTGCCTAACTGCCCTGTTGAAATCAGATTTTTCTTTAGATCTGGAACATGCCTTACCTCCTTTAGTAGCCATTGGTTTCCATTCTCCTGTTTTACAAGAACCTTACCCATTCCAATGATTTTACAGGGTTTGTCATCACCCAGACGAACTTGTCCAAAATCTCCTTGAACATAGTCATAAAAGTATTTCTTTTCAGGTGTGGCATGGAATGAGGCCCCTGAATCTACCACCCAGGAATCAGTAATATTTTCGAAAGAAAGAATCAAAGCATCTTGTAACACCTCACCTGTCACATTTGCTTCATGATTGTTTTCTTGCTGTGCATCATCTTCTTTTCCCTTCCGAGATCTACAGTCTTTCTTTAGGTGTCCTTTCTTTCCACATTTCCAGCACACTATCCCCGATCTGGACTTGGATCTGCCTTTCCTTGATTTACTGCGATATCCCGAGCTCTTTCCTCTTTCCATTTTTCTTCCTCTAGACTCTGCACTCAAAGCATTTCCCGATGTCTCACCGGAGCTTTTCCGTCGCATTTCCTCGCTAAGGATAGCACCGACAACATCATCAAACTTTAAAGTACTAGATCCAGAAACGGAGTTACTAATGGCCATTACCAAACCATTCCAACTTTCTGGTAATGAGCACAAGAATAACAGAGCTCTAACTTCATCATCAAAGTTTACCCCTACAAAACTTAACTGGCTTGTAACTGTATTAAAATCATTTAAATGGTTTGCAACAGATCCACCTTCCGACATATTCATATTAAATAACTGTTTCATAAGAAATACCTTGTTTGAGGCTGAGGGTTTTTCATATAGTTTCGACAACGTCTGCATCAAACCCTCTGTCGTGGTTTCCTTCGAAATGTTGAAGGCGACGGACGCAGCAAGACACAACCGTATTGTTCCAAGTGCCTTTCTATCGAGAAGGTTCCATTCTTCGTCTTTCATACCCGTCGGCATCTTTGTTTTTCCGCCCAATGTTAGGTATAGATCTTTCTGATACAGATAATCTTCCATCTGCATCTTCCATAGCGAGAAGTTTTGGCCGTTAAATTTCTCGACCCTAAACTTACCATCTTCCGCCATTGCTCCCACTCGAACCAGGAACCCTTCTTTCCTGCGAGTTTATCAGCCAAATAGACCTTCGGCTCTGATACCAGTTGTTAGAAAATTATATATTACGGAGCAATGGAACACATAAAATATTGCAGAAATATAAACACAGAAAACGCACAAAACAAGAGAGACACAGATATACGTGGTTCACCCAGTTTGGGCTACGTCCACCCCGAACAGCCAGTCCTTCCTTTCTATTATCCAGCAAAATGAAGAGATACAACCTACAACAAAACCGCTGTAATATCCTCTGTTTTCTCTCACAGTCTCACCTCTATGTTTCTCGCTCACCGAATACACATCTATATATCAACCTCAAATAAAATGCCCTCATATAAAGAGAGGGGTTGCCTTCTAGGGCAAAAAACCCTAAACTAAACATAAGTTCTACCGTCAGATCATCCGCCTAATGAACAGCCCAGATTGACTAGAAATTACTATACTTTTACAAGGCAA
Organism: Pinus tabuliformis; assembly: GCA_031772625.1. NCBI lineage: Eukaryota > Viridiplantae > Streptophyta > Pinopsida > Pinales > Pinaceae > Pinus > Pinus tabuliformis. The sequence goes on from CM062820.1 coordinate 1,066,164,536, forward strand.
TTTTACAGTTGTTTTTAGCTTCGGGGGCGCTGCCCCCGAAACCCCCCGCCAGGGGGGGGCCTCCATAAAGTCGCTGCCACCCCCCCCTGGACCCCCCATGGCAACGATCATTTTACGGGCGGCGTTGCCGCCCCATTTTGAACTGGGGTCCAAAATGCCGGTACTATAGAAGATAATCAGGCTCCACACCCAACAAGTGGCCTAAGATGAGTTATAGAAATTTCTTAGGTGAACAAGGCATAGTCTACATGTAGTAGGTGAAATTGGTTAAGTTGTTGCGGTTGAAGCATGCCAATGTCACATGAACTGCAGTAGACAAGGACTTGATTGGGTTCCAAGTTGTGAATAAATGTAAGGCTAACTAGTTGTGAGGGAATGAGTTCCAAGGAATTATAGGGAATGTTAGGCCATGCTAACATGTGCCAGATAGTGTGAAGGCATGCCAAACATGCTAATATGTGCCAAGTGCTAAGGCATGCTAAGATGTGCAAGGGTGTGACAATGTGTGCTAGGGACTATCAAGGAATAAAAAGGGAGAACAAGTTAAACTACAAGGAAATGAACACATAAGAGGGTTAATAAGTCATCAATTTACCTTTTCCAAGAGGGGCATGCTAGGCACACCAACACTAGGTGCCAATACGTGCGAAGTGCCAAGTCTTAGTGCATTCTAAGTGCCAAATATTCCTTTTTTTTCTTCTCGTCTACTTTACAATAATTGATATTGAATAAATTTAATATTAAACCATGCCAAAGCATACCAAGGCATCTCAACACATGCCAAACATGCTAAGACTTTCCAAGCGCCAACACGTGTGAAGTGCCAATGTGTGTTAGGGAGTGTTATTCATGCTATGAAGTGGCATGGCATGTCGAAGAGTGCTAAGATGTTCTAGAGAGTGCCAAATATGCATGTTGAGGAGTGTTAGGGAGTACTAGGACAACACAAGGGAGCACTAGGTAAAAATGCATGAAAATGAGTGAATACGAGTGTGTGCCAGAGAGTGTCAATGAGTGCTAGTTTTCATGGCAAGGAGGGAGTGACGAGGTATGCTAAGCACTGGTAAGGAATGCTAGGGAAATCAGGGCATGTCAAGAAGTGCCAAAGTGTGCTAGGGAGTTTCAGGGTGTGCTAACACATGCCAAATAGTGCCAAGTCATGCCAAGACATGTCAGGTTCTAAGGCATGCTAGGATGTGAAGGGTGCTAGGGTATGCCAATGTGTGTTAAGTAGTGTCAAAGAAATAAAAGGAAGAACCAAGCTAAAATTCAAGGAAATGAACACATAAGATGGTTAATAAGTCGTGACTTTATATTTTTCAAAAAGGGCCTGCTAGGAACACTAATAATAGGTTCCAATAGATGCGAGGTGCCAATGTGTGCCAAGTTCCACTGTATGTCAATGCATGCCAAGGTATTCCAGGGCATGCTATGGACTACATGGCATGCCAACACATGTTAGGAGAGTGATATGTTGTGCTAAGGCATGCCAACATGTGCTTGCGCATCCTAGTCATGGCAAGATGTTTTAGGTATAAAGATGTTCCAAGACATGTGAGGTGTGAAGGAATGTTAGTGTGTGCCAAAGCATGTTAAGGTGTTCTAAGACTATTGAGGAGTGTTAAGTCTCCCTCATTAATAAATTTGATAGAGATTGATTATGTATTAAATAATATAGTTCCTACACACACTAGTGTAACTTTACCTAAAGGGAATTCACTAGACAATAAACCTAATAGAGATTAATCATGTGCTAACTCGTACAAAAATTATATTCTCATTACTTGAGGGAAATGATACACACTAATTACTTCTTAAAAAATTTATTGAATATAACCACTATGGCCTTGGACATATAATGAAAAATACTCCACAAAAATGGTCTTAAATCGTTATCGTTTGACAAAGAATATAGTAACAAGAACATAACATCATCAAAAACTCATTGGAATGATCAATGATGATGAACATTTTCTTACGTCACCAAAATTAACCAAAAAGAGAATTGTTGAGGGTCAATAAATGATTGTCACTAGAAGTGTCACCAAATAGAGAATTAGTGATGGGCCTTTAATGACCCTCACCAAAAGTATCGTTGAAAATGGATTTGGTGACAAACCTTAAAGGACCATCACTATATACCCTTACAACAACACTTTTTTAAGGACCGTCACCATATGTGACATTGATGATGGACCTTAAAGGTCCATGACAAACATGGCCCTCATCAATGACCTTTTTTGTTGTAGTGGTTGTGGCGACATTGAAACCCACATTTTAAATAAGCACCTTAACACTTGTCATATAGCCATTGAGCATAGCGATGACGAGGCATATGGTGTCACCTTGGACTGACGTTACCCAAGATGTTCCCAAAGGAGTCATGCTATTAAACTTCTAGTGACTCTCCATCCCAAGGCAATGAAATTTGACAACAAAGGGAGGACCGTCCATCGATGGAAAGAGATATTTGTCCCAATACCTAGACTCAAGCACTTTTTTTTCAAGCACAAAGTGAAATCGTTTGGGATTAAACTCCTAGGGTGAGGTGGCATTGGATGAATATTTTACTCCATTCTACGTGAAGATGATAGGAGGGATATTGAAATGGATTCATCCATGTAGCCCCAACAGTGTCAAGAGGGGATTCCCCAAACTATTTTTATGAAGTGTAGAGAAAAACGCCCACGGATTTTCTTCAGGGTTGAGGTGGTAACAAAGGGGCCCTCACGCTCTGCATTAGATATTTATATATAAAATATAGGGAGGATTGTAATGTAGTTGTATAGATTCATAAAGGGCCATAAATCTTTGGGAACCATTCTTATTGTATTATTACCATGAACAGGTCAATAGAAAGTAGTGTTGTGCCTTGGAGGGTGATGCAGGCACCCAGTGGGGACCACATGGGAGACACATGGCTAGCCTTGATGACATGGAAAGTGACTAATATTTGAAACATTTGAAGGATCCTAAGTTTGGATCGAGGTGAGATTTATACCATTGGAAATATCTTGACTGTAAAGCCTCCTCCAACATTTACCCAAATTCACCAGGCTACGAGGGAAAACATGCATTAAGGGATACTATGACATGTCCTAACCTCCAAGATTCACTTATGGAAGTGGGGTTGACAACGGAACTTATCAACAACAAAATAACATCCTATAGATTTGTAGGACACTTAGAGGTTAAACAACCACCTCGAGTGCCCAAATCCTAAGTTGAATAGTTATTTTACTGATAAAGACTTCCAATTGCAGGCATATCACTAAATCCATGCGAATGTAGGCCTCCATTCACAAGCATAACACTGCATCCATGCAACTACAATCCAAAGTTCTTAGTCTTGAGCCTGCTACCTCAGAATCAGTGCCACCTTTTCATGGCTTGTACTGGCCACTACCCAGAACTTAATGAGACTTTCCATAATGATAAATAATATCAAGAAGAAGCCATTCATACAAAATTTTATCAAGGACTTGACCTAACCAGGCCTAACCATTACAGTCATTTCGTCAAACATATTGAGAACATGTAATCTATAGATCATGAATGCATATTTGAACATAGGAATATGATACTTATTTAAAAATCATCAAGAAGGTATAATTCCCTCTCAAAATAGTTGCAATAACATATATTAGCTCATGCATTCAAAAACCATTGATTTCCTAATCAAAACATGTCTAGAGCCATATAACTTGTTATGAAACCATGAACATAGCCAACATATAACCAGAATAATAACCATGATAGAAAAACCATTAAAGCCACATAATAACAAGCACAATCACCCACAAAATATATGAGGTAAATAGCTCTTATTAACATATCCAAAATCCAACCAAGTCAGGGACTTCCACATACCACCCGACCATATATTGGACTAAACCAAATCTTTCTTTCAACCAATCACCCTCGTGCCATATTCCAAGCATGAATGTGGGACTCAAGACAAAAACAACCAAGGCTTCCTAGAGATTAAACCACCTCCACGCTTAGGCTTTACCACAATCTCGCCAAAATAGGTCAAGGCATTCCTAGGCCCAAGTAAGCACATAAATAACCAGGATTTACTGCAATCCCACCAAAACTGGTCAAGGGATCACTAGGCCCTAAACAAGATTGGATGCCTCAAAATTTATTCCCCAATACCTTGAGAAATTTTCCCATAGACACCATCAAGGTTTACCGTAATCTCGCCAAAACTGATCAAGGGATTCCAAGGCCCTTGGGAATTCTCCTGAGACCACCTCATTCAATTCCAAAACCACATGGTAGTATGAAGCTAAACCAAATTAAAGAACCTAATCACACCATGGATATCCATAAATTTAATGGAAAGGCTGAAACCACTGTCACACCTGGAAAAAACCATGCCAATGACAATAAAAGAACCAAATACATACATCCATGTACCATGCATTCACTAACCAGCTAGGAAATCACACATGCAACCTATTACCTGCAAGTATTCCAATTTCCTACTAAAGCTACTTGATCCAAATTTTCCTTGCTTATCCCTTTCTTTCCTTATCCTTTCTTTGCCTTCCTTTGCTTCTTTCCTCAATGCTAGAGTGCTCCAAGAATGCTCTAAGTGTTCAATATTATGAGAGAGTAGAGAGAGAGCTCCAAAATTGAATTGACAAAAGCTTAAACTAATAAAAGATGTGAACTACTCCTCATAATTCTTTTTATTATTGAGGCCTCTATTTTTTCATTTTCCACAAACTTTCCTTCAATTTTCTCCTCACTCAATTACATGACCTTTCATCTCCCTTTTCTCTTATTTTCCTTTATTTTCATAAATAAAATACAAATTAATTTTTCTTTTCCTTTTCAAAGCCTTTTTCAATGCCTCTTCCAATTTCCCATTAGCCATAATATCCAAAATGAACACCCACTAGGATGTTTTTCCCAACATTTATCTTGGAATATGTGTGCCATGACCTTGGTATTATTTTTCCTTTATTAACTTTATTACATGAACTTTTAACTTGGGGCTATTACAGACCCCTCCCCCTTAGGGGAACACCGTCATGAGTGTTTTATGACACCTATGACCAACAAATCATTTAAAACCAAACATACTGCCAATGGAGTTTTATAACTCAACTTGATGTAGTATTCACAATGAACCTATTAAAAAGAAAACCCAACATGACAACCATAATGCTTATTGGAGCCCTATAACACAACTCATTGTGGTATTCAAAACAAAAACCCTACATAAATATATACATATACCAAAAATCCCTTAACTCAACTGAAAAATAATGAAGGATTCATATCAAACATCTAATCAATGATCTCCCATGTAGCTTGATTGGGCCCAAAGTGTTTCCACTGCGCTTTAACTTTCTCGATTTACCTGTTCTGGAGCATGATCTATTTCCGACATAAAATGCATAAAGGTTCTCGCTGAAATTCTCCTTCTGGATTCACCTACAATACGTACCATTCAATCATATGGTTAACATCATGTTGGCATTATGATATAGGTGTTGTCCTTGATGGAAACTCACTCAGGGGTATGATACAGGTGGCAACTCAATCAGATGACAGATCATAATACAACAGGTCAAGAGAGAGGTATACGCAAGTTAATATTGATGAAAGTGTGTATACACGCGTGTGAGAAGAACAAAAGGCACGTATACATACACACACAGGTTCACGGAAGGAAAGGAGTGTACATGTCGGAAAACCAAGTTTTGGTCCATGGTATTGGTCCATGGTATTTGGTCTGAAGGGTTAACCCCAGGTATTGGGTCCAAGGTATTGGTTCTACATGGTTTTGGACCATGGTATTGAGAGAAGCCTAAACCTATATAAGGAGAAGATCATGAGGCCAAGGGGTGCAAGTGTGTGTGATGAATATTTGATGAAGGGTGTGAGATCTAGTTATGGGTTTGTGATCTGAATCAAGGAGGCTCCTATGTGGTTGATAAAGCGAAGGTACAAGTAATTATCTTTAGATTTGTATGCGGGTTCTCTCTGGTGAAAGCGCATGTACACGTGGTTTAGACACTGTCAAGTAGCCTATATATTATGAGATTTGGTGTTTCAGGTCACTGTTGGTTTTAGTGGTTATTGCAAAGTTATGTTGTCTGTTCTATGTTTTGGTGACTATGTTGTTGACAGGGTTCTAATGATTCAGTATTGGGTCTAAGTTGATGATTGTATTACAGTGGTGATTGTTTTATGGATCCAGTATGAAAATTTATGAAACGTGGTCCCTGGAAGATTGTAGAGTTCAGTAGGTTGACACCTATGTACTGGTAAACATATCGGCCAGTACAAGAGATAGGGGGTTGTAGCTCCCTTCTAGGAGCAGCTGGAAAACGAGTGAAGGTTGGAGCCTTCAGTAGGTCGATGCCTACGTACTAGTAAATGGATCAGCTAGGACAAGAGATAATAAGGTTGTAGCCTTCTATAGGTAGAATCCTGCGTACTGGTATAAGACTGCATTAGTACTATTGTAAAAAGAAGTTTCATATTAAAGAAAGATAGAGACGAATTGCAGCAGGTGGTTTTCACCCACATTAGGTTTCCACCTTATATCATGGTGTTCATGTGTGCTCTTTATGTGTGATGATCTGTTTTGTTTTACTGCACCTGTTTACTGTTAGTATAGTTAATAATGTTCTGATGCACTCATTGAAGATCAACTAACTTAATCATAAGTTTAATGGATATACGCTAGTTTCTTTACACACAGTTGTGTATACACGGGGTTTGTCTTAACAGAAGTAGTGTATATGAATTTGTATGAATTTTTTTTATTGATTTGATAATACTGATTCACCCCCCCCCTAATATTATTTCCAACAATTGGTATCAGAGTAGGTCCTTTAGAAGAAGCTTGATTGCTTGAAGGAAAGATCCATCAGAATGAGTAATCAAGAAAGAGAGGCATCCATCAGGCCACCAATCTTTGATGGGAGAAAATTTTTCCACTGGAAAATAAGAACCACAACATATCTACAATCGCTTGGAACAAATGTTTGGGGAATCGTGGAAGGAGGATACACATATCCATCAGCAATTCCTACCGATACAGCAGAGAGAAAGCAATACGAACTCAATGCCAAAGCTGTTACTGTCTTATTGGGAAGTTTGTCACAATTAGAATTTATGAACGTCATGCATCTCAAATCAGCCAAAGAAATTTGGGACAAAATCATTCTAAGCTAAGAAGGAGATGAACAGGTAAAATGAGCAAAGCTTCAAACTCTCAGAATACGATATGAAAATCTTAAAATACATAGCAATGAAAGCATAGCTGATTACTTTCTGCATATATATGAGATTGTCAATTGTATGAGGAATCTGGGTGAGCAATTTAAGGAAGTTGTCTTAGTTGAAAAGGTTTTAAGATCCCTGTTAGCTAAATTTGATTCCAAAGTCTCTTCCATAGAATAAAAGGAGGATCTGCAGAAAATCACTATGTCACAGCTTCACAGAATCTTAACTGCTTATGAGATGAGAAAAGGAGGACCATCAGATATGAGAGAAGCCACATTCGAAGTATCAATAAATGAATCAGGATATATTTCAGAAGGAGAAGATGAGGTAAATTTTGTCAAGAATCTTGAACGAGGATCTGGAAGGTTCAAAGGTAAGATACCTTTCAAATGCTTTTCATGTGGTAGAGTTGGTCACTACGTTGCTAGATGCCCTCATAACAAAGGAAAGATGTCTGAAGAAGGGAATAGAAGTTATTATACCCATGTTAAAAGTAATGACTCATCCAACAGTGAATAAGACATTAGACTTCTCATGGCATATGAAAAGAAGGACATAGAAACAGAAGAAGTTACCAGATTAAAAGAAAAATTGGAGTCAGTAACCAGAGTAAGGGAGCAATTGTAGGATGTAGTAAAATAACAGAGCATAACAATTTAGAGACTTGAATCGAAGATCCTATCTCCAAAGGAAGATCTTAAAGAATCAAAGAAGCGGAATAGAGAAGCTCTTGAAGAACAAGAACATGAAGTGATCAAATTAAGGCAACAAGTGGAAGAAGGAAGAAAATATGAAGAAAACATAAGGAAGCAATATCTGGAAAAGGAAGAACAACATTAGGTTGAGGTAAATATCTTGAAAAGCAAATTATAAGAAAAGGATAAACTGTTACGATTTCAAGATAGTACTAAGATTTTGGATGACATTCTTGGAAGTCAAAGATCCCCTACTATCAAAGCTGGTCTTGGCTTTTATGAATCAGTTGAAGGTGAATCTAGCTCATAAGGTGAGGCAAGGAACTCTAATGAGAATTTTAAAATGCTCAACAAGGAGATGAGAGGACAACCTCATCAAGAGCCAAGGAAAGAAATTCCTCAAAGAAAAACCTTTACTCCTAACTATGGACATGATAGACGATTATTTCCTCCATTGAATAATGTTGAATGTTATGTATGTCATAATCTTGGACATGTTGCAGCCAGATGCAGAAGTAGAATGGTTCAAGACCGTCACACAAGATCATCACATTCCAGGCACTTCAAAGGATATTGTTTTTCTTTCAATATGTTTGGCCACAAAGCAATTGATTGCAATAGAAGGAACATGAAACGTGTAATATGTTATACATGTAACAAGTTTGGACATAAAGCAAGGGAATGCAGGAGAAAAATTCAAAGTCCAAAGCAAGAGGATTATACATCATCACAATTCTAGGCATTGAAGAAGATAGAATCAGAGACAGAAAGGTGTGACATAACTCAGTTAGTTGACATAACAGACACAGGGGAAACTGAAAGTGTAGACCTTCAGTATTCCATCTTGCATACACTGATATAATGAAGATAAGTCATGTATATATGTGAGTTATAGGCTACAGAGTCGCGTATATGGATCTCAGAAGAAAAAGGCAGCAAAACAGACTCAAGAAATAGTTCGGTCATGATATATGATGGTTGGCATGGGCTCAGGGGGAGCATATGCTTCGAATAATGCATTGTTAGCATTATGGTTAGAAGTCCTTTGGTGATGATGCTTATTGACACATCTTGCTAATTGACCAAGAGAATGGATTGCAGGTTATGATGGTGTATGATAGTTGCTGATAACTATCATGGTCATGTTTAGGTCCTTGATCTTTGTGAGACATATGATGTATCTTGTTACCCCACTACGCATGGGATGCATGATGTAATGGTTCTTATGTTTGAGTCAAAAATGGTGTATGTATGAGTCTTTAGGAAGGTCATTGACAATGTATGTATAGAGTCATGTTATGCTTTTGCAGACCTTGCATGTGCTTAGGGGGAGCATGGACGGATTGGTACTTCTTGGCATGTACAAAGGTGGAGCTCAATCAGAAATTTCAGCATCTACTCAGGGGAAGCATGGACATCAAAATGTATATCAAAGAAGAGAATATCTTGGTACACCCTTTTCCCTTGATGTCAAAGGGGGAGAGTGACTTGGTGTGGTGGTTGCCATCAAGTCCAAAGGGGGAGATTGTTGGCATTATGATACAGGTGTTGTCCTTGATGGCAACTCACTCAGGGGTATGATACAGGTGCAACTCAATTAGATGACAGATCATAATACAACAGGTCAAGAGAGAGGTATACGCAGGTTAATCTTGATGAAAGTGCGTATACACGCAGTTGAGAAGAACAAAATGCGCGTATACATACACACGCAGGTTCACGTAAGGAAAGGAGTGTACATGTCGGAAAAACAAGTTTTGGTCCGTGGTATTAGGTCCATGGTATTTGGTCTGAAGTGTTGACCCCAGATATTGGGACCAAGGTATTGGTTCTACATGGTTTTGGACCATGGTATTGAGAGAAGCCTAAAACTATATAAGGAGAAGATCATTAGGCCAAGGGGTGCAAGTGTGTGTGATGAATATTTGATGAAGGGTGTGAGATCTAGTTATGGGTTTGTGATCTGAATCAAGGAGGCTCCTATGCGGTTGATAAAGCGAAGGTATAAGTAATTATCTTTAGATCTGTACATGGGTTCTCTCTGGTGAAAGCATGTGTATACACGGTTTAGACACTATCAAGTAGCGTATATATTATGAGATTTGATGTTTCAAGTTGCTGTTGGTTTTAGTGGTTATTGTAGCATTCTGTTGTCTGTTCTATGTTCTGGTGACTATATTGTTGACAGGGTTTCAGTGATTCAGTATTGGGTCTAAGTTGATGATTGTATTGCAGTGGTGATTGTTTTATGGATCCAGTATGAAAATTTATGAAATGTGGTCCCTGGAAGATCGTATATTTCAGTAGGCCGACGCCTACGTACTGGTAAACATATCGGCTAGTACAAGAGCTAGGGGGTTGTAGCTCCCTTCCAGGAGCAGCTAGAAAATGAGTGAAGGTTGGATCCTTTAGTAGGCCGATGCCTACGTACTAGTAAATGCATTAGCTAGTACAAGAGCTAAGAAGGTTGTAGCCTTCTGCAGGTAGAAGCCTGTGTACTGGTATAAGACTGCACCAATACTATTTTAAAAAGAAGTTTCTTATTAAAGAAAGATAGAGACGAATTGCAGCAGGTGGTTTTCACCCACATTGGGTTTCCACCTTATATCATGGTGTTCATGTGTGCTATTTATGTGTGATGATCTATTCTGTTTCACTGCACCTGTTTACTATTAGTATGGTTAAGAATGTTTTGATGCACTCGTTGAAGATCAACTAACTGAATCATAAGTTTACTGGATATACTCTAGTTGCTTTACACACAGTTTTGTATACACATAGTTTTCCTTAACAGAAGTAGCGTATATGAATCTGAATGAAAAAGTTTTATTGATTTGATAATACTAATTCACCTGCCCCTCTCAGTATTATTTCCAACACATCCTTCACATATATTCTAAGAAATGAAACATGGAAAACATCATGGATTTTCACTATCAGTGACAGTGAAAGTCTATTGGCTGCTAGTGCAATCCTCTCAAGGATATCAAAATGCCCTCAATGCCAAGGTTCCAACTTAGCACATGATACAATCCTCAAGGAGATTCTCTTGGGCTTTATGCATAAGTAAACATGTCCCCTAAGATGAAACTCTTTAAATATCTTATGGTGATCTACATAAATCGTTTGTCTATCTTGTGTTTCCTTTAAATTCTTCTTAATAACTTGCATTTCCTATTCCATCTCTGCCAACATGTTTGTTCCTATCAATACCCTATTCAATGGATCACTCTAGATGATGGGAGTATTACAACTCTACCCATAAAGTGCCTCAAATGGACTCATCCCCAATGAATCCTGATACCCATTATTATAAGAAAACTCAACCAGTGGAAGATACTCCTCCCACCTCCTCTGCTAGTGCATAACATATAGCCTCAACATGTCCTCTAGATTCCTATTGACTCTCTTTTTCTGTCCATGTGTCTGCACATGATATGCTATACTAAAGGCCAAGTTTGTACACGATCCTACAAATAACTCCTTCGAAAACCTGGAAGTGAACTTGGCATCTCTATCTGACATAATATTCTTAGGAATACCATGTAATCTTACTATCTTCCTGATAAATACCTATTCTCTCTCACTTAATGAATAAGTAGACTTAACTACTATGGAGTGGGATACATTGGTCAACCTGTCAAAAAAAACCATAATAGAATCGTGTTGTCTAGATGTCCTTGCCAAAATTGTAATGAAATCCATGGAAATGGCCTCCCATTTCCATTCCCGAATCAAAATTGGTTGCAGTAAACCACATGGATGCTTGTCTGTTTTTACCTATTGATAATTCAAACACCTTGTGACAAACTCTACTGCCTATTTCTTCAGATTCGACTAATAGTAGAGTTTCTTCACATCCGTTAAAATATTTTGATGTCTCAAATGACCTGAATATGGCTTGACATGAAATTCCCTCAAGATAATATTTTTTATCTTACTCTTGTTTGACACATAGATCCGATTCCCAAATATCACCAAACCATATATAATAAGATGACAATCCACATCCTGATCACCTATACCCTAATGTTGTAACCTATGCCTAAGCTCCCCATACCTGTCATCTTTCTATCCTTCCTCCAAGATCTTATCTTGTAAATTTGTCCCATATGTATGATTTACCTGTACTCTTCTGCTAATAGTATCTGCAACCTTGTTCTCCTTTCCCTTGATGTACTTGATCTCAAAGTCAAACTCACTGAGTGTGTCCAACCATCTAGCTTTCTTGGTATTTAGATTAGGTTAGTTGAAAGAATATCTTAGCCCATTGTGGTCACTCATCATAATGAACTTCCTACCAAGAAGATGGTGCATCCACATCTTCAATGCATGAATGATCTCTACCAACTCAAGATCATGCGTCACATAATTATGCTCATGCTCATTCAATTTCCTTGACTCATAACATACCATTGGTCCCTCCTGCAACAAGACTCCACCAAGTCCTTTCTTGCAAGAATATGTACATACCATGAACTCTTTATCTAGATTTGCAATCTTTAGAACTAGAACATTTGTAATCAATTGATTGAAGTGCGCAAAACTAGATGAAAATTCTTCTGTCCATTCAAATTTCTTTCCTTTCCTCTGCAAATATGTAATAGGATAAGTAGTCCGTGAGAGTTTTTTGATGAACCTCCTGTAATAACTTGCTAACCCGTTGAATGATATGAACTCATCCACATTCCTATTGATATCTTTGATCTTTTTTAGATCCATTGCTATTCCTTCCTTGGAAACAACATGTCCCAAGTAATGTACCTTTGTCTAAAAGAAACTTCATTTACTAAGCTTGGGATACAACTGATCCTCTCTTATCAATCTTAACACTCCTCCTCAGTGTTCAGCATGCTCTTCCTCATTCTTAGAATATATCAATATATCATCAATGAATACTAATGGGTCCCATCAATAGGTATAGTTTGAGGCCCATTATGCTACCCTCCACCCCTTAAAAGTCTCCTTTTCTCACATTAATTTTCATTTTTAACCATAATATGCCTAGTAGGAAGACTAAAGGGTATGTTTCATATTTTTTGGCCTAATGTGATTAATATGCAAGAAAAAAGAGCATTTTTGGAGATATTTACCATGCATGGGTTGACTGGATACATGTAAAGAGAATATAGGGGGGATTTTCCACTGTATTAACTTCCAAACTCAACTTTAGATCAAAGATTCCTCACAAATAGCTTGAATTCACTAGCACTTGAGGAACTCCAATGCATGTGAAGATCCAAGGCAACCAAATCCACCAATATCAAGATTTTGAAGTGAATCACTCCTCTTTTCAAGGGAGGTTCCCCTCAACTACATTTTTGTATAAATAAACTAGCCAAAAGGCTCATTAGGATTCTAATTGTTGTTGTAGCTAGGAGTAGCTACTCAAAGCCTAGTGCTTGACATTGTTATTTTCATCCTTCATATGATGTATGTGAATCTTATTTTCTATTAATGAGAAGTTCACCATTGGTCTACATGTGAGTTAGTTTTGGAGGGCTGAAACCCTTGGGTTGGGCCCAACTCAGAGGCTTCAGTACCTCTCTTCTATTTTTTCCTTGTTCTTATTCAATTCATTGCAATTCCTTTTTGTTTGAGTAGGTATTATGTCATAAAAACTTGTAGTTGCAGGTTTTCCTATCACCTCTCTTGTGGGAAGAGTGATTGGAAGATCTACAATAAAAACCCAAATATATATGTTTATGATTTATTGGAAATTGTTAAGTTTTGGACTGCAATCCTTCTACATGTTTCGTTTCTGCAACTTAGAAGTTAGCAACATTAGTTTGGAAGTTTGAGTTGTGTTGTAGGGTAGAGTAGATTTAATAAAATTCAACTCATCCTTTCCATTGTTGAATTGAGGCTTCTGTTATCCATATCAAGTTCATGAGATATATTTTGGTGTAAATCACATGATATTTCATTTGTCAACGTGTTTCGAACCAACCAGTGTGGTTCATCTCAGGACAAGTTGAAGTATCGGATCTAGCTTAGCATCTTAAATAGTTATATTAGAACATCCAATGGCTATAATTCTTGACCAGATAATGGCTATATTGTCCAACGGCTAAATTTGATCGGGAAATGGTTAGAATGACTGGATTAGGGGCAAAAACCTATATTTAAATAAATAAATTAATTAAAATAAAAGTGAAGGGACCATTTATAGTTATAAATATATATTAAACTAAATTAACTATAAAATAAATTAATACAAATTAATATTTAATTATAAAAGTTATTATAAATATTAGAGTAATTAATAGTCAGTTATAAAAGTTTATGAGAGGTTTTTCGGCACAAATCACATGATATTTCATTTGTCGACGTGTTTTGAACCAGCCAGTGTGTTTCATTGTCTGGACAAGTTGAATGAAATTTTTTTCCTAAATAGTGGTAGTGACTTGATAGGCCTCCTCTAACCTTGACTACAACCTATCCTTTAGCAAGTTCTCCTTCTTCTATGCTTCCTCCACCTATGCTAAGAGCTTCTTACCCTCTTGTAATTTGGCAAGGCACTGCGCTGGTGCTATGGAGCGTGCAATTTCCATAACTTCATCATACTGTCACTGCAGCTCCCTGACATCAGTGTTAAATGTCTGCATGTTCGGATCCTCCTGTAGATTGGTCACTAGCTCCATAGTTTTCTCAAACAATGTTGTATAGTCACCAATTGTGGCATCTAGGGTAGCCATTCCTTCCTTTATCGTGGCTCCGCGTTGCTCCCGGACCTTAGGTGAAGTCGCGTGCTACAACTTTAACTGTAACTATATAATCTTCATGTTGAGATCAAATGCTACATGTCCAACCTCTGCTTTAGCCTCATGCACTGTAGTGGCTAGTTTTCTGATCTTTGCTTTTGGTTATGCATCCTCCGAGATATGAAGCTCAGGCACTGTCTTGCATGCCTCTGCAACTGTTGACTCTAGTCATGAGCTATGCTCTTGTGTCATCTCCCTTTCCTTCAGAGCCTGTGTCTTTTTAGCGAACATCTGCTCATTTTTCACTCTGTACTCACTGATGAGGTTGAGGGTGCGTTGCTGCCGGGCTCTCAATTCATCTACCAGCCCTGCATGCAGTGTATGTGTTATAGAAATTTTTGTGCCTTACAGCATTGAGCATGAAATGTCCATAATCTAAGGGATCCAAAGTCCCTAAACATGTTGTTCCTACCCCTAGAGGAACAAGGCTAACAAACCACATCAATTCACAGAAGTTCTCCACCAGAAACTGCTCAAAAACAAGTCAATTCAGGATCAATTCAGTGGCTCCACTAGCTGTCTGCGCTGAATGTCAAAGCCAACTCTGGCTACCTGCACTGCAACGCAGGTAGAAGCACTATCAGGGTGCGTTGAGCGAGAATTGCCAAATGGCAAGTTCATTCCAAGAGGTGTCAAGACCCAGGAAGCTTCGAGAATCTTCCTCAATGACACTTGCCTCAGTGAATTCGACTAGTGATGAGTAAGAGGTTCCCAATCTCCAAGTGGAAGCAAGAACCTCCAAGTGGAATCAAGAACTGACAGAGGGAGAGGACACTAGTCAGATCTCATCCTCTCTCCAAACATCTATATATGGATCTCTCCTCCATGAGATGCTTGTTCTATAACCTGCCCTTCGGGCAAGCCCATCGCTATGTTTTAACGAGCCTAGCGATATTGAAACTCGTTCTCGTCTAAAGACAAGTTTGTTGCTATTTAATGATTTTAACGAGTCTAACGACAAAGATAACTCGGTTCTTTTCATTTTTAGAGAGTCTGAAAAGATACATAAAGTTAACTCCAAAAGTCCTTTTTCGTCATCTAATCCCTTAGGTCCGAAAAAGTATAAAACAATACAGAAGGGATGAATTTTCGATAGTTTTAACGAGCCGAATAAAACAAGCGCTCGATCTTTTTGTGCAATAATCCCTCATGTCCAAAAAGATTAAAATCTAGAGGAGGGATAGCACTTCCTGTCCCTTTAACGAGCTGGAAGGCCAAGGACTCGACAATCTTTTCATATTTTATGAGTCAGATGAAAAGAGCTTAAAGAAGACTCGTCTTTTGAGGAACGAGTGATAAAACGGGTTAGCAGCTGATTCCAGGTACAGGTTGGAATTTTCCAATCACAACAGTGTCACAAGGATGGCTAGTGAAATCACTCTTCGCAGCTGTTCCTCAAAATGGGTAAACAATCATATGGAGGTGAACGATTGGCCAAATGAAAAGTGGAGGTGATGTGGCGATGTCTTTCCATGTTCGACTTCGGAACATTTCTCACATGGATCGACTTGTACTTAGAGTGAAGATCGAACGAGTTTGCAGACCCCGGATCTAGTTTCATCCATCCGGGCTGCGATATATATTCAGGAAAGATAAAGACATTGACATGTACATCATTGCAGCAGATAATCATCCTACCCAAAGGATGATAATTTCATCAAAATTATCAGTCTACCATCAGACGATTGTCTGTTCTACGTACAGAAAAATGAATTTATAAAGCTGAGCATGGGAATGCCCGCCTCAGCTAGATCATGAAAGCAGTATGAAAAATAATGTATTGTATTGTATCTTATTACAGGTCTCCTCCCAACATCGGATGAACTTCGGATCCTCCTGATAAAGCATTTCACCCGATAAACGGCCTCATACTTTAGGGGGCAACTGTTATAGACATTTTTGTGCCTTACAACATTGAGCATGAAATGTCCATAATCTAAGGGATCCAAAGTCCATAAACATGTTGTTCCTACCCCTAGAAGAACAAGGCTAACAAACCACAGCAATTCACAGAAGTTCTCCACCAGAAACTGCTCAAAAACAAGTCAATTCAGGATCAATTCAGTGGCTCCACTAGCTGTCTGTGCTGAATGTCAAAGCCAACACTGGCTACCTGCACTGCAACGCAGGTAGAAGCACTACCAGGGTGCGTTGAGCGAGAATTTCCAAATGGAAAGTTCATTCCAAGAGGTGTCAAGACCCAGGAAGCTTCGAGAATCTTCCTCAATGACACTTGCCTCAGTGAATTCGACTAGTGACGAGTAAGAGGTTCCAAATCTCCAAGTGGAAGCAAGAACCTCCAAGTGGAATCAAGAACTGACAGAGGGAGAGGACACTAGTCAGATCTCAAGCTGACTCATCCTCTCTCCAAACATCTATATATGGATCTCTTCTCCATGAGATCTAGAGGCTGGAATTTTGTTATTGTAAAGAATTGATGTTGGTTTGAGGTTGGAATCATTGGGTTCTTAATGCTTGGAAGGGGGTGAAGATAGGAATTCCATTTGCTGGGAAGGAGATGCTGGATTGGAGCCCTCTGGGTTGTATCTCTTCCTGAACCTTGTTATTCATC
The DNA here is from genome assembly GCA_031772625.1 of Pinus tabuliformis. Taxonomy (NCBI): domain Eukaryota; kingdom Viridiplantae; phylum Streptophyta; class Pinopsida; order Pinales; family Pinaceae; genus Pinus; species Pinus tabuliformis. Next base: position 1,066,181,818 of record CM062820.1, read on the forward strand.
AATAAAGCTATCTTGTTTTCTCCTATATACTGGTGTATATTTGATGTATGATTGCATTGGTATGTTTAGTTTATTTCTAATCCTGAACTAGTTATGAATATGAATCCATGTCTTGTGTAGTGTTCTCTTCTTGTGATCTTGCAGAAACCTCTTTAAGTTGGGCGAGCGAGAAGGCAAGTAGCTGGGAACCCTCAAAGAGAAGAGAGACCGGATCGAGGGACAAACGGAAGACACCGGTTAGTCCATCTATCTCTCTTCATTCTTAATTCATAAAGGAAGAATACTAGAATAGCTGTCTTTGTTTGTTGCTAAGGCACTGTCACACCTTAGGTGGATAGGATCGTCCTGCATAGGCATTTTTCCCCACAACAGTATGGAGGGTCTCATTGGAGAGCACCACTATATTCAATCCAATGTTTTTGATAGTACTTAGGATAATGCGATGATCGACAGACTCTATGCGAAGGGACCCATCTGTCAATGCTATAGTTCTGAGGTCAAGTTTCCTTACTAACTCTGCTGCTTGGCTCATCCCAAGTTCTAGGCTCACTTGCTACATGCTCCCTTACTCTGCGCTCGCTTGTCCATTGCCCACCTGTATCCTACTTGCCTAGAGTTGCAGCTCATGCATATCTTTTTGTATGCTCCCTAGCGTCTGCATGTATTGATGCTCAAATTGTTGCAATACTTTGGTTGTGGTATCCCTTATTTTATCCCCAATATCATGGAGATCACCTTTTGTTAACACCATGGGATCCACTTGCGATTTATCAAATTTCTTCTTTTTTCGTTGTACCTTCTTGCTGCTCCTTGCCATGTTTCTTCATAATGAATGGGGTGATCTGCACCTCATCTCCTCCTATAATTTGATCGATCTAGTGATCCACAACCTGCATGATCCTATTTTCAGCACGGGGGATTCACTCAATGAACCTCTGACCTATCACGTGCGTTCATGGAATATTAAACTATATCCCTAATTTGACTATATATTGGAAAATACCCCTAAAATTCACATTATTTAACCCCTACCAATACAAACCTAATACACCTTCTCAATTTAAAAAGCCCCTACTTCCACTAGATATTGTAGGTATCCATTTTTTCATTAACATTTTTTATAGCCCTTTATATTTTTTCATTAACTTTGAGCTCCATTTTTTATACCTGCCAATAAAAAAACCCTTTACCCCCTATATATCCCCCAATATATTATGCCATTTTTTCCTCAATATATATCCCCCAATATGAACTCACGTGGTATGGTATGTTGAAATGTGCAACAAGAAATGCTAAAAACAGAAGATGCTAAAAATAGCACTTCTATAAATAGCCAGGCCATAAATAGCAGTTCAACGATTGGAGATCTTAGCTACAATGGGTGAAAAGTGAAAGTGCTAAAAATAGGCTTTCTAAAAATAACATTTCAGGATCCCTTCTTATTTTAGTCAGTCCTTGGACTAAACATAGGAAGTAAAATTCGAATTTGATATTAACAGTAGTTTGTAAATTGATTAATTAATCCATCTTGAGTTAATTAGTTAAGGAATTATGAACTTGAAGTCTATGTGAGGACATGCAACAGTTTCTCCTTTGATTGATGGATTTATCCATCAGTTAAAGAGACAAGAGTGAGTTGTAATATTGAGTTGTAATTAGTTGGCTCAGTTAATTGAGTCAAGTCCAGTTAGATTAATTTAACAATTTGTTAAATTAATGAGAGTTTAGTTAGTTAATGCTGGCATGTATGTATCTATTGTATTTCAGATAACTGTGTATTCACTCATGGATAACTCATGCATGTCAGTTCAGTAAGAGACCCAGTTGAGATTAGATGGAGGGGCAATGTACTATCAGTTGCTAGGATATTCCTTGGTGAATATTCCTTACATGTAGAAGGAATATTATTCCTTATGGATTGCGCAGTTGGACCTGAGATTACAGTGAGTGTGATGAGGCCAATTCACACATGTGATATCATTGGACCCCAATCAAAACTTCGTAACGAAATAGGAGGCTTGGAAGGCTTGAGGAAGATATATTCTATGTCTATTGAGTCTGTGAGTTGTATTGTTTGATTACAGAGAGAGCAGGATAGCTTGAGAGTTGATTCTTTTTGTAACTTGAACAAGATTTCCACTTGTATGACAATACAAAGTTAGGGTTTTAGGTTGGTGCTTTCCCCAGTGTTATATCTTTTGTGTTATGGTTGATTACTTCTCATTCTCAGTTATATCTGTTCATGCTTGATGTTGCTCATGTTCGATTAATATTCCGCTCAATTGTTGTAGAAGTAGATCAACTGTTTTGCTTTAGTACATTGCATTACCAGGTGATCTACAGTGGGAAATTTCTACATGGTATCAGAGGAAAGGTGATCAAGGAAGAACAATATACAAGCAAGAGAAGTTCAAAGTTTGATTTCTGAATATTGAATTGAGTTCTTATCGCATCTATTTCACTGATGGCATTCAGTGGTTTAATACTTGAATATTCCCTTGAAGGCAGTTCAAATTATATATCCTAGAAGGATCACATGGAGGCAGTATTAGAAGATAACGGTGTAAAGGACTTTATTGATCAAGAAGTCCAAAAGCCGACTGATGCTACTCAACTGGCGGAATGGAAAAAGTGTGTGGCTAGAGCAAGGAGAATCCTCCTGGAGGGAGTTCAAGATCACATTGTCTCGAGCCTCCATGGGAAGGAGACTCTATTTCTGATGTGGAAAAAATTGAAAGATCTTTATTAGAATAGCAGCGATCAAAGGAAGCTGGTGCTAAAAGATAAACTTCGAAAGATCAAGTGAAAAAAGGGCGACACAATCTCTACGTACCTGAACAAGCTCACCACCTATAGGGATAAGATTGGAAGCGTAGGGATCATGACATCTGATGATGACATGGTAAGTCTTACACTCCTCAGTCTTCCTAAGAGCTGGCATAGCTACGAGGACTTAGTTAATGGAAGAGAGAAACTGCCAGATTGGGAACGACTTTGGTTAGATTTGATGCAGGAGGAGATAAGGCGAAGCACCCAAGATGGATCTTCATCAAAACTAGATGATGAAGAAAATATAGCTTTAGCGAGTAAAGCTAAGAAAGGGAAAGGGAAGTCATCCCAATCCAAATCTTCTCATGGTGGGAAGAAGGTTGACAAGTCGAAGGTGTGAAGCTTTCACTGTCATGAAGTGGGCCATTATGCAATGAATGTCCACAAAAGAAATCCAAGAAAGGTTCCTCCAAGGGATCTGATGGTGATGCATTAGCCTCACAATTTGAGTTGGATTTCTCACTTATCACATGCATGGTTTCATCCATGGTCGGATGTGTTTGGTACCTGGACAGTGGAGTTTCTTTCCATATGTCAGGTGACAAGAATCTTTTCAATCCATTAGAGGAGAAGGATCTCTAGATGCAGATCGAGATGGGTGATGATGGAAAGTACTGTGTCTCCGGTGAAGGTACAATTATGTTTCAAAGGGAGCATGGTGCTCCTCTTACCCTAGCTACTATTAAGTATGTACCAAGTTTGAAAAAGAATCTTGTGTCTATTGCTATGCTAGAAGATAAAGGCCATGATGTAGTCTTTAGTAAAGGAAAAAATTTTCTGAGGCATATCGGCATCGGAGAGACCAAGCGAAGTGGGATTCAAGTAAAGAATCTCTACAAGCTAGAGGTAAATGATTGTGCTATGCTGAGTTCCAAAGCAGAGGTGGTGCAAAGCCAAGATGTTGGCGAGCTATGGCATAGGAGACTAGGCCACTTACATCACGGGGCATTGAAGATCATGCAACAAATTTCTACCAGCTTACCCAAGGGAAAACTAGAGCAAACAGATACATGCAAAGGATGCACCCTGGGTAAGTATGCAAAAGCTTCCTTTCAGGATCAGGATAGTAGAGCTACAGAAATCCTAGAGTGAGTTCACTCAGATGTATGTGGACCATTCTCTACAGCCTCCACCGCTAAGCAAAGGTATTGTGTTATTTTTACTGATGATTTTTCTCGTAGATGCTAGATCTACTTTATGCAAAAGAAGGATTAGACCTTCTTGAGGTTTTGTGAGTGTAAAGCCTTGACTGAGAAAGAATAAGGAAATAATGTAAAAGCCTTGCGTAGTGACAATGGTGAAGAGTATTTTTCCCAGCAGTTTAAAGACTTCTGTGTAGCAGAAGGAATTAAATGGGAATTGACGACACCTCATAAGCCACAACAGAATGGGGTGGCGGAAAGCAAGAATAGATCTATTGTGGTAGAAGCTCGAGCGATGTTGCATGACCAAGGCCTACCACTTCATCTGTGGGCTGAGGCATGCAATACAACAGTGTACCTTCAAAACAGAAGTCCTCATTGTATCTTGGGGATGAAGACACTTATGGAGGCTTTTCGGGGAAGCGAGCAGATGTGAGTCACTTCCACATATTTGGATCATCAGTTTATTGTCATGTGACCAAAGATTATCGGAAGAAGCTAGACCCAACAGCTGAGTTGGGGATACTTGTGGGGTACATGGATACACCCCACAACTATCATGTGTTTCTGCCTACTAGTCAGAGGACCGTAGTGTGCAGGGATCTGAAGTTCGACGAGCAGAGAGCCATGCGAGTGTCACTTGAAAGGGAGCTCAAGTTGCATGGTGATGAGGAAATTTTAGTTCCAAAGGAGGAGGAGCCTCCTGATGATGTGGATCAGCCATATGCAGAGGATCTAGTAGTGGAGACCACCACTCCTAGAGAGTCTTCCAGAGATGGGCAGAAATGCTCATTGGAGGCTGACAGATTGATGCTATATGCGAGAGAGAATGTGGGGCAGCCATCCTCTTAACGTAGACAGAGGGGATCTCCCGAGAGATACACTGGCTACATGGCCCTGGTTAAGGAGTGTGTAGCGACCGAACCTTATTCTTTTCAAGAGGCAGTGCAACAACAAGTCTGGGTTGATGCAATGGTAGAAGAGTATGATTCTATCATACAGAACAGTGTGTGGGATGTTGTCCCTAGACCTGGGGAACAGTTAGTGGTTAGTTCCCGATGGCTTTACAAGGTAAAGAAGGCAGCTGATGGCAGTGTTGAGAAACATAAGGTAAGGTTTGTTACCCGAGGTTTCTCACAGGTTGAGGAGATCGACTACGATGAGACCTTTACTCCCATAGCAAGGTACTCATCTATCAGATCGATGCTAGCTCTATCACCTCAGATGGGTTGGAAGATCCATCAGATGGATGTGAAGACGAAATTCCTCAATGGGAAGATTGAGGAAGAGGTATACATTGAGCAACCTGAAGGATTTGAGACCTTTGATCACGAGTCGCATGTTTGCCAACTCAAGCGAGCACTGTACGGGCTGAAGCAAGCACCTCGTACTTCGTATACCAGGATCGATAGCTATTTCACCGGATTGGGCTTCACCAAGAGTGAAGCAGATGCAAACCTTTACCACATCATGGTAGAAGGTAAGCCATTGATTATTTTACTTTATGTTGATGATCTAATTTTGACAGGTGATGATCAGCTAATCAAATCTTGCAAGGAGAACCTTGCAATAGAGTTTGAGATGAAGGACATGGGCCTCATGCTCTAATTTCTAGGCATGGAAGTGTGGCAGAAATATGGGGAAGTTTTTGTGTCTCAAGGCAAGTATGCCAATGAGATACTCAGGCGCTTTCACATGGAGAAGTGCAAACCCATGTAGACTCCTCTAGCTAGGAACTGGAGGAAGGAGGATGCTACTTCAGGTGAGGTAGTAGCTGCTACTATTTATCAGTAGCTGGCGGGTTAACTCATGTATTTGGTGAACACTAAACCCGATTTATGCTTTGCATTGAACCGACTAAGTCAAGCTATGGTTCAACCTACCGAGCTAGTTTGGAAGGAAACGAAGCATGTGATGAGATATGTCAGAGGCACTACACAGTATGGATTATGGTACAGATGGATAGAGGGAGTGAAGCTGCAAGGCTTCATAGATGCGGATTGGGCTGGTAGTCCATTAGATAGGAAGAGAACTTCTGGAGGAATCTTCAACCTTGGTTCAGCTACAATTTCTTGGTATAGCAGGAAATAGAGATTAGTTTCACTTAGCTCAGTAGAGGCTGAATACATGGCTGCCACTCAAGTAGCATGCGAGGCCATTTGGATGTGGAAGATTCTAGTGGGATTGTTTGGTTAGATGATGGATCGTACAGTGATATACTGTTATAATCAGAGTTGCATAAAACTCTCTAAGAATCTAGTGTTCCATGATAGGTCCAAGCATATAGATATCCGTTACCATCATCTACGGGACTGTGTGGTCAAGAGGGTCATGATGTTGCAGTATGTTTCGATCGAGGAGTAGGATGCAGATATTTTGACTTAGGCATTATCAAAATGCAAGTTCAAGTTCCATAGAGACATGATCGGGGTTATTGATAATCCCTTTCTTATTGAGAGGGACTGTTGAAATGTGCAACAAGAAATGCTAAAAATAGCATTGCTATAAATAGCAGTTCAGCCATTGGAGATCTTAGCTACAATGGGTGAAAAGTGAAAGTGCTAAAAATAGCTTTTCTAAAAATAGCATTTCGGGATCCCTTCTTATTTTAGTCAGTCCCTGGATTAAACATAGGAAGTAAAATTCGAATTTGATATTAACAGTAGTTTGTAAATTAATTAATTAATTCATCTTGAGTTAATTAGTTAAGGAATTATGAACTTGAAGTCTATGTGAGGACATGCAATAGTTTCTCCTTTGATTGAGGGATTTATCCATCATTTAAAGAGATAAGAGTGAATTTTAATATTGATTTGTAATTAGTTGGCTCAGTTAATTGAGTCAAGTCCAGTTAGATTAATTTAACAGTTTGTTAAATTAATGAGAGTTCAGTTAGTTAATGCTTGCATGCACATAACTACTGTATTTCAGATAACTCAGTATTCACTCATGGATAACTCATGCAAGTCAGTTCAGTCAAAGACCCAGTTGAGATCAGATGGAGGGACAATGTACTATCAGTTGCTAGGATATTCCTTGGTGAATATTCCTTTCATGCAGAAGGAATATTATTCCTAATGGATTGCGCAGTTGGACCTGAGGTTACAGTGAGTGTGATGAGGCCATTTCACACATGTCATATCATTGGACCCCAATCAAAACTACACAAGGAAATAGGAGGCTTGGAAGGCTTGAGGAAGATATATTATATTTCTATGAGTCTGTGAATTGTATTGTTTGATTACAGAGAGAGCATGATAGCTTGAGAGTTGATTCTTTTTGTAACTTGAACAAGATTTCCGCTTTTATGATAATACAAAGTTGGTGTTTTAGGCTGGTGCTTTCCCTAGTGTTATATCTTTTGTGTTATGGTTGATTACTTCTCATTCTCAGTTATATCTGTTCATGCTTGATGTTGCTCATGTTCGATTAAGCTTCCGCTCAATTGCTGTAGAAGTATATCAAGGGTTTTGGTTTAGTAAATTGCATTACCAGGTGATCTACAGTACGAAATTTCTACATGGTATTGCTCCCCTAGTGAAGCCCCTATGGTTTTTAGAGGTTTCTAATTGTCACACTAATTTTGGAGTCCACAGTATCAGATTATCGAGCTTCCACCTTCCTTTCCTATTTGTCAATTTAGCCAACCAATCATACAGTTCAATGGGGAAGGTGCAAAATAAAATTTCACGCATCTCCGTATACAAATACTTGTTCAACCACTCTTCCTTTGACAACCATGAATTCCTATTTTCTTGTGCTGCAAACTCATGAATCTTCTGATCCAACCACTTTTCAATTTCCTTCTTGGTCGGATTCAGTGATGGGACATCACACATCTCTTTCAACAAGATCCCAGTCCCAACAACAAAACCATTTGTTGGCTTAGGGGGTCCTGACCTAGGTTCTGAGTTAGTTGTGCCAACCAACAAATTTGTACACTATTGGCCCTTTCAGCAACAACCCATGTAGCGTAGGTTACAATCTCACTTGAAGTAGTATGGGGGGATGCAAGAACCAAGTTTCTACATCCAGAGAATAATGTGATGTCTTTTGGTGCCTCAGATTTGCCTTGTTCAGATCAATACACTCCTAGGGCACATTGTTGCAACTCCATTGAACAGCCTTCAGACCTTCGCGAAGGTCTACGATTAGTCTTTATGGACCTTTAACTGTCAATCTATCTACTTACATGCATCAAGAAGCAGTCCTACATTAGGGTTCGCTTAGGTTTTCTTAAGTGAGTAATAAACATTCGAGAAGTCATAAGAGTCTGCGTGAAAGTACTTAAACATGAATTGCGTACATCATAAACATGTTTTCATGAGAATTGCGTAACATTCAATCAATATTTGATAAAACACATCATTCATTGACAAAAAATATCATAAACAAGAATAAACATAAATACACAATAATTCTTCAGAAACTGTCTTTATTGATCTTCAATTTAGGATTACAGACTCAACATTGCCCTACGCACTCAGCTGTAGGGGTTGGTGCACTCAACTGTGGACTCTACCTAGGCCTCTGTGCATTTAGATGCATATCCTTTCTTCTCCTATATTACCCACTTCTCTTCACTATCACTTCTCATCCATCATCAATTACTTCCCCAAAAAACATATGCCTTAGACTCTCTAATGCACACCTATTTATAGCCTTTTGCATACAATGCCATGGTCCGCAGACCATGGGTGGATCTGAAAACAAACTCAATATTTACATAAAAAAAGGGGCTAAACCCCTTTGACTCCTAATCCTCTATGCACTCCACATCCACAAATCATGGATACTTTACATTAATTATTACAAAAATGTATCAAAACTTGGGTTATTTTAACCCGAAAACTGACCCAGGGGACCCCATCCCAACAAGGATGGCTAATTGTACACTTGATCTTGAGTCACTCAAGCTAGTTCTTCTTTGAGGGATCATTAAGGATGTAATGGAAACCCTCAACATGATGTCTCAAGGAGATATCTACCAATTTCCTTATGATGACATAAAAACTATATTCAGGAATCACTCTAGCGCTACAAGGAAAAAGGGTAGGTCTAACCAAAGGTTGGTCAGTTCCTCTTCCTCTACAAAAACCATCAATAATGAGATAGGAAGTATGTTGGAGGATTTTAAGAGTGAAATTTTTCATACCTTTTACATGCAAATAGAAGGTAAGCAAGAGGAAGTAGAAAGGGCACTAGCTATATTTTGCACTAGACGTACTAAGAGACATCCTAGGAAGGAGTGCCCACTAAATGTCATAGAATTTTTCTTAGTATGTGAAGAAATCCATGCAATAGAGAAATGTCCCTCTCTACTAGGCCTAAAGGTTGTATACCAATGGGTAGAAGGTGTTTCAGAGAAACTCTGCTTCATTAACCAAAGGATTCCTCTAGGCCCTTGGCCGTATCAATAGGGCATGCAAGGTGCACACTATCCTCATTAAAATCCAAATCATTAAGCCACTCTCATTCTTGGTATCCTTCCACTCATATATCATGGTCCACACCCCCTCATTTTCCTTATTCTCCTCAATATCCTCCTGAACCTATCAACCCTCCTTTTCAGCCATATCCACCCCAATCTTTCTAATGGGCAACCCTCACCAAGGTGGAGGCCTTAAACAACCCAACCTCCTACTTTACTACCTCTATTTCAACCTCAACCACAACTTCCTCACCATACTCCACCTAAGAAACCTCAAATGCCTGCACAACCCAATCTGAACCCAAACAATAAGCAGACAAAACAAGTTTATAGTGGCAGGACATCCTATCATGCTTATGTTGTGGAAATCCAAGGGATCAACCTTTGGTCTAGGAAGGTTCTCCCAGATAATTGCCAAAATTCTCCACCTAGAGAGATTGAAGAGGATAAGGAAGATACTTTCCCTCAATTCAATGCACCCCCTTACCCTTAAAATGTTTGTTCACCCTAAACAACACACCCCAGAATAGGCTGAACTTCTAGGAGAATTGAAGAACTTGTGTGTCAAAATACCCCTTCTCTAGGTCATCAAGGATGTTCCCATTTACAAAAATATTATCAAGGAATATTGTTTCAAAAGATGTGGCAAAAGAAGAAGAGATACCCCCACTATCAATGTTGTTGGACAAGTATCTAATTTGATGCATGGGAGGATGATCTTCCCAAAGTACTTGGATCTTGGTAGCCTAGTAGTGGATGTGCATATTGATGGAATTATGGTCCCTAATACCCTGATCGACCTTGGGGTTGCAATCAATGTGATAACTAGGGAAACCATGGTCAATATCAACCTCCAAGGGGCCTTGAGGAAGACCACTACAATATTGAAACTTACAGATAAGTCCATGGTAGCTCCTGAGAGAGTTATTGAAGATGTAATGGTATCCATTGACTCTTGGGAGTATCCCACAAATTTACTTGTCCTGTAGCCCAAAACCAAGTTTAATGGCTATCCTTTCATCCTAGGAAGACCTTGGTTGGCCACTATTGATGCCTAAATTAGTTGCAGGGTAGGAAACATGACCATAAAAAATGGGCATCTATCAAAAAAACTTGTTTTGTATCCTCCTGCTCAATTTTTTGTTGAGCATGAATTTCCCTTGTGGTTAGATAATGAGGAAGAGGAATAATTTTATCAGAAAACCCCCTACCCAGTTTTCATACTGGATATTGTTATAGGAAGAGGGAAACTTTATTAAGATGACCTTATTGGTCATATCTTACAGAATCATCCTCCCATTGCCATGTTGGTTGATGAAATAATAAAGGAAACCTAAGGTAGTCATTGGATTGATTTGTGCTCTACTGATTGTAGCCCATAACATGTCAAGGTTGTGGAAATTAACCCATCCTTAACTCTAAAGAGAAACCCCTCTATCTCATTGGAACAAAAGGAGAAATTATGTAGTGTGTTGAGGCAACACCTAGAAGGTTTTCCTTGGGATTATAAGGAGATGAAGGGTGTGCATCCCTCAATTCGTACTCATCATATATAAATCAAAAAGGGATGCAAGCTTGTGTGCCAACCCTAGAGAAGGATGAACCCAACTCTTAAGGACATTGTGAAAGAGGAATTACAAAATCTACTGGATGCACGGTTCATATATCCCATTTTTTATAGTGAGTGGGTGTCCCCTCTTATTTTAGCCCCCAACAAAACTAGGAAGTGGATGATTTGTGTTGACTACTAAGAGCTTAAGAAGGCTACAAATAAGGACCATTTTCATTTTCCTTCATTGACCTTGAGGGGAAACATTCTTCTCCTTCCTTGATGGATTTAGTGGGGACAACCAAATACATATCAACCTTGAAGACCAAGACAACACCACGTTCACTTGTCCTTGGGGTACCTTTTCTTATAGATTCCTTCCATTCAGTCTGTGCAATGCCCCTGCTACCTTCCAAAGGGCAGTTATAAGTATCTTTTCTTAAAATTTTTATGAAACTGTTGAGATATACATGGATGACTTCACTTCTTATGGATATCACTTCCAAGAGCTCATTCTAACTTATGAAAAGTCTTAAAGAAATACATTGAAATGAATTTTTTATGAATCCAAGGATTTTGCTTGGCCATTCCATATCCAAGGAAGGGATACAAGTTGTCCCAAACAAAATTTCTATCATTAAAAGGGTCCTTGTCCCTAAGAAACAAAGAGATGTCCAGAGCTTCCTTAGATTAGCTAGGTATTATAGAAGGTTAACTAAAGACTTTAGTAAACTGGATTCACCTTTGTGTGGGATACTAGCTAAATATTCAAAAAAAAATTGGATAGGCAATTGTTAGGAGTCCTTCAAAGTGATAAAAGAAAAGCTGACCACTACACCCATCCTTAGGGGTCCCAATTGGGAATTACCTTTCCATATACACACAAATGCCTTAGATAAAGATGTAGGGGTTTCCTTAGAACAAATGGAAGAAAAATTGCCTCATGTTATCTATTTCATCAGTAAGAACCTTTCCAAAGTTGAGTTAAATTATACAGTCACTAAAAAGGAACTCTTGGTTGTGGTACATTCTTTGAAGAAGTTTAGGAATTACATCACTCGTTATCAAAAAAAAATTCACACTGGCCATGTAGCCATTAAATATTTAGTGAAGAAAATTGATGTCAATGTTAGGATAATTAGATGGTTGTTGTTATTGCAACAATTTGATTTGACTATTATTGACAAAACAGGAAAGAAGAATGTGGTTGAATATTTATTTTCAAGAATAACCTTGCCTTCAAAAAATAAATAAATGGTAGATGATCAACTCCCATATGAACACTTCTTTGCCATCTCGACACTCTCTCATTGGTTTGCTAATATAGCCAACTACATGGTTACTGAAAGGTTCCCTCCTAATCTATCCTTCAAGGAGAAAATAAATATTGTTAGGAAAAGTGCCCCATTCACTTGGATTGCGGGAAATATCTTCAAGCTAGGGCCGGATCAGATCTTGAGGAGATGTGTGAGGGAAGAGGAGGTCCTTCACATACTCTTAACATGCCATGATGGACGCTGTGGAGGCCACTTTTCTGCTAAAAGGACAACCTTCAAAGTTTTACAATGAGGTTACTACTAGCTTGCTTTGCATCGGGATGCACGGAGGTACACCACCATGTGTGATCAATACCAAAGGATGGGTAAGCCCACACCTAAGGATGAAAGTTCCTTACAACCTCAAATGACTCTAGAGCCATTTTATAAGTGTGGCATGGATTTCATTAGACCCATTGATCCCCCATGAGGAGAAAAGAAGTATATCATTTTTTGCACTGATTACTTGACTAAATGGGTTGAAACAAAGGCAATAAAGGCAACAACTGAGAAAAAGGTGGTCAAGTTTCTCAGAGAGAACATCTTATACAATTTTACTTTTCCAAGAAAGTTAGTCACTGATCAACGAGCAGAGTTCATATCAAATCTGATTGAAAATCTCATGAGGCAGGACCACATCAAGCATAGGACATCCACTTCCTATCACCCTCAGGAAAATGTGCAAGTGGAGGTCACAAACATAGCATTGGAGAACATTCTAATCAAGGTTGTTAGCAAAAACAGAAAAGATTGGGCAGGCAGATTTGTAGAAGCCACTTGGGTCTACAACACAACTTGAAAGACCACCATTGTATTTACTCCATTCAAAATAGTCTATGGGAAGAAGGCCCTGTTGTCCATTGAATTTGAATACAACACCTTAAAGATGGTAGCTCAGTTATACTTAGACCTCACTGCATCACAACAAGAGAGGCTACGCCAACTCAATGGATTATATGGTTTAGGCTTTAAGCTCTCTTGCACACTGAGGTAATATAGTGATAAAGGAATATTTGACATGACAAACACATTAGGGAGAAGAATTTTCAGGAAGGTGATTGGACCCTGCTATATGATTCCAAATTCAAGGATTTGAAGGGGAAGTTAATGAAAATATGGTTGGGTCTGTATTTAGTGGAATATGTGATTATAATGAGTCTTTTTGTTGGTTTGTTGGGGCATGATCAAAGTTCGATAGTGTTTTAGACAAACAAATCTTGCACTACTAACCCTTTTGGCAACAGTCCACAAAGCTTGGACTGAAGTCTCACCTGAGGTAGGAGGGGAGGGTACTGGAACCAGGTTTCTGCGCCCTAGGGATGTCTTGATGAGGACTAGATGGGTCATGAACCAATCTACACACTTGCGCTACTCTACTCAGCTCGTCCAGCTTTCGCGAAGCTCGGTGATGAGGCTTTTCTTAGATTCCTAGTATTATCGTGGTTATTAGAGATTCAGATCTCGTTCTCAATGTCTTTACACAAACATTTAACAGAAACAACTAGTGCACGCAACTTAAATATGCATAAATTCAAAACATAAACAAACAGATTGATCCATGACAAAACACGCAATGATTCAAAAACCCTTATCTTTATTTATCTCCTGTTCAGTACAACCAGATCTATCCTGTGCACTCAGCTGCAGGGGTCTACACACGTAGCTGCGGACTCTACCAGGCCTCTGTGCACATAGTTGCAGAGCCTCTATCTATCAACTAACACCCTCAACTCTAACTTATAGACACAGAGAGAACATTGCCTTCATAAACTCATAACGTTTCAGATCAAAAACCTAAAAACTACCTTCTACCCTTAGAGCCTTGCTCTATTTATACATTCCCATGGTCTGTAGCCCATGGGCAAGCCGACTCACTTTCTATTTTCTTACACTATTTTCGGGCAGACAACCCTTTGACTGGACTCATTACAATTCATGCTCCATGCGCTTCGTGGAGCTTTTACCCCATTTTTACCCAAAATTGCGGGCTTTAAGCCCCAAACCCATTACATGGGGCCTCCGCTACCCAACAGGCCCCCAACAAAATCACCATGACTCGTCTCGAGTCACTCGGTTGGTGTGTTGATCTATGCTCATAGTACCTCTAGCAACCTTTGTGCTGTATTGACATCTACCACACATTCTTCTGTTGACTCCTGTATCAAGTGTGCTTGGCGTTCTGATGAATCATCGGAGGCACCTTCCTGCCTTAGCACATATATGTCCTGCAACTGGGTCAGCTTCCTCTTGATCGTATTGGTAACGGTGAACGCTTCCCCAAGCCAAGGTTAGATGCACGCTTTGAGCTCAGCTTCTGATTGGCGTGTGGTGTCCACCTGCCCCTTCAGAGCCTGGGCCTCCCTCATTTTGGCCAAACACTGAGTGATAGCGACTGTTTGCACAGTCCCCTGGACATTGTCATTAGCCTTCTGCAACTCCCACGCTTCTGTCTCTACCTGCTGCAGTGTTGGGTCTTCTTGTAGCAATGTGAGCGTAAGAAGGGACTGATCCAACAATCCCATGCAGTCTTGTACAATGCGCTCTATCACTTGCAATCTTGCTTGAATTTCACGGTGGTGTTGCTCTCTAACTTCCGGAGATGTAGTAGATTGCGTCTTCATCCTTAGTTCCGTGATCTGCAAGTTCAACTCCCACTGAGCTTTTGCAGCCTTCGCTTGAGCCTTCCACAATCCTTTCATGATGTGATGAATCTTGTCGATTGTAGGGAGTTCCGGTGGCACAACCAGTTCTGGTACAACACTATAGACCTCCTCCATGGCCTATTCCAATCCTTGGTTGTGTGCGATCAAGTCATCGCACTGTAGACTGATATGTTCCAGATTTCCTTTGTGCTCCATTAATACTTGGAGGGTGCGACCTTCCTGGCACGAAGCTCAGCAGTTACCCCATCCTGCAGTTGGTATAGCGTTTATCTAGGAAGGGCGGCCAAATTCAGCCCCCAGCCCCTCATGTTACCTTCAGCTTCTACTATGACGATGGTTGCTGGGAATACTAAAGTGTTTATTGTGGAGGCATGCAACATGTGCTCTGCTGCGGTTATGCCTTCCACAAGGGTTGGAATCATCCCTCCTGGGGGTCACACCTGTAATGCCTGCAACTGTGTCCTAAGCTCCCCCAACACAGTTGTCTGCTCTGACATCAGCTCCTCCAGAGCACCTTTAGTGACATCACGTGCTGGTTCACTGTTGTCAAGAAAGTCTTTCTCCAAGGTCTTTGTTGTCTTTGTCTTTTTGTGTGTATGTGGCGGCTCCTGGATGCGCGACCTCTTGACTTGGGTCGATTTTGTAGTAATTTCCATGCATTTCGGTGTCTCCACTTCCCCTTGGATGTCTTGCTTTGTGGATGTTTCCTGATCATACTCGATTTCTTCGGCGATTACAATGGTGGCTGTTGCTGTTTCCTCGGTCGCCTCCTGCTGCGAGGCTGCTTTCTGGTCCTGGCGCACTTTTTCCGCCATCCTAGTGATTCGCAGTTTGAGTTCCTTCTTTCGCTGCTATGCTGTTGTTAGGTTCCCATTTTGTCTATTTTTAACTGTATATGTTGCCATTGTATTACCCTCTTCAACCCTTAAGTGAAAGCCTTTGCTAGGTGTTTTGGCTTAATCACTCCAAAAGGTACAGAATAAATTTCCTCATTACTACATGTTTAATTATTTAACATTTAATCATGCTATCTTTATAATTATTTCCTGAAGATGATTAAAGTGTTGACTAATTGCTGAAACTGCCTAACTGGTAGGATCACATTCTGCCGTTGCTGAAACTACAGAAACAACACAAACGGTGAAGCTGAAACAACAAGAACAACATGAACCTCGATGCTAAAACACCACGAACAACATGCGCATTTTGAGGAACAGTTGGGATTTGCATAAAAAATCTGCATCGGCAAAAGAGTCTGACCGATTACTATATTGGTCGTAATGATCATGATCCTCATGGCTGTAACAATATTTTGTTATCAAAAACTGGCTTCCTTATTTTTGGTACAAAAGGGTTGAAACCGAATGTATGAAAATCTGTTGTAATAGATGTCTCCTCTATAAAGAGGAGACATCTACATTAGAGGGGGGGGGGGGTAACAACTGGTAATACAAAACTTGTAGTGAAGTGATGAGACTGAATCTCTTTCTGTAATATGGTTTATTGGGAGATGAATACAATTATGTTCGGAGCATTTTATTTTAATTCTTGTGTTCTGGGGGATCTTGTGAGAAGGACAGGGTCCACCTTCATCACAAGATTCACCCATCTTCTCTATGTTGTGTGGTGTGTGTGTGTGATTTCTATTTGCATTATAGTTACTGCTTCTAATGATATTTACTTTTGCTGAAACTCTGTTTTCCTTTTAGCTGATTGATGTTGTATATGAATACCTCACCGGTGATTAGGATTCATAGAGTGTATGTGTGAACTGCACAATAGAGGCAGGTGTTGAAAGTCCTTACTCTGAGGATAGGGTCCTGATCCTTTGTTGCAGGAAAACCATCACTTCCTTTTGCAGACTTGTTTCTTTTAAGATATTTGTTCTTACTTCATTTTCTGCAATAGGCTGTAGCTACCGTAACTGCTGTAACACAGAGTATGGATTTCATAAGATAGTAGACTATTTATACTACAACTTTTAATACCATTAAGATTGAGTACATACAGTACGTAGTCACCTTTGGAATAATCAAACTTTCCCGGATTTGATAATTAATGTGGCACTCGACTGTTTTATCATTAAACAATTAAAGTGACCAACATTTTGGCACCGTTGCCGGGGAATGCGACTGAAGATTTTAAGGGTATTAACATTTTTTCTTTAGAAATGCAAGATGCATGAGAGGACACAAGAAGGTTAACCATTCAGGCGGCAAAGGCAAGGGAGGAGGAAGAAAAACTTTTATTGACGATGTTATTTCAAAAGCTGAGACATCCCAGAGGTTAAGCTCTCGAAGACCACAGATCCAACACTCTTCCCAGACAAATTTTCAGACAGAGGAAGTAGTGGGGCCAAAGAGGGTCATACGATTATCAGAATATACCGAGGAACCGGTGGAAGAAGACGAACGATTAGTGGAAGAACCAATAGAGGAAGTTAAGGTGGAGGAACCAGTGCTGGACATTGAAATTCCAACAGAAAATTCTAAAGATCGGGCAAGCGCATCAGGAAAACAACCAATGGAGGATAACAATGAAGGACTTTTCAGTGGAGGACGCAGAATAGAGGGAAGGGGAGAAAATTCTCTCTCCACCCTGGATTCCCCATTGGAGATCTCCCCAGAGGAGCAACTCCTATGAAGAATATCCCACTTTCGGCATTACCCAATTTCCATGGGTTATCCACAGAAGATCTTGATGAATTTCTTTTTGAATTTCATATACTGTGTAGAAGCTATGACTATGTTAAGTCTGCTC
This sequence comes from Pinus tabuliformis, assembly GCA_031772625.1. NCBI lineage: Eukaryota > Viridiplantae > Streptophyta > Pinopsida > Pinales > Pinaceae > Pinus > Pinus tabuliformis. Next base: position 1,066,199,508 of record CM062820.1, read on the forward strand.
AGAAATTAAATTGTTTCCAGCCACATTAAAAGGGAACGCATTAAGATGGTTCATGAGCTTGGGAGCTCATGTGATTACAACATGGGACCAGATGAAGGAGAAATTTTTGGCTAAATACCAAGATTATTGTCGAAGAAGAGAAAGGAAGGAGGAATTATTCAAGATGACTTAGAAGGAGGACGAGAGTCTGGAAGATTTCGTGGAAAGGCTAAAATATAACTTACAGCGATCTGATCATCCTGATATGAGTAAGGACATTCTCAAGTCAATACTGCTAAGAGGAGTACGCGATGATTGTTTAGATATGTTAAATATGCTTGGAAAAGGAGACATATCTAAGGAATCCTATGATGAGATTATCAATCTCTGTAAAAGATGTTCGAGAGGAGCAACAAGCAGACCAAAAAGAAAAGACAGTACATACACAAGGGTCTAGAAATCAGCAACTGGAGGAGCAACACGGGCCGAAATAGGTAACTTACTTGAAGAATTTAAAACTGAAATGTTAAGCTCTTTTGCTTCACAAATTGATACCTTGCAGGTTAGAAAGAAGCAGGCAGAAGCAGAAGCTGCTCTGGCTATTTTCTGTTCTAAATGCAGGGAGAAACACCCACTAAGGGAATGCCCCTTGGACAAGGTACCGATTTGCACTATTTGTGAAAAGGACCATGAGACTCAACAATGCCCTTCTTTGCCAGGAATAAAGGCAACACTACAACCAACTGAAGAAGAAGTTGAAGCAGTGTACCTACTCACACAGAGAAGACAATGGCAACCACGAGGACCAGGTACGAATTCTAACATGTCATTTAATCGTTGGAATAATCATCCTCCTTTTCAAACAAATTACCCACCCTTCAACCAATTGCAGTACCCACACCTTAATCAAATGAATTTTCCACCCATGCAGCAATAAAGCCCTCCTTTTTTTGATCCTATGATGTGGAATCCCTGGCCTTTACAGCAACCCTATCAATGGAACCCAAATTGGACAGCTCCACAGATCCCATTTCCAAACCAATTACCTCAGTATCAGCAATCTCTCTCCTTACCATCAAATGCCCCACCCAATAATCAGACAATAAGACCTCAGCTGCCTGTACAACCTAACCACAACCTGAATAATAATAAAGCTCTGCAAGTAATTGATGTTCAAAACCAACTAGTTTCCCCTCTTCAATGCAATGACATTCATTTACGCTCAGGAAGAATACTTGAACCCATTATTGATGACATCACTTCTGATTCTGATAAAGAAGAAATCAGAAAAGAAAAGTCATCTAATGCTAAAAAAGTTGGATCATCTTCTAATGACAATGTTGAAACAGTTGAAACATCCTCTAAAAAGACTGCTGAAGCAGCAGAGCCACCATTCCCTAAACGTTTGGCTCTTACCAAAACACTTGAGCCACCTGTTTTTAATTTGTTAGGAGAGCTACGGAATTTATATGTTAAAATTCCACTCTTACAAGCACTAAGAGATGTACCGATTTATGCTAGAACTGTTAGAGATATTTGTATTAAGAAACCTGGGAGAAAAGCTAAAGACCCCCTCACAGTTCATGTGATGGGTGATCTAGCTACTCTAATGTCAGAAAAAAAACCCCCTGTGAAATATGGTGACCCTGGTCACCCTACAGTCACAGTTCAGGTTGGTAAAACCTTTGTTTCTAAAGTTTTGGTAGATCTGGGTGCTGCAATAAACATCATGACACTTGAAATAGCACAGTTACTGCAGTTAAATTTTTTTATTAGGGAAACCCCAACCATTCTAGAGCTGGCTGACCGCTCCACAATCAAACCTGAAGGAGTCATTAAAGACCTGATAATTTCAGTCGAATCTTGGAACTACCCAGCTGATTTTGTGGTGTTACAAACCAAAAATAAGTTTGGGGGTCATCCATTGATTTTAGGGAGACCTTGGTGGGCTACATCAGATGCCTTTATTAGCTGTAGGTCAGGTTCAATGACAATTTCTAATGGATGTGAAACCAAGAAGCTTACTCTGTACCCTCATGCCACACCTATTATTAATAATGATAATTCAGTATGGTTAGATTATGAGGATGATGAGACTCAACCCATTTTGACTGTCGGACAAGCCTTAACTTTTAAAAATTCAACCGAAGATGAATTAATTAGTAGCTTTATTTTTGAACCCTCTTCGGTTAACTCTTAAATATATGATCACTTGACTTCAATCTTGGAATCTGAATCACAGCAGAATCTTAAAACTGAAGACTTATCTCAGACATCAGGAGACACCCCCTCCAAAAGTATAGCAGTTGAAATCGAGCCTGGCAAAACATTAAATATAAACCCTAACTTAACAAATGCTGAAACACAACAGTTAATGAAGTTACTCCATGAGAATAAAAACGCATTCGCATGGGATTACATAGATATGAAAGGAATTTCTTCTGAATTATGTACTCACCGAATTTATATTAAAGAAGGATCTCGCCTAGTCTGCTAACCCCAATGACGAATGAATCACAATTTAAGGGAAATTGTGAAAGAAGAACTTCAAAAATTGTTGAATGCAGGATTCATATATCCTATATCTGATAGTGAATGGGTTTCACCATTAGTCATAGTACCTAAGAAAAATGGAAAATGGAGAGTGTGTGTGGACTATAGAGCTCTGAATAAGGCTACTCAAAAAGATCATTTTCCCTTACCATTTATTGATCAGGTGCTAGATAATTTGGAAGGTAAGAGATTTTTTTCCTTTTTGTATGGGTTTAGTGGTTATAATCAGATCAAGATTGCACCCCAAGATCAAGACAAGACCACTTTTACTAGTCCATGGGGAACTTTTGCCTATAAAGTTCTCCCATTTGGACTATGTAATGCCCCAACAACATTTCAAAGGGCGGTAATAGGAATTTTTTCTGATATGCTTAATGATTCCTTAGAAATATTTATGGATGACTTTACTCCTTATGGTATGACTTTTGAAGATGCCTTACAAAATCTTGAAAAAGTACTTAAAGGGTGTATAGAAGCACATCTTGCTTTAAGTACTGAAAAATGTCATATGATGATGAATCAAGGTATTGTTTTGGGACACTTCATTTCATTTCTAGGAATTCAAGTTGATCCAACTAAGGTACAAGTAATTCAGACTCTGCCTATCCCGAAAACACAAACTGATGTAAGAAGTTTTTTAGGACATGCTGGATATTATAGAAGATTTATCAAGGACTTTTCTAAAATAGCTTCTCCTTTTTTTGTGTTACTTATGAAAAATGTTGAATTTAAGTGGACTGATGGTTGTCAAAAAACATTTAATGAACTTAAACATCAGTTCTCTACAACTCTTATTTTAAGAGGACCTGATTGGGCACTTCCCTTTCATATATCCTCTGATGCTTCAGACACTGCAATAGGAGCTGTCTTGGGTCAAGAAGAAAACAATCTTCCCTATGCTATCTATTTTATTAGTAAAAATATGACCCCTGTTGAACTTAATTATACAGTCACTGAGAAAGAATTCTTAACAGTTATTTATGCTATTAACAAGTTTTGACATTATATTATTGGTTACACTACTTTTGTGCATACTGATCACTCGACCATTAAATATTTAATGAACAAATTAGTTACAAATGCTTGAGTTACCAGATGGTTATTATTATTACAAGAATTTGATATCACAATTGTAGATCGAACAGGTAAAGAAAATGTAGTTGCGGATTTTCTTTCTCGATTAAGGACTGATGAAAATATTCCAGTAGATGATTCTTTTCCTAATGAATATTTATTTGCAGTATCTACTCACTCACCTTGGTATGCAGACATTGCCAATCACTTAGTTGTAGGAAAACTACCATCACACCTATCACACACAGAGAAAAGAAAGATCGTTCAACAAAGTGCTAGGTACAACTGGATAAGTGGGTGTCTCTTTCACACAAGACTCGATCAGGAAATTCGAAGATGCATCAGAGAAGATGAAGTTTATGATATATTGAAGGCTTGTCACGATGGCCCTTATGGAGGGCATTTTGCAGATAAAAGAACAACACACAAATTTCTCATAATGGGTTACTATTGGCCCTCACTTTTTAAGGATGCAAAGAAATATGTTAGGGCCTGTGATAGCTGTCAGAGAATGGGCCAGCCTAATCATAGGGATGAAATGCCACTTAACCCCTAGGTAATACTTGAACCTTTTGAAATATGGGCACTAGATTTTATAGGTCCCATCAATCCTCCATCCAATCAAAGAGTCTATATACTAGTTTGCACAGATTTTATGACTAAGTGGGTAGAAGCTAAGGAACTTATCAAAGCTAATGAAGAATTAGTGTTAACTTTTCTATTTGAAGAAATATTTGTTAGGTTTGGTTTGCCTAGAGAACTAGTCACAGATGGAGGACCTCCTTTTAATTCTCATGGCTTCAAAGATATACTCCAGAAATATCACATTAATCATAAGATGACTACACCTTATCACCCCCAAGCAAATGGGCAAGTGGAAAGTACAAATAAAGTCATAGAAGCCATTTTAACAAAGACAATCAAGGAGAATAGAAGGGACTAGTTTCAAAGGTTGCCTTAAGCATTATGGGCTTATAGAACTACTTGGAGGAACACTACGGGTTTTTCACCTTATGAATTAGTTTATGGTAAAAATGTTGTTTTTCCTGTGGAATTTGAAATCAAAACCTTAAGGACTGCTTTAGCTATTAACCTTGATTTGACTGATTCACAGACAGCTAGGTTGCAGCAGCTTCAGGAATTGGACGAAAAAATATTGGATGCCATCCATCAAACAACCATGATACAACAGCAAAGAACCAGGTGGCATGACAAAACTATTAAGCACAAGCAGTTCCAAAAAGGTAATTAGGCTTTACTGTATGACTCCCGTTTTGAAAATTTTTAGGAGAAATTAAGAACAAGGTGGCTAGGACCTTATGAAGTAGATGTTGTTTTTCCAAATGGAACAGTCAGACTCCTAATGATTGATGATAGCAGAACACCATTATTAGTGGATGGGTATCGACTCCGTTTGTATCAACGGCCTATATCTAAAGAGGATTTCAAAGCTACTTGCATGACAGATATATACTATACCTTTTTGGGGGAATCTGCTATCCCTCAATGCACTTAATTTCCTGTTTATGTATTTATTTTTAGATTAGATTTCTTAACTAATAATCCCTGTCAAGGGTTGCCATGTTACAATTAATTATTTTGCAGATCTTAGCTTTGGATGGTGGCTGAAAAAGAAAAATTTCAGTATAGGAGGAACTAATCTGCAGATTGGAAAAGCATTGTCATTCCAGATGCATCATTTCCCGTTGCTGATACACCATACATCATTTCCCATTGCTGATACACCATTTCCTGTTACTGATACACCATTTTTCTGTTACTGATACATCATTTCCCGTTGCTGATACACCATTTCCCATTGCTGATACACCATTTCCCATTGTTGATACATCATTTCCCATTGCTGATACACCATTTCCATGTTACTTATATACTATTTTCTTATTACTGATACACCAAATCCCACTGCTTAAACACAAATCTTTTCTATTTTTCCTAAATATCCCCATTCTTATTCCTGAGAATGAACTATTATTTCAAAAAGAAATATATCATTATTGATTCAAAGGAATCGGCCATTTATCCTATTAATAATACCCCTTCACTACTGCTTCTCGTGAATAATAAAAATCTCGTGGATAAAAACCTTCACACCTTACAAATCCTTTTTGATCATTAACCTATTAAGGACGAGGTAACACTTTCCGGTGCAGCAACCAAAGGTAATTTTAAAGGTATGCATGTTATGTGTGAATATTAAATTGTAGATAATGAGGAGATAGTTGACATGACCGCTAAAAGCGTCGTACTGCCAACCATATCATTCAGCCGCAGTTGGGGGGGATTACCGAAATATTACAATCATTATAGGACACGCCTATTGCCGCCATCCCTATTCCTCCCGATTGTGTCTAATCCACCCCGCTTATGCCTGACCACGTCATAATTCTATTTTGCAACATTCTGCTCTGTTTCAACTTCAGCAACTCGGCCCTGCACTCTGTATTTTGCCTAAAATAGTAACCATGGGTGGAGATGCTGTTAGACATGAACTGGGCTCGACGAAATTACTGGAATTTTACCCAGACACATACCAAATCTTCCTTCAGGCAGGATGGGTGGACTATTTTAGAAGACTTCCAAAATTTGATTTGCAGTAAGTTCTTGAATTTGCATGCAACTTGAGAGAGGGGTATTCTACTGTCCAAGGGGTCAGAATCCCAGTAACAGAAGAAGACATAGCACACGTTTCGGGGCTTCCAACCAATGAAATTCCCTTGTTCAACAAGAAGCATCTTATCCTCAATGTGTAGCAAGATTTTCTGCTACCCGGAGAGCAGGTGGAAGCAAAAGGCAGGGGTGTTGCGCTTCAGTCATTACCACCACCTTGGCCAAAAGTTGCAGAATTCGTCAAGCACTACTTCACTTGCGAGGGCCGCTACCAGGTAGTCTACCAACATGAATTTTTCTTATTGAATCATTTGCGGCATGGTCGTCTAGTAAATAAGCCTTATTATCTCCTTGGATGTTTGAAAAATATGGCACATTACACTGTGAACGCTAGGCATCAACTCCTCTGTCTCACACACCATCGCTTGGTCCAACTCCTGATAAATAGAGGCTTCGCTCTGCATAATCCACTTCCCCCCATTAACCCTCCCCAGCAAGCTAAGGAAAATCCTCAGAAAAATGAAGGAAATTCCCAGCAAGAAGCTGAAACTCAGCAACCAATAGCAGGAACACCCCAATTAAGCATCGAGAATCCCCTGCACTCCTCATCCCATGATGAAGCCGAACCATCCACTCCCATAGTTCACATCCCTACCGATGATTCAGACGAAGACAGCCTCATCACTTTCCTAAAAATAAAAAAACAACAGAAAACTGCATCCCCGTCAAAAAGAAGAACCAGGGCCTCAGTAAAGGTAGACACTAGTCCTGATGAGTCCCTGAGTAAAAGTCCTTGCAAGAGGAAAACTACTGTCTCCCCTCGTTCCCTACCTCGGCAACGAACGAGGTTGTTTGTAGCAACCGATGCTGTTCCTCCTATTATCTTAAAACCTCGTATTTCCCATAGCCCTGAGCCTTCATCTCCTTCACCTTCAGATGCCGAAATTCAAAGTGTTCACGATTTTGTAACATCATTTTTCTCAACAGAGGCAGCTATTCCACAAGAACCAGCTGCCAACAAATTTAGACCAGACATCCAAGCTGATATAGGACATGTGGCTGTTACACAAGAACCAACCACAGACCCAATAGGTGAAACACAAGAACCACCTATTGGGGAGCAAAAAGAAGACGACCTGCATGTGGCTGTTACACAAGAACCAACTATAGACCCAATAGGTGAAACACAAGAACCACCTGTTGGGGAGAAAAAAGAAGACGACCTGCATGTGGCTATTACACAAGAACCAGCTACAGACCCAATAGGTGAAACACAAGAACCACCTATTGGGGAGCAAGAAGAAGATGCCTTAGGTGAAACTGATACACAAACAGACCTAATAGGTGAAACACAAGAACCACATGTTGGGGACACATATGAGGAAGATAATGTTGAACAACAATTTTCTTTTCCTTTGGAATCTGTAACTGTAGAAGCCCCGATCACTCTAGCCTCCCTACAAGAAGAGAATGAGTTCTTAAAATCCGAAATTAAGGCCTATCAGAAAGAATTAGCAATGGCTAGGGAAGCCTATAAAGAAGAACTCAACCTGTACATGTTAGCTCAAGTAGCATCTCAAGCTGAAAAGAGTATAGAGAAAGAACAATACAGTGAATACATGTGCAGTGAATGTGGAGATATCTATACTCAGGCAGGATATAAAATAATTGCAGTCCCATTGACTGGAGCCAGTCATGTTATATTTAAAAAGGAACACCCTGCTATTCCACAAGAACCAGCGGGGTCTTCAAAGATTTCAGAGGAAGAAGCAGAACCACCCCGGCCTACCCAAATTAGTGATGAGCATAAACATGAAGAGGAAGCAGAACCACTCCGGCCTACCCAAATTAGTGATGAGAAGAAACCTGAAGAGGAAGCAGAACCACTCTAGCCTACCCAAATTATTGATGAGCAGAAACCTGAAGAGGAAGCATAACGACTCCGGCCTACCCAAATTATTGATGAGCAGAAATCTGAAGAGGAAGCAGAACCACTTCGGCCTACCCAAATTATTGATGAGCAGAAACCTGAGGAAGAAACAGAACCACTCTGGCCTACCCAAGTTATTGATGAGCAGGAACCAGAATCAAAATCTTTCACAACTGTGCATATACAAACTGAACCACCCTGTGTTAGTGATGCTTGTGCACAGACTTCTACTTTTCAAGAATTAAGCTACACATGGAAAGAAGAATATGAGCTTTCCCAAGGAAAGGCATTTCAACAGCAGAAGTCATTATGGTTTAACTATGCCTATAGGAATTGGGAAGCAATGGAACAGTCTCATGCATAGCACAAAGAAAATAAGCAATTAAAATCCAGACTGTCCCTCATCCTTGATTTGGTCCAGTGCTTACTGGCTTCAAGAAAGCCTTCTTTTAATTATTCTGTATTCTTGAGAGAACGCTTAGCGTTCCTTCAATTGAAAGCAATAAAGGATGGCAGACCACACCAGGTCTCTACACCATAGCAATTCATTGAAACTTTTTCAGAAGCACCAAACAATGATTAGAATTTACTGTGTGAACTCTATCTTCATAACGAGGCTATGCCTGAAGATAGAAAGATTAATTTACTTCCTATTTGTGGTGATATTCAAATAAGAGCTTTTATTTCCTTTTTGGCCATCCAATTCACTTGGCAGAATGCCTTCATGTCTGCACAACACAATGAGGAGAACTGTGTTCTCTGGATTCGTCTGGAACCACAGAATGCAACCATCTTCCTCATGGAGCATCAACGAAATATACAAGAGACAGGCATGACCGATCACATTAGGAATCTGCAAGCAGTAGTCTTGGAAGACTGCCAGCACTATGTCAAAGCTAAAGGACCTTTGGCTATAAAAGCAAATGAATTTTTCTGGGAAAAGTGTCCCAAAGAAAGAAGGGAATACCATCCCTACAATCCCCTCAATCTACAAGCAACAATCTCAAGGATACATGCTTATGTAAAATGCATGAGACAATGTGCTGAACGGTGGATTGGGTACCATTTTCATTTCCCTCTCTTATGGCTTCCTGGAGAGCAATACACGGCTCAATTCTCATTAACTAAAAAGGAAGAATTGGCAGCATGGAAAAACATTCAGAATGCCCAAGGGTTCAGAGACATGGCTGACAACACTTTCTACACTTATTGTATGAGCAATCTACATTGTTTAGCCCAGTATTCTGATTCCGATTCAGATTAGGCGTTGCATGTGGACATGCAACATGTTCAGTTGGGGAGGATGTTAGGTTCCCATTTTGTCTATTTTTAGCTGTATATTTTGCCATTGTATTACCCTCTTCAACCCTTAAGTGAAAGCCTTTGCTAGGTGTTTTGGCTTAATCACTCCAAAAGGTACAAAATAACTTTCCTCATTACTACATGTTTAATTATTTAACACGTAATCATGCTATCTTTATAATTATTTCCAGAAGATGATTAAAGTGTTGACTAATTGCTGAAACTACCTAACTAGCTGGATCACATTTTTCCATTGCTGAAACAGCGGAAACAGCGCAAACGGTGAAGCTGAAACAGCAAGAACAACATGAACCTCGATGCTGAAACACCACGAACAGCATGCGCATTTTGAGGAACAGTTGGGATTTGCGTAACAAATATACATCGGCAAAAGAGTCTGACCGATTACTATATTGGTCGTAATGATCATGATCCTCATGGCTGTAACAATATTTTGTTATAAAAAACTGGCTTCCTTATTTTTGGTACAAAAGGGTTGAAACCGAATGTATGAAAATCTGTTGTAATAGATGTCTCCTCTATAAAGAGGAGACATCTACATTAGGGGGGGGGGGGGTAACAACTGGTGATACAAAACTTGTAGTGAAGTGATGAGACTGAATCTCTTTCTGTAATATGGTTTATTGGCAGATGAATACAATTCTGTTCTAAGCATTTTATTTTAATTCCTATGTTTTGGGGGATCTTATGAGAAGGACAGGGCCCACCTTCATCACAAGATTCATTCATCTTCTTTCTGTTGTGTGGTGTGTGTGTGTGTGATTTCTATTTACATTACAGTTACTACTTCTAATGATATTTACTTTTGCCGAAACTCTGTTTTCCTTTTAGCTGATTGATGTTATATATGAATACCTCACCGGTGATTAGGATTCACAGAGTGTATGCGTGAACTGGAAAACATAGGTAGGTGCTGAAAGTCCTTACTTTGAGGATAGGGTCCTGATCCTTTGTTGCAGGACAACCATCACTTCCTTTTGCAGACTTGTTTCTTTTAAGATATTTGTTCTTACTTCATTTTCTGCAATAGGCTGTAGCTACTGTAACTACTGTAACACAGAGTATGGATTTCATAAGATAGTAGACTGTTTATACTACAGCTTTTAATACCATTAAGATTGAGTACATACTGTATGTAGTCACCTTTGGAATAATCAGACTTTCCCGGATTGATAATTAATGTGGCACTCACTGTTTTATCATTAAACAATAAAAGTGACCAACAGCTGCCATCCTTTCTAATTCGGCTAAGTCCAGGGTGCGCCACTCTGAGGGCCATGCTGCCATTATCTCGTAAATTGCATCGTCCATTGCAATGAACAGGAGCTTTACCCGTGTTTGATTCGGATCCTTCTGCACCTGGATATATAGATTATGCATGTCTACTTTGAACTCAACCGTGTATATTGTCAGGGATAACCACAGTCTGTGAGTGATCCATGTCTGGATACTTGCCTCCATGAAAATCCAAAACAATTTGATTTCATGAATCCTCTTGGCATCTTTTGTAGCTCAGTGCGAGTTATACCGCACGACTTCAGGGAGGTTCTTCTCAATGTCGGGAAATTGGTTGTCATTCGCCAGTTCTCCTACAACCAATAGAATTTTTAGGAGAAACCATGCATAATGGAAAGTCTTACCGTGCTCTTGGGCTTCCCAAAAATTCATCAAAAAATTTGTCCCAGAGAAATTGTGCCTAGTTGAACTAAACCCCTTCTGCACATTGCTCTGCGAGTGCAATGACAAAGGCGGGCACCTCGTCTACGCGAGATTTCCTCATGAGTTTACTAGCTAGTAATAGGGTGGCGACACACATCCATTGGTCTTTGATGCTTGCTATTACATATCCTTGCTTCCACTTTTCTAGCTTATATTTAACCTTCATGGCTTCTGCAAGGTTGCTACTCATTCTGGCTATATGTGTGGGATCGTTCACTTTAGTAGGCAGCTGGGAAATTTGGTCTACTAAATCGGCTGTGATGGGAATCGAATCCTCCAACCAGAGATACCCATCATGTACCAGACATAGTAACTGTCAGATAACAAAAATGGTGATGGTCGTGTGATGATAGTGGGGTATCCATCTTAGATTGAGTAATCCTACCTTCTCCACACCCCGGAACCACTTCCACTGTAGTAATTTCTCTTCGGCCAATTGGGGGAACTTCTCGCTATCGCAAGATCCCAATATTCAAACTTGATACTTGGTACTTGGCCCAACGGAAAACCATCAAACCTTATCTCATCCAGAAGAAGCAGGGTCTGGAGTGTACTCTTCGTGGTGTCTAGGTCCTTTGGTATCTCGGCCGCCGCTTTCCATGGAGAGATATATGGTGGTAGAGAAGGTACTAAGGGAACATTTTCCTCTTCCTCATCTTATGCTTCAATCTCGGCGATTAGGTCATGCAAATCTTCCTCTTCCTCCTCAAGTTTAGTGGTGACTGCTTTTCCCTTGTCTATGATTGACAATTTACTGAATCATGGCGATACCTGGACTGGCTCCTTAGTCTTCTTGTCCTTTTGAGGCCGCAACATGAGTGGGGACTTTGGAACTTTTCGGGTAGCAGCCACGACTCTCATCTCCTCCTGGGTCAGATAGGGCGCTTCCCCAAACCTTTCCCTGGTTCTCATGGCTTCTATCCTGAATTCACTCGGGGACATGCACTCAGGGGCCCAGGTGGGTGGGTGCTCACTGCTCTACACTGGTTTAGGTTTCACATAGGTAGGGGTTGTTGTAGGGCTACCCCAGCAGTTTTTATAGGAACGTGTGAATTTGAATTTAACTCTTCCCTCCACTTCCGCTACCTTAATATCTTCTTGGCAGCAAATCTTTTCGTATCTAGCTTGGAAATCCTATCCCAATGGCTCGCCACCCGCTCCTCTCTGCCGTAACTCAAAATTCTTGTCATGAATAGTGACATCAATGGGAGGTATAGTAGAATTAGGTTATAATATTCTGCTTTGATTTATATCACATTAGTGGGTTAACCTATCACAGATTTTCTACATGGTATCAGAGTTGTCAATAGTATATTGATAAGAGAATTCGAAGTTTGATGTTCGAGGTTGCAGGTGCAAATTGAATTCATATCATACTTCAAGGTTGGCCAATGGCATTCTATGGCTTGACACTCGAGTATGAATTGGAAGGTAGCTCGAATTGCATAGCATGGAAATATAGAATGGGGGCTATATTAGAAGACAATGGCTTGAAGGAATTCATTGATCAAGAAATACCAAAGCCAACCTCATCTAATGCACAAGAGTTGGCTGAGTGGAAGAAGTGTGTAGCGAAGGTGAGACAAAACATCATTGAGGGAGTTCGAGACCATATTATCTTGAGTCTCCATGGGAAGGATACTCCATTTTCAATGTGGAAGACATTGAAGGACCTCTACCAGAACAGTAGCGACCAAAGTAAATTAGCACTCAAGGATAAGCTTCGAAGAATCAAGATGGAGAAGGGCGATACTATTTTCACATATCTGAACAAGCTCACCACCTGCAGAGATGAGATTGGCAGTGTGGGAATAACTACTGCTGATGATGATATGGTGAGCCTCGCTCTCCGTGGCCTTCCAAAGAGTTGGAATAGCTACCAAGACTCTGTGAATGGAAGGGAGAAACTTCCATATTGGGAACGACTGTGGTCAGATCTTATGCAGGAGGAGATCAGGAGGAGCACACGAGATGGTTCTTCATCCAAGAATGATGATGAAGAAAATCTGGCCTTAGCAGGTAAGTCAAGGAAAGGGAAGGGGAAGGCTTCCCATTTCAAATTGAATTCTTCTCATGGAGGGAAGAAGGGTGACATGTCTAAAGTAAGATGCTTTAACTATCACAAGATGGGACATTATGTGACTAATTTCCCATCAAAGAAGTCCAAGAAGGGATCCTGAGAAGGATCGAAAGGTGAGGCATTAGCCTCTTAGTTCAAAATGGACTTCACCCTCATCACATGCATGGTATCATCGATGATGGGTTGTGTTTGGTATCTTGATAGTGGAGCTTCATTCCACATGACCGGTGATAAAAATTTATTCAGTGCCTTGGAGGAGAAAGACCTCAAGATGCGCATAGAGATGGGTGGTGACGGGAGGTATAGTGCTTTAGGAGTGGGCACGGTTGCTTTTCAGAGGGAGCATGGAGCTCTTCTCACCTTGACAGATGTGATGTATGTGCTGGGATTGAAGAAGAACTTGGTATCGGTCACGATATTGGAGGAAAAAGGCTAAGATGTTGTCTTCAGTAAAGGAAAGGTGTTCCTAAGACACATAGCCATGGGTCAGACCAAAAGGATAAGGATTCAGGTGAAGAATCTCTATAAACTAGAGGTAGATGATTGTGCAGCATTGAGTACGAAAGCATAATTGGTGCAAATCCAAGACATTGGCGAGTTGTGGCATAGGAAATTGGGCCATTTGCATCATGGGGCTTTGAAGATAATGCAGCAGATATCTACAAGACTTCCCAAAGGTAAACTTGAGCAAGTTGACACATGCAATGGTTGTACCTTGGGAAAGTACACCAAGTCTTCCTTTCATGATCGAGACAGTCAAGCAGAGGCTATCTTAGAGCGAGTTCATACTGATTTGTGTGGACCATTCTCAACGACATCTACAACGAAGCAAAGGTATTATGTGATTTTCTTTGATGACTATTCCTGTAAATGTTGGATTTATTTCATGCAGAAGAAGGACCAAACTTTCACAATATCTTATGAGTTCAAATCTTTGGTCGAGAAAGAGATAGGGAAGAAGATCAAGGCCTTGAGAAGTGACAATGGTGGAGAATATGTCTCTCAAGAGTTTAAGGACTTCTGTGAAACGAAAGGAATTAAATGAGGTTTGACAGCACCTCATAACCCACAACAGAATGGGGTGTCATTGAGAAAGAAAAAAACTATTGTAGGGGCAGCATGGGCACTACTGCATGACCAAGGCCTACCACTTCACTTGTGGGCTGAGGCATGCAACACAACAGATTATTTGCAGAATAGAAGCTCGCATCACATACTTGGGATGAAGACACCAGAGGACGCTTTCTCTAGTAAGAGACTAGATGTGGGTCACTTCAGGATCTTTGGCTCATCGGTATATTTCCATGTGAAAAAGGATGCATGGAAGAAGATTGAGCTGACAATAGAGTAAGGGATATTTGTGGGGTACATTGATACACCTCACAACTATCGGGTATACTTGCCTACAAGTCGGAGGACAATGGTTCGCAAAGATCTCAAGTTTGATGAGCAGAAGGCCATGCGAGTTTCCCTTGAGAGGGAGCTCCAACTATAGGCTGTGGAGGAACTGTTGGTTCCTAAGGAGGAGGAGCCTCAGACTGATGACAAGCAGCTACATGCGGAGGTTCCAAGAGTGGAGACATCCACTCAAGCAGAGTCTTCTAGAGATGGATGGAAGTGCACAAGAGAAGCTAACATATTGTTGGAGGATGCGAGAGAGAACGTGGGAGCACCATCTTCTCAGCATAGATAGCAGAGGTTACCTGAGAGGTACACTGGATACATGGCCCTTGCTAGGGAATGTGTTGAGACTAAGCCATATTCCTTTGAGGAAGCAGTGCAATAGTCAATTTGGGTTGATGTTCTGATGCAGGAGTATGACTCCATAGTTCCTAACAGTGTTTGGGATGTGGTTACAAGACCAGAGAACAAGTCAGTTGTGAGTTCCTATTGGCTTTACAAGGTAAATAAAGTTGTTTATGGTAGTGCGGAGAAGCATAAGGCACGGTTTTTTTCCAGTGGCTTTTCACAGGTCAAGAGGATCATGTTGTTGCAGTATATTTTGACAGAGGAGCAAGATGTTGACATTTTGATAAAGGCATTGTCAAAGTGTAAATTCAAGTTCCATAGGGACAGGATCGGGGTGGCAAATAATCCCTTTCTTGTTGAGAGGGAGTGTTGAAATATGGCAACAAGAGTATTCCAATTTAATTTGTGCTTGAATTAAATTGTGAATTAAAATAGAATTTAGTCTTAACAACTACTTGGAAGTAATTAATTAAATAGTTGGAGAAATTCAAGTTAGAAATCTTTCTGAAGTCATGCAAGAGTTATCCCTTAAAGTAAGGAGATAAGATTGAGTTATATTTGAGTTGTAATTAGTTAACTCAGTTTACTGAGTTAAGTCTAGTTAAATTATTTACAAACTGTTTGAGGAACTAATAGTGAGTTAATAGTCAGTTGATGCATTAATGCACTCAACTAGTGCTACTCCAGTTAACTCAATATTCCCTCATTAGAAACTCATGCATGTCTATTCTAAGAAAGACCCAGTTGAGATTAATGTTCAAGGATAGGGTACTATCAGTTGCATGTGTTTCCTCATGGAGAAAACTCATGCATACAGTCAAGGATTCATCCTTGAGGATTGCGTAGTTTGAAGGCTTTTTTTCCCACTTGATAATGGGTTAATCATCCACAAGGAACATCGCAAGGAAATAGGAGCTTGGAGGGCAGAGAGGAAGGCTAGAGAGAAGCCAAGATTTCTTGTGAGCATCTGTGAGGATTGTACTAAGAGATGGATAGCTGTGAGAGCTAATGTTTTGTATAATTCCTATGTATTTCCACCATGTATGATAATACAATAGTGTGGGGTTTTTATCTGAGACTTTCCCCAAAGTATTTTCATGTGTATTGTGCCATTGATTCTTCTTCTTCTGGTAATATTTTTTAGCTCGATCTTTAAGCTTCTGCAAATTGATAGTAGAAGTAGGGTATAGTATTCTACTTTTATTTATATTGCATTATCGAGTTAACCTATCAAAAATTTTCAACACACAATCTTTTGAATTGGGAAGGGTAGTTTAGCTCCTGAGCTTAAAATTTTTAGAGTATAGTCTTTCATCTCTGGTGTTTCTCCACTACTAGTAGGCCTGGATAGTACCACGATGGAGTCACGTAGGAATAAAAGCATTGATCCACTACCAGCGAGCTTGGACAATAGCCTAGTGGAGTTGCCTACTTCACCTCTCTGCGCAGGAAGCCTTTCTCGTCTTTCACCTTTATTCATTTATTTAAAGAGAAATGTGCATAGACACTTATTTATTTTGGGGCAGAAGAGGGATCCCAACTTATTGAGATTATGATGTTTTGTTCCTTCAGAGAAGCATATAAAGACCTTTGATTTAGTTTTTCTCATTTTTATTTTCCCCTTCTCCATCTCTACTAGTTGGATAAGCCTGAGAAAACCAAGCAGAAAAATTGAGTATAGGCATGAGGTTCCCAAACTAGACACAGGTTCATGGTTGGACCAACACTCTCCTTACAGAGGGATCGTATTATCCGTTAGAACTTCATCGGCCAAAAATTACAATCAATACAAAGAAGATAGGCACCAGATAGGCCAAGGTTTGTAGTGTCACAAGACTCTTTGAACTTCATCCACACACACAGTTGAAAGCGGAAACACAGTAAGGAACAACACTTATTTACATAATAAAAACAACAGAAAACCAATGAAAACATAATAACAAAAGACAAAAGACTATGTACATAGTGCAGGGTGCAGCCCCAGATTTTCATTGAAAGTAATATTTTAAGCCTTGGCTATTGACAGGGAAAGAATCAATATTCTCATCAAGTGATTGAATACGATATGTGTATTGACCAAGATTTTCGTCGACTGTGTAACGACCAATCCACAGGGATTGAAACTTAGTGTTCTTGCCTTTTACTCCATGGGATTTGACCCACTTCAAGACTAAGTCACCCACACTAAAGCTAGTCCTCCCTACAGAATTTCTATCAAACCATCTCTTGATACGGTTCTGATGGAGTGAAAATATTTCTTTTTCTTTCAGACTTTCTTCCTGTAACTTGTGAAATGTGTCCATCCTACGCTGAACTAAGAGACATGGCTTTCCTTGGGGTTCTTGGGATAATTGGAGAGCAATAAAGTATATGTTCGGCAGAAGGATAGCTTCCTTTCCATACACAGGGAAGTAAGGGGGTCTATTCAGGTTTAGGTGTGACTCGGTTAGCCCATAAAGAATTCACCAGAGTAGAGTGCCAGTTCATTGCTCAGAGAATATGGTCTTTTTGATGATATGAATGAGGTTCTTATTTGTGGATTTGGTAAGAACATTCTCCTGTGGATAATAGTTAGCAGAATTTTTCAATACAATATCATTTTGCCAATGCAAAATCATAAATATTTAATGAATAAAAGTGCATTGCATTTTAAAAAACAACTGACGTACGAATGTCAAACCTAGAAATGATATTCTACTGATGATAACTTCTTCATCATTCACTTGTTTCAGCGGAACTGCCTTTGTCTACCACGTGAAATAATCTGTAGCAATCAAGATATAGTGGTGTTGCTTCAATGAATGAGTGAAAATTTCCCCAATGATATCCAAGCCCCAATGTTGGAACAGTTCTTCCATTGCAATAGGCTGCAATGGGGTTACTGACTTCTGATTTCTATTAGCACACCTTTGACAGACCAGAAACTTGCATTCATATGCATGAGCATCTTTGAATAATGTACGCCAATAGAAACTAGCCCACGTGACCTTGTGTGTCGTGGTGTTCCACGCGAAATATCCCCTGGATGGTCCATCATGGACATCATGTAAAACCTTGGATGAATCCTATACCTCCAAGAACCTAAGAAATATTCCATTGTGGTGCTTTATGTAAAACACCCCATGCACCGGCTAGTATGATAATGCTTTGAGTCATAGTGCCCTCTTCTGCTGCATAGAAAAATGATAGGGTACAGTGGCATGCTCAAGGTACCAACGCACATCTACTTACCAAGATTTTCCATCTAAAGTGGGAGATGCTCGCTCAAGATTGTACATTTCTATTTCTTAGTCCCAACCTGCAAGCTCTTATTCTTACTCTTGTGCATTGACTGCTTCTGCTCCTAACTTACAAAGACCATGACCCTTGATGGTGTGAACTGGTTTGATGTCAATATTGTATCATGTAATCTGGTCATCTAGTTCACCCTTCTCTCACCCAGCTCTTGTTGAAAAAACAATGATCTGACTGTTGGGCATGGGACAAAGATAATACAATGGTTTTTTAATAGATAGGGTCTGAAATGTTTTACCACCTTATATACCACATAAGCTTGCTTATCAATGGTGGGGTAGTTGAGTTCTGGTACTTGTAGGCTCGCACTCCTGAAGGAGATGGGTCATTCATTGTTTAACTCATCCTTCTAACTAAGCACATAAGCAAGAGAAGTTTCGAAAGTAAAAGTGTAGAGAAAGAAGTCTTTGCTGAAGTCAAGGTCATACAACATTGGTGCTTCCATTATTTCTTTCTTTATATGGGTGAATGCTTCCTTTCCTTTTTCCCCAACTGTAGACTATGTCCTTCTTAATCATCTTCTATATAGGTTTGACAATCTGAGCATGGTTGGAGATGCACTTTATGAGGAGTTGATCTTCCCCAAGAAAGGCTGCATGGGTTTCTTGTTCATGGGGTGGAGAATCTGTGTGATAGTCCAAACCTTATCCGGATCTACCTCGATCCCACTTTTTGCAATAGTGTGTCCAAGTAGGTTACCCTCAGACACTACAAAGATTCTCTTCTTGGGATTCAAGGATATCTCATATTTTTGGCATTGCTCAAAAATTTTCTTGAGGTGGTGCAAGTGGTCTGACTATTGACTTGAAAAAATTGTTATGTCATCGAGGTAGACCACTACGCTCTGTCCGATAAGCCGACAGAAAGAGATTCCCATTGCACACTGAAAAATTTCCCTTGCATTAACTAGCCCAAAAGACATTCGGTGAAACACAAACATGCCCCACTTGGTATGGAATGTAGTCTTTAGCATATCAGGCTTTGCTACCAGAACTTGCTTGTAGCTCGAGAAACCATCTAACAAAGAAAACATTTATGCGCTAGATATTGTTTACAATATGTGCTCCATGGATGAAACTGGGTAATTTTCTTTGTCCGAGGCACGGTTGAGGTTTCAAAAATATACACAGAGGTGGATCTCCTCAAACTTATTCCTTACAAGGACTAAGTTAGATACCCATATCGAATGTCGCACTTTGTAAATGATATGAGCATCTAGAAACTTCATCAATTCCTTTTGTATGAGGGGCTCAACTTTTGGATGAAATTTCCTTAGTTTATTTTGAAAAGGCTTGGCCTCTTCTTTAATCAGTATCATGTGTTGGATTGTTCATGTGTCATATGTATTAAGATCATTTTACGTCCACGTGAAGACATCACGATACTACTTGAATAGGTGGATAAAATATTGTCGCTCTTGTGGTGTACAAAAAGTACCAATATTCACATACTTTGGATCTTCTTATGTTCCCAGATTGATCAGCTCATGCGAAAATGTAGAGTTGTGGGTCTTAGCGTTCATAAGTCCCTAAAAATGGTTCTGCAATTCATACAACTTTTCTAGTGAAGCCACACCCTTGCAGATGAGGTTGCCTTTCCTTGTACTGACTGCGTCCTACAGAGACTACTCATGCTCATCCTCATCTATCACTAAATCTTTGAATACGTCAACATTGGCCATAAAATGCAGTATATTTTGATCATCATAAAAAACACGTAAATTAGTTATGTTTTCTGAGACAGATGGTTTATACAAAATTTCAATAGTAAAGTTGTCCCTTAATGGTGTCATTCTAGCAGCTATGTTTGTCAAGGCATACGTGACTACATTACCTATTCTTGGTACAAAAATAATATTGAAATCTTGGAAATGAGAAATTATTCACCATACCCCTTGTTGATAACTCTTAAGACAAGGTGACACACAATGTATAGTGTTACGTACCTAACGCACCATGATTTCAAAGTCACCTACCACTTTCAGCACATCAACTTTGAGGTCAATGGATTTCTGTAAGTCCAAGATAAGTGCTTCATACTTTGTGTTGTTGTTCATGCACTCAAATTCCAAGTAACTAGAGATTAAATGTTTTCTCTGTAGTAGGTCTATTAAAACATAACCAGCTCTAGAACCCTTCGTTGTTTTGGATCCGTCAAAGTACATGGTTCACATATCATCTGTACAAGGACTACTTACCATACTAGTATTAATGCTACTGCTATTACTACTACTTACTATACAAGTTTCGTTTTCACTAGTTGAACATGGAAGGAGGTGCAATTGTGTGTCTGTTGAAACTAGGGATGGCTTGGCAAGATAGCACCTCGATTATGTCTCTAGAAAATAATTTTCAAAAACAAGTTCCATGAAAGCCAATGAATTGTTATGTCCATTCAAGGGAGTTATGTTGTGCTTCATGTATCTCCCTGATAATACTTGAATATGGTTTTTCCTTCCCTTATACGGAAGCCATGAGTGAGACTAGTCAGTGGAAAATTATCCTTGCAGCTTGCTTGACCAGTCTCTGCTCAGCAATACCCCATATTCTTTCGAGATGTCCACAATTACAATATTGATGCATTGATGAACTCATTTGTTAGATGACAGCTAGATGATCACATGATTTAGTTCACCAATTTCTAGAACACAAGTTTTGTCTAGTTGAATGATCTGTGCATCTATCTTATTCCATTGAGCATTGATTTTCTTGGCCACGAAGAGCGGCATGACATTAACCGATGCACCAGAATCAACCAAGCAGTTGTGAACATTGAAGTTAAAGTTTTAAAATGATAACAAGAATGCTGGGAAGAGTGAGTTTTCCTCCAGGTGGAGCACGTTAAGCACATATACGAGAGTGCCAGGAGACTTACCAAAACCCTTGTCTGAAGGGGTAGCATCACTAGTAGAGGTTTGCCTAAGTTCTCGTAGAAGAATGTCTCGCCGGTTCATGATTTTTGTGAGTTCAAATAGAGATATGTTCGTGGGAGCCTTCTTCATGTCTTCTACAATGTTATACTCTATTGTGAGAAGAATCATTGAGGTGTTCGAGGGTGGAACTAAATTTATGGTTTCTGATGGGATGGTTCTGTCTTTACTGTTTGTGGAAAAACTTTTCATTGAAGTTGTCTTCCCGGACTTGGTCTGAGTGTTTTGTGTTGAGTCGAACAGAGGACCCATTTTCGTTAACAAATTTTCTCTGAATTTCTATTTCGGTACCTCAATCACAATGGTGGCCCCTTGACTCCTAAATTTGTATCAATTATTTTTCTTCTGGACTAGACTGTCACTTGGAGGCTCATTATCAGTGCTTCTTTTCTGGGCTATGAGAAGATACTCATAGATATTTAGTACATGCCCAGTCCTTGGAACATCATCGGCTGTAGTAGCTTCTTCTTCTTCATCAGGCTCTGGTTGTTCAACAACCATGACCTCGTCACACAACTTTGTAACAATACTACTCATTCCATGGTTCCATTCTAGGCACATTTTCTCTAAATGATGTTCGTGGTGGAACGTGCAGTATGATTTGTGCCGATTTTTCCAATGTTCAGAACCATGTTGGAGCTCTGTGCAGATTTATCTAGCTAGCTTCTTCTACTGCCATAAGCTACATTATTACGTTGTGAGTACCTGGGGTACCTTCTACTCATGGTCATCTCGCTTTTCCTCTATTTAATTTCATCCATTTTGGTGGTCAGGGACTTGACGAGATGAGTAAGGCTCTCAATATCGTTCATTTTCTTTTCCTTCGCCTTGCTCACAAATGTCTGAGACCTCTTACTCATGTCTTTGGAGTCCTTAGTGGGTTCATCATCTGAAATGACTCCAATAATGTGCAAGTCCTTCTATATGGAAATAGCCTCTTCATAGTTTTCTATTAAAGTTGGTTTTGTAGCTCGCTTGACGAACTGCCCAATATTGGTTGGCAAGGCAAAAGTGTAGTAGCCGATAGTGATGGAATCTGTTAGGTCCCTATAGTACTAGTGTATTCCCCCATTATTATTTTCATTGTAGCCCTTATTGTTATTGTTGGACCCATGTTATCCCCATGCTGTTATTATTGTGCCCCATAGAAGCCCAGTATTGTTATTGTTGTGCCCTTACATTATTATTACTATGTCGGAATTGATTATATTGTGACTCCTTAGACTCCTGTATATAGAAAGGAGGGTTTTTCATTTGTATCATCCAAGAAATGTTTATTTGTGTAATGTAACGGTGTTTTCCCCCTCAAAGAGGCTTATTTTGAAGTGGTTGATCTATCTTTTCTTCTATTTTGTGAGTTGGTTGCATAACATTTGGTATCAGAGATTTGGATTATAGGGTTTCACTGCTTCAAACAGGTCCTCATGGAATTTTCGCTATATAAATTTTTTTAGGAAGCTTACGAAGCCAAAAAAAAGAACATTTGAGAAGAAATCTTGATGAATGTCGTGTCCAAATTTCAGATATTTTGTTGCTATATTTTCGGAGATATGATCCAAGGAAGTTAGGGTTTTTGCAGGCTCCTGCATTCCTTCTCAAATAGGTGACCTTAGGAAAATCGTCATAACTTTCTCTTTGAGCATCAAATTCAAATTTCGTAAAAAGTGATAGAAATAGGATGGACATTAGTTTGTTAACTATCGTTTTCAAGTCCGAAGGTCGAAAAAAGTGACACATGGGACTTCGTATAAGTTTTCTTTACTGAAGCAATGATGGTATTTGAACATCTTAAAGAGACAATGTGCCAAGCACCGATATTAGCTACGCCAGACTTCACAAAATCCTTTATTATGGAATGTGATGCCACGGGAAATGGAATTGGTTCTATTTCAATGCAATAAGGAAGAACCATTTCTTTTGAAAGTTTTCCAATCAAAGGAAAGTATTTACATAAAGCTTTATGAGATGGAAACGTTGGCAACACTACATGCACTTAAGAAATGCCGAACTTACCTAATGGGAAGACATTTAAGGGTAAAAATGGATCATGATAGTCTTAAATAATTTTTAGGAAAAATATTATCTTTAGAAGAGAAACAAAAATGGGTCACAGATATGTTGGGTTATGACTTTTAAATCATATACAAAAAAGGGAAGCAAAATGTTGTTGTAGATGCACTCTCAAGAAAGGATGAGGACGTGGAAGCATTGTTTTGTGCCATTTCTATTATCCAAATAGATTGGATAAATGAATCAAGGGATGAATGGAAGAATGACGAAGAAGTGTGAGCACCCATTCAAAAGTTGCAACAAGATCCTAGTACATCTGACACATTTAACTGGAAAAATGATTCGTTATGGTACAAAGATCGCTTATGCCTCTATAAGAATTCCAAACTCAAACAAAATATTCTTCTCGAATTGCACACCTCTCTGTTAGGAAGGCACTCAAGTTTTTTAAAAACTTACGACAAGGTTAAGAAGGAATTTTTTTGGGATGGCCTTAAATCTGATATTCAAAAGTTTGAGGCAGAATGTTTGGTTTTCCAACAAAATAAAGTTGAAACAATTAAGACCCCAACTCTATTACATTGTTTATCCATTCCAATTAAATGTTGGGAGGAGGTTTCAATGGATTTTATCACAGGTCTACCCAAGTCTGAAGGAAAGAGTGTCATCATGGTGGTAGTTGATAGAATTACCATGTATGTACATTTTATGAATTATCTCATCCATTTAAAGCCACTACAGTTGCTACTGCATTTATGGAAACAATACAAAAGCTACATGGAAACCTAAAGATTATTGTAAGCGACAAAGATCCCATTATCACTAGAAATTTTTGTAAAAAATTATTTTACTGTTTGGGTACTCATTTAGCTCATAGATCATCTTAATATCATCTTCAATCTGATGGGAAAACTAAGATAGTGAACACATGTTTGGAAGGATATCTTTGTTGCGTTGTAACTGATAAACAAACACAATGGGTTAAGTGGTTGCCTTTGGCTAAATGGTGGTATAACACTTCCTTCTATAATGTAGTAAAAATGACCCCATTTATGGGACTTTATGGATATCATCCACCATACATAACATCATCTTTAAGAGAAAATTATAAGGGTCGGGCAATCGAAGATCACACTGAGAATCAACAATAAGTTCTTCAACTCTTAAAGAGTAACCTCACTTTGGCGTAGAATAGAATGAAACAAGAGGAAGATCGACATTGAAATGAAAGAAGTTTTGATGTAGGTGATTGGGTATTTCTACGGCTACAACCATACAAACAAATGTCCCTCAAGAAAGCTAAGAAGGATCATAAATTATCACCAAAGTATTATGGTCCATACAAGGTTTTGCAAAAGATTCGTACTATGGAATACAATTAGAGCTTCGTGCATCTTCCTCAGTGCACCTGGTTTTCCATGTTTCATGCTTAAATAAGGTTATAGGTGACAAGCTCCCTGTTAAAACAATATTTCAAGAACTTGACGAGGAAGGAAAAATCATATTGGAACTTGAAGCAGTCACAGAAACAAGAAATCGATAGCTACGAAATTGATCAATTTAAGAGTATCTCATCAAGGGAAGAACTTACCCGCTAAATATTCCACATGGGAGGATGAGAATTTTATACAGAAGCATCCAAAACTACTCAAGCATTGAGGACAACACTTTTTAAAAGGAGAGGGGCATCTTAGGTCCCTATAATTCTAGTGCATTCCCCCAATATTATTGTCATTGTATACCTTACTGTTATTGTTGTGCCCATGTTGTCCCCATATTGTTATTATTGTGCCCCGTAGAAGCCCACTATTGTTTTTGTTGTGCCCTTACATTATTATTGTTATGTCGTCTCTGATTATATTGTGACCCCTTAGACTCTTATATATAGAAAGGAGTTTTTGTCATTTGTATCATCCAATAATTCTTCATTTGTGTAATGTAAAGGATGTTTCCCCCTCGAAGAGCCTTATTTCGAAGTCGTTGATCTATCTTTTCTTCTATTTCATGAGTTAGTTGCATAACAGAGTCACGAGGTTATGTATTGTCTGAAAACTTGTTCAAAATACAATTGAAACTTTTATTGAAATCTTTGAATTTTATTTCTACTGCATCTTGAGACTACCCAACACCTTCAGTAACATGGCAGGGGTTTTATCTTCAACAAATTTCTCAAGAAAGATCCTTTTGAATTCCCTCCAATTTTGGTTGGAATTTGGAGGAAGTTTGTGTTACCATAAAACTAATCTACCATCCAAGGTACATGGAAATAGTCTACATGCAACTTCATCATAACATACCTCTAGTTTCTATAGATGTAGGTAGAAATTTTCTAAGTGATCTTCTTCCTTCATTATCTTGTCACGGCCATACTTTATTAAGAGCTTCTCCACGTGTCTTGGAATTTTGTGTAGGACATCTGGAAGTGCTAATGGGCCCTAGGTCATCCAATCTAGATTTTGGTATGCCATGTTGTCTTCTTCATTGTCTTCCTCTCCCTCTTTTGAATCTGATGGTTTTTCTTTTGAATCTATTGGTTTCTTCTCTTCTTCTCCTCCCCCTTCGTTTCCTTTCCCTCCGCCTCCTCCGCCAAAACTTAGGCCTGAGAGCAACGGGTGGCCTTCTTCTTCTCCTTGAAAGAGTGGAGGTTCTTCTTACTTATCCATAGCTTCTACTAGCTCTTCAAGAGTGGAAAGGATTGCTTCTTCAAAATATGTAACTACTACTCCTGTGGGGGTAGTCTTGTTCTTATTTTGAGAATATGAAAGAGTGAACACTCACGGAACTAGTCCAACAACGTTTTCAAATTGACAGGTGATGGGATGATGAGCTGAGATTTGATGGTATGGGATTTCAAATTCAGGCCTAGGAGGTCAGGAATTACCAACTTCAGAGTTGCATTTAGGAGATAGGGAGTGAGCGTTACTGCCTTGACCAAAAGATGGATGAGTGGGGCCATTGGGACAATCAACCATAAAATAGTGGAAGCCCTTGTTCTAGTGTTTGAAATGTTGATGGTGTTGGATCTGTCAACATTCAGGGGATCTCCCCGATATAAGGTCCCAATTAGTCCTCACACCATTTGGTGTAGGATTCCCATCTGATACGATGGCCCAGTTGCCAACTACTTAGATATTTTCCTCAACTCTTGCTATCAGCACATGAGAGTGTTGCAGTTACCTTCGAAAAGCAAGGTGAGTGTGCCTAGTGAGTGTGCAACGTAACTGTGTCTAGGTTCTCTTACAACAAAAGATGGGGGGGGAATGTGAGCCTCTAAGTGAGAGTTAATAGTACCACCTAGAAAGAGACACATGTGAACTAAGAAGACCTATCCAAAATCCAGTGGAATACTCCACAACGGATGTGGTAGTTGTTAAAACCAAAGAACATGGAAAGGTCTGTTTACCATCCAGCGGAATAGTCCACAGTGGATGTGATGGTCGTTATAACTGATGAGATGGAAAGGTCTGTCTAGTATCCTGCAGAATAGTCCACAAGGCTGAGACACCAGTGATAGCCATTACAATACATTCCCAACAAGATAAGCACTAAAAGAACCAAAATAGTTCAATTATCTTAGTACATGTGAAACAAACATGAAATATAAATGCTCACAGAATAGTATTATAAGCATCCATAAATCATGCATGGAAAAGTACTGACGTGAAAGGCTTATGTATTAAGCAAAAGTTCCAAGACAAATACTTACATCATACATCACTAGCCCCAATAGTGGTACATTGGAGCCACTCTTTGCCCCTCAAAGAACTGACTGAAACTCTCTATGCTTTGTGGGAGGAGCCAAGGTGAAAAGTCCTTTTCTCATACAATGAGGGGGGTATAAATAACCAAGGGGTGATACTTCACCTTTGTGACTCTTTGAATACCCCCATGACTTTTAAACTTCCTATGAATTTTCAATTGACATGACTCTTCATATTCATGTGTGTCCATTGGAATTCCACTGTATAGTACATTTGATTTACATTAGACATGGCTCATAATAGTGATGTGGCCTTTGAAAAATCATGAAATGACTTGACATGAAACTACTGACATGGACTAGCTTGATGATCTGGTAATGGCAGGACATTGTTGCTGCTCAGTGATAGATGTGTTATTAGATGTTCTTTCTCTTCTCCTTAGCATATCTTGATGATGCAGGGTTTTCAATGATACTCTGTCTTTAAGAGGTGGTTGCATGCATGTGTTCCCTTTTCTTATTCTTGATAAGCTTCTTTGTTTATATAGTTGCAAGTGAGTCTTTTAGCATGTCCACTCCTTCTTCTCCTTCTTCATCATCTCGCCATGATATAACAATGTAACTATTGCTGCAATTCACTCATGACGGGACGACATCAATCGAAAAAATACCTAGTCTAAAATGATGAATTTTTATCCATGGACTAGGCCCTAGACGGGTGACAAGCTAGGAAAGAGGGCACAATAACTGTGCATTGCCCAGTTACAGGTGATAGGGAGGGAGGTTGGTCGGTGAGACTACACAAAGCACAACTCAGGCTTAGATGAGGAACTTCTGAGCACATTCATCACTATGGGGGGAAATTTCATAGGGGCCACTAGGAGATAGGATTGTACAATTGAGAAAGTCAATGGCTGATGCAGGATGGGACCCTGGGAGGTAGGTTTTTTCATTTTTTGGAGGCAAGGCGGGACTGGGGAGAAGAGGGGCATGGAGGACAGATCTGCGTAGTTCTTGAGATCAATGAGTCTCTGCTAAGGGAGGACACTAAGGGATACTTTTGTGTAGTTCTAGGAGGAAAGGAAAGCTTGGTTCTCTACGCATTGTGGGGTTCCAATAAGAAAGGGGAGAATCTTGAGGAGTGATATTGTAAAATCACAGTTCAGGTCAAGTTGGAAGGAGTTACTGCACAATTCTAGGGATGAAGGGAGGTTGCTGACCTATGGAATTTCATAGCCAAATTTCCCTGGGGGATAGTGACTGCACAATATGTAGTTCCAAGTAGAAAGTTTGCATCACTGAGGGTTGAGAGTTTGTAGTGCACAGTTTAGTCGGGGTTGGGTGAAAGTGAATTTCTCGTTCGGAAGGATTTTAACAGAAATGGCTAAGTCTAGGAGGAAAGTGAACTTGTGAGGAACTTTAAATTGTGATCACACACTTAACATACCTCAACAACACGACAACATAGACCACTGGAACAACAAGATAAAGCATTACCGTCTATGAGACTAGCCCTAAATGAAAAGAAACAAGTGCGACACTTGAGGTGGACTTAGGATGACCACGACGACACTTGTGTGGCAGTGATTAAAACTTTGTGTATGAGTGCAACATATTTTTACATAGCTACAATTACTCGAATACATAAATACCAACCTTTGAAATCACTAGAAAACTACAGCAAGCATTGAAAAACAATCAAACATGCCAAAAGACAACAGTTGATCAAACAAGCAAAAGGGGTGAAAAGACTCTAAGAAAGCTCATGAAATCATCTCAAGTGTTTGCAACAATAAGGGGAAAGAGAAAGGAAGGATTCGAAATTTAAGTGTAAGAATTTTTTTGGAGGGTGTTGCATCCGCTACAACACTATCTTCATGTGTATAGAGTTTTTTCTTACTAGTAAAATTTCTTTGGACATTCTTCTTTGAAACATTATTTCCCTTTTTCTATTATCATGATTTTCTTTATAAGGACACTTAGAAGCATAGTGATCTAATCTTCCATAAGAAAAACATTGAAAAGGAATTTTACCTTTGAATCTACCATCTCCTATTTGAAACTTTCTCACAAAATTTGCTTCTTCCTCATCTAAAATGTAACTTGTTTCTTTAGGCTCTTATTTTCCTTTCCCTTTGCATGTGGACTTGAAGGTTTCTTCTCTAATGATGTATTCCTTTTTCTCATCTCATAAGTTGTTAAGATCCCATGAAGATGTTCTACAGTAAGACTTTTTAAATCCTACATTCCTTTAACGGCAAAGACCTTTCCATCGAACTTTGGTGTTAGAGATCTCAAAATTTTTTCAACAATACAGAATCCTCTATCTTGTCAACAAGACCTCTCTTTGTGTTAACAATCTCATATACTATAAGGAAAAATATTGAAATGATTTCATCATCATGCATTCAAAGAGACTCATATTGAATTCTATACGTTTGGAGTTTGGAATTTCTTACCTCAGCGTCACCTTCATAACTCTTGACAAACTTATATTGTAATTCCTTTGCAATGTTCAACTACATGACTTTAATGAATTCAAATTCTACTAATCCTTCCAACAGGGAATTTATTTCCTTTGTATTTTTCTCATACCACTTATTTCCTGCTTCACCTGTGGGAATGGAGGTTGGATATTGATATCCTCCTTTAACAACTCCCTGATACATTGGGTCCTAGTGACTGTAAATATGATCTCATCTTGACTTTCCAAAGCATAAAGTTAGTTGCATTGAAAAATGGTGGTTTTGTAGAAAATGAACCTACCATCTTTCTCCTCCTATGAGATCTCCCTTTAAGCGATCAAGCTTGTTTTGAGGGACCTCCTCTGATACCAATTTTTAGGAAAAATACTAGGGGGTATGAATCAATATTTATATTTCATTTTATCTTCAATTTCAAATTTAGAATTATGTACACTACTATTATTTAGATAACCCATGTGCGTGTGCACTTTTAATTAATGAGATCTACCTATTGTGGAGCTGTAACAAGGGTCTTTTTCACCTCTAGTTATCTCACATTACAAGTCAATCCGGGAGCGTTTTGTTATTGTAAAGGACATCTTAATTTGAGGCTATTTTTCAGGATAATGCTTCGTAGTATAGATCTAAAGAATACAAGAGTAAACGGATGCTAATGCTAAATTACTTTTGCATAAACAAATCATACAAGCAGCAACTTCGTCGGTCGAGGGTATGGAATTAGTAACCTATCCCCCTAGAAACTGATGAAGGAGTATGGATCATGATCTGGGAGCATTATAGCGTCTGCTGTATCTCACAACAGTCTTGAACCTCCTCTCATGCCACTTCAATAAACGCAAGCGAAAGGAACAGCAAGAAAACAGAATGAAACAGCAACTTCAGAAATGGAACAGCAATAAAAGGAACGGCAGTAAATGGAACGGCAGTAAGGAAACTAAATCTCGTGAGGTCAATACTTCCAATCCTTGGCACACACTTACATAGAAAAAGGAAAGCAATCATTTATACAGGTTTGCAGCTTAATCAAATGGAACAACAAATCGTTAAAGACAGGAAACGTCAATCATATATATATCAAATGGAACAGCAAATCATTAAAGACAGGAAATGTCAATCATATGTACACGATCTGCAATAGTCACCAACAATCCATTAACCCCAATCACCTGTAGCTGAAATATTCTACTTATGAATTCTGTAATTGATGCAAACAACTCAGATCAACAATATGCGAAGAATCCTGAAAGTATGATATGAACTTGTTACAGAGATTTATAACAGGAAAGCTACAGATGAATAAACATGAAAGAACATGCAACCATAACAGATTATGAGAAACAAACCACACAAAGCAGAATGGTAATGGTACAATCAGCCAGTGTCCGTTGGAGCCGGGCCCAAAGCTTCCAATGGCGCACTGCCGTAAACTACTTCAGACGCACGGAGAAATTAACACCGAGATATTATATTAACGCATCAATGAGAGTACAAAACTAAGTCTCAGAGAGACTCAATAGTCTGAGTTCAACTGATAATAAAATTCATGAACAGAAAGTAAAGATAAAAAAGTCATCCCCTAGTTTCAATGCTACCCTCCTTTTATACAATTAACGACAGAGTTCATCGGTCGACAAAACGATTGATCGTAGCGATCCCTCAGGATCGAAGATCCTGAGGGATCCGCTAAACTGTTAACGCTTTCCTTTACTCGGCCTGTAATTCCGAACTGGCAGTCCTTCATCTCGTTTCAGACTGATCTCCCTTGATTTACTCGACCTGGTCTGAACCTTATTTAGAATTGGAGGGACAGCCATTATCTTCTCATTAAATCCTCGTTTCGCATTGCGCCTTCCTGCTTTTACCTTTTCCTGCGTAGAGAAGACAACTGTTAGAGATTGGGTCATTTTAGACTCGTTGTCTTTGCATTTTCCCTACTTTATAATAAAGAAAAGATTACAACTATTGCTTAAAACATCACTAAATCATTTATTAAAACATACCTTCCCAATGCTCTACACACCCCCCGACTTACTCTGTTTCATGGCCTCATGAAACCGTTATAATTAACATGGAGTGCAGTAAGAGAATAGGCTGGAGAGGGTACTTCATGAGGGGGTCTGCAACCATGATAGGCAACCAGATTATCAAAGAAATAATGCAACTGATCTGCAGGCATATCATACAAGGCCTGGTACCCTGGTGCAGGGTGCCAGATAATTGTGCTACGGAACCGATATCCTAACGATGATGGTCCAGCTTGCAGAATGCACTGGTCATAAAAAGGCAATCGTTCAGCAGCCAGCTCAAAGTTCTCATATCTGAAGGGCTCCCTGAGCTGGATGCTTGGGGTGGAAATCCGATAACGGAATTTGGCAGCCTCCAAGGCGGAATCTTTAATAACCAGGAAGTATTCTAAGCTATTTCGGATCAACTCCTCATGCATGGGTCCTAGTAGTTTCGTAACGCCAGGGTTTCTCATAAGGCTTTTGTGTGATTGCCATAGGCGAATTGGATCTCGAGGCTCAGCCCTGACCCATAGATCTAGGCTGTGCTCCTGCCTTTCATCTTGGAAGAGTTCTACGATCTTTTGCAGTCTTTCCTTCTTTGTCGTCCATATTGGACCTAAGTCTGGTAATTCGGTTACTTCCGTGATTATTTCCTTCGTGACTGCTATCTGCTTCCCACCTACCACTGAGTGTTCTTCCTGCAAATTCTGCAGGAATTCCATGGCCACTATTTCGTTTGATTTGCGCAGGCGGCCAAAATAAGTTAACCACCCTGCTTTTTCTAAGATCTTCCGAGCGGCTTCAGAGACTATGAGCTCACTCGGCTCGCTTCTGATAGACTTTCCCCCCATGGTTCTGTTTCAGGGTCTAGATGGAACATCGATGCAAAGAACGTAATTGCGGCAAAAAGAAAAGACACAGAGCATGCATGAATAATTGATCCCAAATAACAACTTTTTCAAAAAATAGCATTGTCATGCCGTTAACACATATCGTACCTCTGTATCATATCATTTCCGAATGATGTGTTAACACGTGGCCGGCGGAGTAATGAAGTCACCTCCCCCCCGCGCGAAATGATAGGCTGCCTCAGCCGTCAAATAGAAGAAGGCGGTCATCCCATCACCGAGTCATAATGGAACAGCTTTTAAAATTTTGCCATGTTTCAGATTAGACAAAGAAATACTGAGATCGATGCGACAGATAGATCGCGTTTAACATAAGCCTTCGTGATGTGATGCTGAACATAAGGATAGGACGTCTAGCACTCATGGAAAGTCTGAGATAGTCATAGTCAATACCTTTGCCATAATTGGTAATGATAAATGTTCATGTGACGTATCCATTAAGGTGTAAGATATAATTATTACGAGGATAGAAAGAAAGATTTAATAAGATCCAAATTGGTGTATATGTTTTGACTCCGATACCATTAACAGAGCTCTGCTGCCGACCGTTGTTTATAACCGTGGCAGAGTTGTTTATTTCACCCCGGAACCATAGTCCTTTGTGTAGTTTTGAAGAGCAATTCTTGTCAACATGCAGGCCATCATGCTGGCTTGGTAACCAGATAACCATGACGCCATTCACCAGAGAGGCGCGAAACGTGGGCAGGCTGGCTCGTGATGAGACCCCCTGTTCCAAGGTTTGTTTATATAATAAACCTGTTGGACCATATCCCTGGTGTGGTGGCCATGATGGGAACGCCACTTCGCTTCCAATCTTATGATCATAGTAGGCTGGTTCTTTAATGAAACCCCCTATCCTGCATTTGACAAATAATTTCTTTTGGTTCTGCTGCTTTTTCTTTTGAGATAGACTTTTGCTCTTGTATAGTTACACATAAGGGTGGTTCAGCCCTCCTTAAGAGTGGGAATGGCGGAAGAAGTCTTGTTATCCCAATAGGAAAATATAAATTTTCTATTCTTATTTCCAAGTAATAATAAGAAAAATTGTAGGAACGTAACATGATGAAGTTTTCCAACAGGGCAGAGGAGGTGAGACTTATGGCTGAAAGAATGATGAGTGTATGGTTCCCTCCTTTGTTGCATCAATACTAGGGCTGTTATAGATAGCGATTTATGATGTGCTGATCTTGATATATCATGCCTTTTATATTTGTTGCATAAATATATAGCTGCTACTTATGGCCTCGGGACAATGTTTTCTTCTTATAGAAAGGACGAGGGCATACTATTTCTTTCTTACAAGGGAGGGTGGGAGGGCTCTTTTGATGCAATGTCCTAAGATAACAAAAGCACTCAAATGCTGCTTGCTAAAAAAAGAAAAAAACACACACAAATGTTGCTCCTTCTAAAAAGGGATAAAAAAATTCAAAAGTGTTGTTCCTTTTGAAAAGGAACAGCAAAAATTCAAAAGTGCTGTTCCTTTTGGAAAGGAACAGCAAAACTCAAGGGTGCCGTTCCTTTTGAAGAGGAACAACAAAACACACAAGTGCTGTTCCTTTTGAAAAGGAACAGCAAAACACGCAAGTGTTGTTCCTTTTGAAAAGGAACAGCAAAACACACAAGTGCTGTTCCTTTTGAAAAGGAACAGCAAAACAGGCAAGTGTTGTTCCTTTTGAAAAGGAACAACAAAACACACAAGTGCTGTTCCTTTTGAAAAGGAACAACAAAACATGCAAGTGTTGTTCCTTTTGAAAAGGAACAGCAAAACACACAAGTGCTGTTCCTTTTGAAAAGGAATAGCAAAACTCACAAGTGCTGTTCCTTTTGAAAGGGACAGCAAAACACACAAGTGTTGTTCCTTTTGAAAAGGAACAGCAAAACACACAAGTGCTATTCCTTTTGAAAAGGAACAGCAAAACACACAAGTGTTGTTCCTTTTGAAAAGGAACAGCAAAACACACAAGTGCTGTTCCTTTTGAAAAGGAACAGCAAAACATGCAAGTGCTGTTCCTTTTGAAAAGGAACAGCAAAACACACAAGTGCTGTTTCTTTTGAAAAGGAACAGCAAAACACGCAAGCGCTGTTCCTTTTGAAAAGGAACAGCAAAACACACAAGCGTTGTTCCTTTTGAAAAGGAACAACAAAACTCACAAGTGCTGTTCCTTTTGAAAAGGAACAACAAAACTCACAAGTGCTGTTCCTTTTGAAAAGGAACAGCAAAACACACACTTGAAACATATATACAAAATTTACAATCTTATATTCAAAATGTGATAATAAAGAATGAACTTTTTACCAATCTATAGGGGAGGAAGTTTTTGCTTCCTCTCCCATAATCTTGATGTTAGTATCTTGGCGTAACTGTTGGCAAAATGATTCCCGAGTGAGCGGTTTGTGATACAGACGAACTCGGTGGCCGTTTACCTTAAATGTATATCCAGATCCATCGATTGTAATCAAAGTAAGGGTCCCATTGTCATGGAATTTTTGAATCTCGTATGGTCCCAACCATCGAGTCTGAAGCTTCCCCGGGAAATCCTGAAATCTAGAATCATATAACAGAGCCCAGTCTCCTTCGTGAAATATCTTGTTTTTGATGAGCGCATCATGCCATTTGGCTCACTGCTGCTGGATGAGTGCTGTATTCTGTAATGCAGCGAGCCTTGTTTCGTCCAACTCATTAATTTGCTGTAATCGATTTTTCTGTGCTTCACTTAAATCTAATCCGACTTCTTGGGCAGTTTGCAGGGTTTGGATCTCAAATTCTATAGGAAAAATGGGTTGCTTTCCAAACACTAAGTGATATGGTGAATAGCCAGTGGTACTTCTCCATGTGGTTCGATAAGCCCACAGTGCCTCCGGTAGTCGGGCGGCCCAATCGCGGCGGTGTGAGGCAACAATTTTTGTCAAAATGGACTCTATTATCTTATTACTGTTCTCAACTTGCCCATTTGCCTGCGGATGGTATGGGGTAGTAATTTTGTGATGGATGTGATGGTTATTGAGTGTTGCAGCTAATTTATGTCCCACAAATTGTGGTCCTCCATCTGTAACGACTTCCCTTGGGAGACCATAACGTACAAACAAATGGAACAAGAACTGAATTACCGACTCCTCTGTAGCTCTGGGTAATGCCTCCGCCTCAACCCATTTGGTAACATATTCAGTTGCCACCAAAATGTAAGTTTTTTGGTTTGATGGGGGGTTGATGGGTCCGAAAAAGTCCAGAGCCCAGCGTTCGAAAGGTTCAATCACCAATTGAGGCCGCAAAGGCATTTCGTCTGCTGGGCCAGGTCGTCCTACACGTTGACAACTATCACAGGCCTGGACAAATTTTTTGGCATCTTTGAAGATTGTAGGCCAGTAATATCCTGTTTGTAATACTTTGTGTGCTGTCCTTCGTTCAACGAAATGTCCTCCACATGGCCCGTCATGGCAGGCTTTCAAGATATCAAAGATTTCGTCTTCTCGAATACATCTTCTGATTTCCATATCTGCGCCTGTGTGAAACAGATAGCCCCCAACCCACGAAAATCGATTGCTTTTCGCAATGATTTGTTTCCGTTCATTGGGAGTTAAATGTTTTGGAAGCTTACCTACTGCAAGATAATTAGCCACATCAACATACCAGGGAGTCTGAACAGCGACTGCAAATAAGTGTTCATCTGGGAATTGGTCCTCAACTGCTGCTGTTTCAACTGATTTTCGTATTCGTGAAAGAAAATCAGCTACAGGGTTCTCCTTCCCTGGTCGGTCTCTGATTGTAATGTCGAATTCCTGCAACAAGATCAACCACCTGGTTATTCTTCCATTTGTAACAGGATTATTTGCTAAATACCTAATAGCAGAATGGTCTGTATACAAAATAACGGGATAGCCTGTAATATAGTGTCTAAATTTATTAATAGCATGTATCACAGCTAAAAATTCTTTTTCGGTGACAGTGTAATTTAATTCAGCCGGAGCCAAATTTTTGCTGATGTAATAGATAGCGTATGGTCTTTTCTCTTCTTCTTGGCCCAATACTGCACCGATTGCTGTGTCTGAGGCGTCGGTTGAAATTTGGAATGGTAAGTTCCAATTAGGTCCTCTGAGAACTTGAGCTGTAGATAGCAACTTCTTTAATTCTGTGAAGGCTCGATCACATTTTTCTGTCCACAAAAAATCAACATTTCCAGTTAATGCATGTAGAGGTGCGGCAATACGTGAGTAATGTTGTATAAATCGTCTATAATACCCAGAAAAACCAAGAAAACTGCGTACCTCTGTTTGATTAGTGGGGGTTGGGATAAGCATGAGTATTTGAATTTTAGCCGGGTCTACCTGAATGCCAGCTGCTGAGATGTGATGTCCCAGAATGAGTCCTTCTGTCATCATCATGTAACATTTTTCGTGACTCAAGCAAAGCCGGGTAGCGATGCAACGCTCTAGAACTTTTTCGAGAGTGTCCAGGGCTGGATCAAAGTCATCTCCATATGGTGTGAAATCATCCATATAGACTTCCAATCCATCATTAATTAAATCTGCGAAGATGCTAAGGACAGCCCGTTGGAATGTAGCCGGAGCATTACATAATCCAAAGGGTAAGACTCGGTAGGTGAACGTTCCCCAGGGGCAAGTAAAGGTAGTCTTGTCCTGGTCTTCAGGGGCGATCTGAATCTGGTTATATCCGCTGAAGCCATCCAAGAAAGAAAAAAATTTCTTGCCTGCTAAGGTGTCCAATACCTGGTCTATGAAAGGGAGAGGGAAGTGATCTTTTTGTGTAGCTTTGTTTAATTCTCTGTAATCAACACAGATCCTCCATTTCCCGTTCTTTTTAGGTACTACCACAAGTGGGGAGACCCATTTGCTGTCAGAAATAGGATAAATAAAATTAACGTCTAATAATTTCTGCAGCTCATCTTTTACAACATCTTTTAAATGGGGATTGAGTCTTCTCTGTGGTTGGTGAACTGGTCTTGCATCTTTCTCGATATAGATACGATGTGTACATAGCTGGGGATCAATCCCTTTCATATCGGGATAGTCCCAAGCAAATGCCTCCTGATACTTTCGTAGGAGCTGGATGAGTTTGGTCTCTTGTTCAGGTGTCACCTATAATACTAGTGATTACCCCATTACTATTGTAGTTATACCCCTTATTTATACTGATGTACCCATGTAGTGCCCATATTGTTACTATTGTGCCACATAGAAGCCCACTATTGTTATTGTTGTGCCCTACAATATTATTGTTATGTAGGCTTTGATTGTATTGGGACCACTTAGACTCCTATATATAGAAAGGAGGTATTTTCATTTGTATCATCCAAGAATTGTTCATTTATGTAATGTAAAGGAGGTTGCCCCCTCGAAGAGGCTGAATTCTAAGTCGTGGATCTCTCTTTTCTATCTTTTTGTGAGCTGGTTTCATAACATTTGGTATCAGAGCTTTGGATTCTAGGGTTTCGCTGCTCCAAACAGGTCATCGTGGAATTTTCGCTATAACTTTTTTTCTGTGAAGTTTCAGAAGTCGCAAAAAAAACCCATTTGAGAAGAATTGGCGCTAAACCTTGGGTCCAAATTTCAGATCTTTTTGCGTGATATTTTTGGAGATATTATCTGCGGAAGCTGGTCTTTTTGCAGACTCCTGAATTACACTCAAAACAGGTGACCTGGGGAAAATCGTCATAACTTTCTTTCTGAGCATCGGATTGAAATTTCGTAAGAAGTTACAGAAAGAGGACGGACTGTAGTTTCTGTTTATATATTTTTCAGAGTCAAAGGTTGAAAAAGTGACACGTGGCACTTCATAAAAGTTCGCTTTACTGAACTAGTCTATAATCAGGTCACTGCGGGAGATTGTGCATAACTTTTTCTTGGAGAATCCAATTTGGATCATACTTGTGGCATTGGAAAGAGGACACAGAGGGCTACTACAGGTCACAAGTTCAGAACTTAAAGATCCGAAAGTACAGAGTTACAGTCGTTTCAAGGTAGAGCTCCTAAAATCAAGAAAAAGCAAGATGAGGAAGTTTGATGGCAAGGATCCGGTAAATTGGATACTTCAGATGGAGCAATATTTTGATATACATGGTGTACAAATGTTACAAAAGGTATGTATTGCATCTTCATATTTAGAACCAGATCAATTTTTATGGTACAAAGGGCTTTGTTCTCGTAAAAAACTTGTTACGTGGTCAATTTTCACGAAGGAAATGATAGCACATTATGAGGATATAAAGAGCAACACCTTCTTTAGAGCAAAACCACAACAATTGGAAAGAGTAAAAGGGCTTTGTGACATAATGGAAAGAAAAATTATGGAAACCAGGAAGCATACCCCTCACAACTATAAAGATGGAAGTGTTGTTTCTCCCAGCCTTCCACAACCTACAAGGGTTACACCACAACAATTGGAAGAAAAAAGAGAAAAAGGGCTTTGTTACAATTGTGATAGCAAATGCACTAAAGGTCATAGGTGTGCTGAGAAGAAATTATTTTACATAGAATATGAAGAGGAGGAAGAAAAGGATCAAGAAACATCAAAAGAAGAGGATATACGTCAGGACACCACCCCAGAGAAAGAAGAAATGAA
This sequence comes from Pinus tabuliformis, assembly GCA_031772625.1. NCBI lineage: Eukaryota > Viridiplantae > Streptophyta > Pinopsida > Pinales > Pinaceae > Pinus > Pinus tabuliformis. Next base: position 1,066,238,456 of record CM062820.1, read on the forward strand.
TCAGACCATATGTTGTAAAGCATTGGCAAGAATTACCACTCCTCAAACTCTCAATATAGAAGGACATATCAAGAAGAAAAAGGTGCAAGAAGTGAAAGATCACATCGAGAAAGAAGAAATGAATCCAACCATATCTTGTAATTCAATGGATGAAATTACCACTCCTCAAACTATCAAGATAGAAGGACACATCAAGAAGAAAAATGTTCAAGAAGTGAAAGATCACATCGAGCATCAAGAAATGAATCCGACCATATCTTGTAAAGGACTGGAAGAAATTACCGCTCCTCAAAAGATAGAAGGACATATCAAGAAGAAAAAGGTTCAAGTAGAGAAAGATCATATCGAGCATCAACAGCAAGTTCTCCAACTTTTAAAGGATAACGCCACTTCGGTGCAAAATCAAATGAAACAACAGGTAGATCAACATCGTAGTGAAAAATATTTTGATGTGAGTGATTTGGTGTTTTTACTGCTACATCTCAAGCAAGCTATTTATGAGAAGGAAATGTTGGCAATACTACATGCACTTAAAAAATGGCGACCTTATCGAATGGGAAGATGCTTCAAGGATGAGGATGTGGAAGCATTGTTTTGTGCTATTTATATTATCCAACCAAATTGGATAAACGAAGCAACAGATGAATGGAAGAAGAACGAAGAAGTATGGCCACTTATTCAAAAGTTGCAAAAGATCCCAATTCAAGCAATATTGCCAGAAATTGAAGAGGAAGGAAAAATCATATTGGAACCTGGAGCAGTCACAGAAACAAGAACCCGACAGCTACGGAATCGATCAATTTCAGATTATCTCATCAAGTGGAAGAACTTACCGGCTGAATATTCCACATGGGAGGACAAGAATTTTATATAGAAGCATCAAGAACTACTCAAGCGTTGAGGACAACGCTTTTTGAAGGAGAGGGGCATGTTAGGACCCTATAATACTAGTGATTACCCCATTACTATTGTAGTTATACCCCTTATTTATATTGATGTACCCATGTAGTGCCCATATTGTTACTATTGTGCCACATAGAAGCCCACTATTGTTATTGTTGTGCCCTACAATATTATTGTTATGTAGGCTTTGATTGTATTGGGACCACTTAGACTCCTATATATAGAAAGGAGGTATTTTCATTTGTATCATCCAAGAATTGTTCATTTATGTAATGTAAAGGAGGTTGCCCCCTCGAAGAGGCTGAATTCTAAGTCGTGGATCTCTCTTTTCTATCTTTTTGTGAGCTGGTTTCATAACATTTCTGCAGCTCATCTTTTACAACATCTTTTAAATGGGGATTGAGTCTTCTCTGTGGTTGGCGAACTGGTCTTGCATCTTTCTCGATATAGATACGATGTGTACATAGCTGGGGATCAATCCCTTTCATATCGGGATAGTCCCAAGCAAATGCCTCCTGATACTTTCGTAGGAGCTGGATGAGTTTGGTCTCTTGTTCAGGTGTCAGATTAGCGTTAATGTTTAAAGTTTTGCCCGGTTCAATTTGTATTACTTTGCTGTTAGCAACAGAGGTTACAGGTATATTTGGGTCATTGTCATCTTTTAGAGGATCTTCCTCTAATTCGTTATCAAATGCCGCTTTTATCATAAAGCATTGTGTATACGATGTGGACTCTGTTTGATTAATGAATTTATTGATGGCATCATCTTCCGTTTGATCTTTAAAATCTAGCGCTTCCTGAACTATTAATGGTGGTCTAATATTATCAGTAATATATGAGGCAGGGCGCAGATTGGTCATCGATATATGAGGTGTGATGCTTGGCTGGGCTGGCGGGTACAAGATTAAATTTTTGATATCCGGTCCTCTGGTTATGGTCATGTTTCCCTGCCGGCATCCAATGTAGGCGTCAGCAGTAGCGAGCCATGGTCTACCTAGAATTAGCGGATGTCCATCTAGTCGGGTTTTTGGATTAATCACCAGAAAATCGGTCGGGTATTCCCAAGAGTCCACTGAAACCATGACATCATACAAGGTGCCTTCTGGTCTTATTACTGATCGGTCAGCAAGTTCTAGTAAAGTGGAAGTAGGCTCTACCGATGTGATTCCAAGCTTCTGGCAGGTTGATGTTGTCAGGGTGTTAATCGCAGCCCCTAGATCTACTAAAACGTTGGTCAGGGTCTGCCCACAGACTTGAACAGTGACAATTGGGTTTCCAGGATCCTCATATTTAATTGGTGTTTCTTTCCCTGATAAGAGGTCGGATAAGGTGCCGACTACCTGGACTCTAGGGTTAGTGGTTATATTTCTTTTTGTTTTTCTGCTACACAGGTCTTTTATGGTTTTTGCATATATGGGGATATCCTGTATAGCTTGAAGGAATGGAATTCTTATATACAAGTTTTGGAGTTCTCCCAGAATATCAAAATCCGGATATTGCATTTGTCTTGGAATGGCCAGTCGTTCTGGGAAAGGTGGAGAAGATGTAAGTACTTGCTGATGAACTTGGTCTTTACTTACTTCTTCTTGTTGTGACGGCTGTTCTATCGGTAACTGGTTTTCAATATGAGCGGTTCTATGTCCCTCAGTTTCTATTATTCGCCCAGATCTCAACTGAAGATCATTGCACTCCTGCAGAGCAGATTCAATCTTAGAAGATTCTATAATTTGAAGAGATTGAACTGGTCGATTATTTGGGTTCGGGTTGGGTTGGGCTGGGAGCTGCGGTCTTAGGTTGGGTTGGGGATTTTGTTGCAAGGCTGGCAGAGTTGGTTGAGGGAGCGGAATTGATCCTGGTGTTTGATATGTCGATCTTGGCCAGTTGCTCTTCCAGGGTGAACTTTGCGAAGTGGAAGGGGTCCACTGCGGAGGATATGAATTATTTGGCCAATATGGCGGAGGATAAGGAAAGTTTTGCCAACCAGCTTGGTTCATCCAAGGGTTCGGAGTAGGAAACATTTGAGGCGGCCAATTTGAAAACGGGTGCTGAGACTGATTTTGCCACATATTCTGTTGCTGAGCATTAAATTGCGGAGATTGAAAAGAAGAGGAGGGATCTTGAAACATACCAGGTTGCCATTGACGACGCTGGTTAATAAAGTATGCTGATTCTGGTTCCTCTTCTGCTTCTTTGTACACCGCCTTTAAACCAGGGAGTGAGGGACAACTTTCAGTCGGATGGTCCTTGGTACAAATAGCACATATTTGAACTGTATCAAGCGGGCATTCTTTCTGGCTATGTTTCTTCCTGCACCGTGGGCAGAAAATTGCCAGATTCTGTTCCGCCTCTGCTTTCTTCTGTTTAGCCTGCACAATATCAAGCTGTGTAGTTAATGTCCCCATGATATCAGTTTTAAAATTCTCTAACAGATTTCCAAGTTCCACTCGTGATACTCCTTCTGTTGATGTTCGATTGTCTCTAGTGAAGCGATCATATTCTGCTGGTTTTATCCGTGTGCTGCCTCTTGAGCTCCTGATACACAGATCAATAATGTCAGCAAAATTTTCCTGATAAATGTCTCCTTTTCCCATAATATTCAACGTTTCAATCCATTTCTCCTTCATACCTCTAATCAATGTAGTTTTCAACACGTTATCGGGCAGAGGTAACGATGCATATGGAGATCTCTGCAAGTTATATTGGAAACGTTCTACATATTCTTCTAAAGTTTCATTTGGTCTGGCAGACATTTGAAAGATTTCATCCTTTAGTTCTCTTGATCTACAGTAATCCTGATATTTTTTTAAGAAGGCCGCTTTCATTTTGTCCCAATTGTTTATGACTCCACCACCTAGACCCATGAACCATCTCAGAGCTGCTCCCTTCAAGGTAGAGGGAAACAACTTTAGCTTCTGGGGATCAGTGGTGTAATCGTATCCCCTGCATAACACATCAAATTCGAATAGAAATGCATCAGGATCCTCTGATGTGAGTCCATGAAACGTCGGGATATGTTGAAGCGGAATTGCCTTCATTGGTGCATTCGCAGCAGAATCTACTATGGGATATTGCAAAGTAGAGGTTTGGGTATTTGGCTGATTCTGCGCCATGGAATCAAATATATGCCAGTAATCCTCAGGAATTTCCAATAGAGTATTCCTTGGTTGCGGAGGAGTAATCTTAGCAGGAACTGTTTTTACAGCACTCCCTTTATCAGGGATAATGATGGCCCCTACGGTCTGAGGTGAATGAATTCCCTCAACAAGGATTTTTGCAGCGCTTCCTTTATCCGGACTATTTAAAGGCTGGTTTGGTTCAATAGGAGATCTAGGTTCCTCGATTTCCCCTGTTTCTCCTTCTCCTTCGCAAAGGTTGCTAAAATTTCCTTCGTGCACTGGTCCAGGAGTCGAATTGTCAAATTCTTGAAAGTCCTGTTCCTCTGTCTGACTGTGCACCTCCGCAAAGGCTTCAGATGGTGATTCTGAGGCCTGAAGGGAACTAGCAGGTTGTTTAGAGTTTACTTTCCTATAACCTACTGATGGCGGAGATCCGGCTTTCTTATAAATTTCGTTTATAAAGGTCTTTCGTCCAAGGGTCGCCGACCCCTTGGCTTTTTCGATTTTGGATGGAGGCTTTTGATTCTTTTCTGGCTTTTTCTGCTTAGTCATGCACTCCAATTAAATTACTAAATCAATTCTGCTAGGAAAGTGGACGGTGGAGCAGGGCTTTTACATGCTCCGCACGCAGGTTCTTACCTTCCGTTTTTAAAATCCAGTTCTCCCCTAACAGATTCACACACTACCCTGTAAAAAAACAAATGGCTATGCCCCTTCCCCGGCAACGGCGCCAAAATGCGGAGCTGTAACAAGGGTCTTTTTCACCTCTAGTTATCTCACATTACAAGTCAATCCGGGAGCGTTTTGTTATTGTAAAGGACATCTTAATTTGAGGCTATTTGTCAGGATAATGCTTCGTAGTATAGATCTAAAGAATACAAGAGTAAACGGATGCTAATGCTAAATTACTTTTGCATAAAGAAATCACACACGCAGCAACTTCGTCGGTCGAGGGTATGGAATTAGTAACCTATCCCCCTAGAAACTGATGAAGGAGTATGGATCATGATCTGGGAGCATTATAGCGTCTGCTGTATCTCACAACAGTCTTGAACCTCCTCTCATGCCACTTCAATAAACGCAAGCGAAAGGAACAGCAAGAAAACAGAATGAAACAGCAACTTCAGAAATGGAACAACAATAAAAGGAACGGCAGTAAATGGAACGGCAGTAAGGAAACTAAATCTCGCGAGGTCAATACTTCCAATCCTTGGCACACACTTACATACAAAAAGGAAAGCAATCATTTATATAGGTTTGCAGCTTAATCAAATGGAACAGCAAATCGTTAAAGACAAGAAACGTCAATCATATATATATCAAATGGAACAGCAAATCATTAAAGACAGGAAACGTCAATCATATGTACACGATCTGCAATAGTCACCAACAATCCATTAACCCCAATCACCTGTAGCTGAAATATTCTACTTATGAATTCTGTAATTGATGCAAACAACTCAGATCAACAATATGCGAAGAATCCTGAAAGTATGATATGAACTTGTTACAGAGATTTATAACAAGAAAGCTACAGATGAATAAACATGAAAGAACATGCAACCATAACAGATTATGAGAAACAAACCACACAAAGCAGAATGGTAATGGTACAATCAGCCAATGTCCGTTGGAGCCGGGCCCAAAGCTTCCAATGGCGCACTGCCGTAAACTACTTCAGACGCACAGAGAAATTAACACCGAGATATTATATTAACACATCAATGAGAGTACAAAACTAAGTCTCAGAGAGACTCAATAGTCTGAGTTCAACTGATAATAAAATTCATGAACAGAAAGTAAAGATAAAAAAGTCATCCCCTAGTTTCAATGCTACCCTCCTTTTATACAATTAACGGCGGAGTTCATCGGTCGACAAAACGATTGATCGTAGCGATCCCTCAGGATCGAAGATCCTGAGGGATCCGCTAAACTGTTAACGCTTTCCTTTACTCGGCTTGTAATTCCGAACTGGCAGTCCTTCATCTCGTTTCGGATTGATCTCCCTTGATTTACTCGACCTGGTCTGAACCTTATTTAGAATTGGAGGGACAGCCGTTATCTTCTCATCAAATCCTCGTTTCGCATTGCGCCTTCCTGCTTTTACCTTTTCCTGCGTAGAGAAGGCAACTGTTAGTGATTGGGTCATTTTAGACTCATTGTCTTTGCATTTTCCCTACTTTATAATAAATAAAAGATTACAACTATTGCTTAAAACATCACTAAATCATTTATTAAAACATACCTTCCCAATGCTCTACACCTATATCCAAATTACTATTTTTTCATAATTTCTATTAGTTGTTTAAATTTAATCATTGCATCATTATTTCATTTCCCATTTATTCAATAGTAACCATGAGCAATAAAAAATAGATAAAAAATAACACATTATAAACACATCAACACATATGGACACTAGGATTTTAGGTGGAAATCTAATGTGGGAGAAAACCACGAGTGCTGTTGTATTTTTATTCCTCTTATTATAAAGAAAACTCTTCTTACAATTTTTAACTAGTGTAGACTCTTACCAGCATCTAAGATCCTACCTACAGGAGGCTACAACCTCCAGTCATTCTCCAACGCCTAGTGGAAGGGAGCTAAAACCCCCTGAATAAGTTTATCAACTCCTACTGGAAGGAAGATCTAACTCCCTTAACAAGTTTACTAGATACCACTAGAAGGAAGCTCTGACTCCCTCACTAAAGGCTCCAACCCTTTGCATCCTTCATGGACCATGTTTCATAATGTTTCATACTGGATCCACCTCTCTCAAATACACATCATAAAATTTTCACACTGAACCCACACCCAACAATAAGCTCAATACATTGAAACCAAACATTGAATAATCAATCAATGAATACTACATAACAACACTAAATCACTACAACCAAATTATACCAATTTATAACCAAGCATTGATACACCAATATACCAAGCCACAACAAGATCAATAAGCTCAAATAGATAACCAATCAACATTGTCACAAATCATACATCCTTGAGAAGCAACAACAAATAATACATAACTGATTAACTGTAATCACCAAGCAACATTACAAACCTTGTTCAAATTCAACTCAAAATATATACGTGACTGTTATTAAGGGGATTCGTGTATAGATGTTCTTCTTGTTCATAAAGCCTGTGTACAAATCTCAAAACATATTTTCACTAGATATTGATATAAAATCATGTGTCATTGAATAACTGAATCACTGAATAACTGAATCACTGAATATTGAATCATTGCACGACCAATCACTGAATATATGAATGCCAATTATATCTTTACAACCATAACAATGACCAAACCAATATGCTCAAACCAAGATATCAATCATAAAATAATCACTAATAAGAAAACTTTGATCAATTAACCAATTACTAGTAAAAAATATAGAATCAATCTACTGTCATGACCAAACAACATTACAAACCCTAGAACATATACATGACTTCCATTAAATAGATTTGCGTATATACATTCTTCCCATGTGTATAAACTTCTTACATGTTTCAATACATTGAATACCAAAACATCTTAGCGAGTCATTCTGTTTGAACAAGGAAAACATCAACACATGCATCAATAAAAAATAAAAAAATTGTTAAACAACCCAAATCAAGTAGCAATCTAAAAAGTATTATCTCAGAATGTATACATGGTTAATCTAAATCATATCCACATATTTAAGCGACATTCTAGAAGAAAACTTGCATACATATCCTGTTATGAAACCAACTCAAGAAAAGATAGAAAAGATAGATCAATGCCTTAGAATTCAGCCTCTTCGAGGGGGAAACCTCCTTTACATTACATAAATGAACAATTCTTGGATGATTCAAATGAAAAAACCTCCTTTCTATATATAGGAGTCTAAGGAGTCACAATATAACCCAGCCGACCTAACAATAATAATATAAAGCCACAAAAATAACAATAGAGGGATTCTATGGGGCACAGTAATAACAATATGGGGACAATAGGGGCACAACAATATTAATAAGGGGTATAACTACAATAGTAATGGGGTAATCACTAGTATTATAGGGACCCAACATGCCCCTCTCCTTCAAAAAAAGTTTTTTCCTCAACGCTTGAGTAGTTCTGGATACTTCTGTATAAAATTCTCATCCTCCCATGTGGAATCTTCAGCGGATAAGTTCTTCCACTTGATAAGATACTCTGAAATTGATCGATTTCGTAGCTGTCGAGTTCTTGTTTTTGTGACTGCTTCTCGTTCCAATATAATTTTTTCCTTCCTCGTCGAGTTCTGGAAATATTGTTTGAATAGGGAGCTTGTCGCCTATAACCTTCTTTAAACATGAAACATGGAAAACTGGGTGTAATCGAGAAGCTGCAGGAAGCTCCAATTTGTATGCCATAGTACCAATCTTTTGCAACACCTTGTACGGACCATAATACTTTGGTGATAATTTATTATCCTTATTAGCTTGCTTGAGAGACATTTTATTATATGGTTGTAGCCGTAGGAATACCCAATCACCTACATCAAAACTTCTTTCGCTGCGATGTTGATCTGCCTGTTGTTTCATTCTATTCTGTGCCAACACGAGGTTATCCTTTAAGAGTTGGAGGACTTGTTGTTGATGTTCGATGTGATGTTCCACTGCCTGAACCTTAGAATTTTCTCTTAAATATGATGTGATGGATGGTGGCTGATACCCATAAAGTGCCATAAATGGGGTCATTTTTGTTGCTGTATGGAAGGAAGTGTTATACCACCAAACAGCTAGAGGCAACCATTTGACCCATTGTGTTTGTTTATCAGATACAAAGCAACGAAGATATCCTTCCAAACATTTGTTTACTATCTCAGTTTTCCCATCAGATTGAGGATGATAAGATGAGCTATGAGCTAACTAAGTACCAAGAGAAGAAAATAATTCTGTCCAAAAATTTCCAGTGAAAAAGGGATCTCTGTCACTTAGAATAATCTTTGGGTTTCCATGTATCTTTTGAATTGTTTCCATAAATGCAGTAGAAATAGTACTTGCTTTAAATGGATGTGATAATGCACAAAAGTGTGCGTACTTGGTAAGTCTGTCAACTACCACCATGATGACACTCTTTCCCTCAAACTTGGGTAAACCTATGATAAAATCCATTGAAACCTCCTCCCAAATTTGCCTTGGAATGGATAAAGGTTGTAATAGACCCGGTGTCTTAATTCTTTCAACGTTATTTTGTTGGCAAACCAAACATTCCGCCATAAACTTTTGAATATCTGATTTAAGGCCATCCCAAAAAAATTCCTTCTTAACCCTTTGGTAAGTTTTTAAAAATCTTGAGTGCCCTCCTAAGGGAGAAGTGTGCAATTCCATAAGAATCTTTTGTTTTAGCTGGGAATTCTTACAGAGGTATAAGCGATATTTGTACCATAATGAATCATTTTGCCAATGAAATGTATTAGATGTACTAGAATCTTGTTGTAACTTTCGAATAAGTGCCCACACTTGTTCTTCATTCTTCCATTCCTCCCTTGCTTCGTTTATCCAATCTGGTTGGATAATAGAAATTGCGCACAACAATGTTTCCACATCCTCATCCTTTCTTGAGAGTGCATCTGCCACCACATTTTGCTTCCCTTTTTTGTAGATTATTTCAAAGTCATAACCCAACATCTTTGTGACCCACTTTTGTTGTTTTTTAGAGGATAATCTTTGTTCTAAAAAGTATTTAAGGCTCTCATGATCAGTTTTTACCTTGAAGTGTCTTCCCATTAGGTAGGGTCACCATTTCTTAAGTGCATGGAGTATTGCCAACATTTCCTTCTCATAAATAGCTTTGTGTAAAAACTTTCCCTTGATTGGACGACTTTCAAAAGAAATGGGTCTTTCATCTTGCATTAGAACAACACCAATTCCATTTCCTGAAGCATCACATTCCACAATAAAGGTTTTTGTGAAGTCCGGTGTAGCTAAGACCGGTGCTTGGCACATTGCCTCTTTAAGATGTTAGAAGGCCTTTTTTTCTTCCAGAGTCCATGAAAATGCATCTTTCTTCAATAATGTTGTTAGAGGTGTTACTATTCTCCCATAATTCTTAAAAAACTTGCAATAATACCCTGTCAACTTGAGAAATCCTCGCAGATGCTTTATGGATGTGGGGATTTTCCATTCCTTAATGGATTTAATTTTGCTAGGGTCTACCTTAACTCCTTCATGAGATACAATATGACCCAGATATTCCACCTCTTGGACTCCAAAGAAACATTTGGATCTTTTTGCATATAATTGTTTCTCCTCCAATAGTTGTAGCACCCTGTCAACATGTTTAACATGATCCTTCCAAGACTTGCTGTAGATTAGTATATCAAAAAATACTAACACAAATTTTCTAAGGAATGGTTTGAAAATTGAATTCATCAAACCTTGAAATGTTGAAGGTGCATTGGTAAGGCCAAAAGGCATGACCAAAAATTCATAATGACCCTCATGAGTTCTAAATGATGTTTTCAGAATGTCTTCAATCTTCATTCTGATTTGATGATATCCTGAATGAAGATCCAACTTGGTGAAGTAAATTGATCCATGCAATTCATCCAGTAATTCATCAATGACAGGAATGGGAAACTTATCTTTAATAGTGAGCTTGTTGAGCTCCCTATAATTCGGACACATGCGCCATGATCCATCCTTCTTGTGCACCAATACTAATGGAGCAGAGAAAGAACTTTGACTCGGTTGAATTATACCAGCCTCTAGCATTTCTGCAACCATACGTTCAATTTCACTCTTTTGGGCATAGGGATATCTGTATGGCCTGATGTTTGGAGGAACACTTCCTGGAATCAGATGAATAGCATGATCATGATCATGCATAGGTGGGAGACCTTTGGGAGTCTCAAATACCTTGGAATGATTTTCTAGGACCTTTTGGAGATCTGGAGAAATAGATGATTCCGATGTGGAAACATCCAGTGAGCATAATTGTGCAATTACACCTCCTTGTTCCTTTTTTAGAAGCTTTGTCATACCATTAGAGCTGATTATCTTTCCTGGTTTCCCTTCAATACCCATTAATTCAACTACCTTTCCTTCCGCAGGAAATCTGATGAAAAGTTATTGGACTCCTAATACAACATCAACACCTCCCATTGGAATGGAAAGCATTGGGCTAGTCAATACATATTCTCCCATGGATAGCTTGATATTATGGCACTTTCTAGAGAAATTTATTGTTCCTCCATTTGCAATCATCACTTGACACTCTGGTGCTGGATATAGGAAGAAATTCAATTCTTTTGCTACCTTACAATGAAAAAAATTATGGGTGCTTCCTGAATCAATCAACACTATTACCTTTTTCTTCTTGATTTGTCCTTCTATCTTGATGGTTTGAGGAGTGGTAATTCCAACCAATACATTAAAAGATATGGTCAGATTCATTTATTCTTTATCTAGGCTTTGTTCTTGGAGTATATCCTCTTCTTTTGACCTTTCTCGCTCCTTTTCTTCTTCCTCTTCACAATCTATGTAGAATAATTTCTTCTCAGCACACTTATGACCTTTATTGTATTTTCTATCACAACTATAACAAAGCCCTTTTTCTCTTTTTTCTTCCAATTTTTGTGGTGTCAACCTTATAGGTTGTGGAAGACTAGGGGCAACAACACTTCCATCTTTATAGTTGTGAGTGGTATGCTTCCTAGTTGCCATAATTTTGCTTTCCATTTTTCTTGCTAACCTGAATGCCTTCTCTAATGAATCAGGTTCCCAAAGGCGAACATCATGTTGGATATTATCCTTTAAAGACCCTATGAACACATCAATCCTATGCTCCTCTGGAATATCTTTTACCCTTCTGTTCAATTTTTGGAACTCCTCAATGTGCTCCATTATTGAACCCTTTTGTTTGAGACTTATCAATTGACTAAAAAAAGTGTTGCTTTTTGTATCCTCATAATGTGCTATCAATTCTTCCGTAAAAATTGCCCAAGTGATAAATTGTTTACGAGAGCAAAGCCATTGATACCATACAAACTGATTTGGTTCCAAATATAAAGTTTCAATACGTACCTTTTGTGTGTTTTGCACATTATTGAGATTAAAAAATTGCTCCATCTTGTAATATCCATGTTGCGGGATCCTTGCCATCAAAATTCCTCATATCGATTTTTGGAATATGGTGGGTCTTGGATCCCACATTAGAGTCTATGATATCATGATTAACATTTCTTTTGTTCGCATCATGAGTTTCCTTTACTACCTTTTCACCATTAGTAAGTATTTCTTGTAGAAAATTTGTCAAATCTATCTTCAAATCTGCCATGCCTGTCTTCAAATTTGTGTTCAAATCTATCTTCAAATTTTCCATCTTAGCTTCCATGCCATTCATCTTAGCTTCCACGCCATTTATCTTAGCTTCTGTTAACTTTTGTGAGCGTGAAATTTGTTGCACTTGTTCTTGTAATTTTGATATATCATGTAGCATTTCTTCCTCTTCTTCATAAGTCATGCTAGAGCTTTCAAGTTCCTTACTAGGTGTTTGAATTTTCTTTCCTCAGGGCATTAGTTACCAATAGTAATGCTCTACTAGCCCTTTGAATTCCTTCAAAATAAATTTTCAAACCAATCTTAAGCAAAAATTTAAAAGAATCTACACACCTTTTCTCACTTTGTAGGAGCTCGATATTGCCTCTGATGTATCTCTGTACTTTCAGAACATCCAGTTCTAAAATTTCAACCTGTGGTAGCCCTCTGTGTCCTCTTTCCAATGCCACCAGTCTGATCCAAATTGAATTCTCAAAGGAAGAGTTATACAAAATCTCCCACAGTGACCTGATTATAGACTAGTTTAGTAGAGTGAACTTGTACGACGTGCCATGAGTCACTGTTTCGACCTTTAGCTCTGAAAAATATATAGAAGAAACTACAGTCCGTCCTATTTTTGTACCTTCTTACTAAATTTCAATCCAATTCTCAGAGAAAAAGTTATCACAATTTTCCCCAGGTCACCTGTTTGGAATGTAATTTAGGAGTCTGCAAAAAGACCAAATTCCTCAGACCATATTTCCGCAAATATAGCGCAAAAAGCTCTAAAATTTGGACCCGAGATTCAGCACGATGTTTTCTCAAATGGGTTTTTATTTCAACTTCTGAAACATCACAGAAAAAAGTTATAGTGAAAATGCCACGATTACCTGTTTGGAGTAGCGAAACCCTAGAATCCAAAGCTCTGATACCAAATGTTATGAAACTAGCTCAAGAAAAGATAGAAAAGATAGATCAACACCTTAGAATTTAGCCTCTTCGAGGGGGCAACCTCCTTTACATAACATAAATGAAAAATTATTGGATGATTCAAATGACAAAACCTCCTTTCTATATATAGGAGTCTAAGGAGTCACAATATAACCCAATTGACCTAACAATAATAATATAAAGCCACAAAAAGAAGAATAGAGGGATTCTATGGGGCACAATAATAACAATATGGGGACAATAGGGGCACAACAATATTAATAAGGGGTATAACTAAAATAGTAGTGGGGTAATCACTAGCATTATAGGGACCCAATATATCCTAAATCACTGAACCACAACGTCTCTCCAAACAAAAAACATGTCAACCCCATATCTTTACAAGCATACTATCAGAAATCACAAATCTCAACAAACATATTTAGATCATGGCTTCAGAAAAATATCTCATTGTTAGCTATGTAAACATAGGTAAATGAATCAATCAAGAATATCCATATAATTTCAAATCTTTCAGATATTTACCTGTTACAGATCATATCACACATGAATGATTCTTCAAATGCACACTTACTTCCTTGATCTCCTTCTCCTTATATAAGTATTTACCTCATCAATGCCATAGGAAAATCCTTTGGTAATCTTGTCATTATTTGTTGATGGGATCAAATAGACATTGCCGACTCCATACAATGAGTGACTACCATGGTAATAGCTCTTGGTTTTTTATTTTCCATGGTTAGGATCATGTACATGACTTTTGTTCATGTAACTTGCATATGTTTGTGACTATTCTTCATAGGAATTGTGTATACTATTCAAACTTCATATTTTCATATTTTCTTCAAGTGAAACATGTAACAAGGTTTCCAATACAAATCCTCATTTCTACAATACCTGTATCAATATTTTGTTATTTGGAAAAATACTTGGATGGGGGGGGGGAGGTGGTGAATTAATATTTTAATTCACTTTAACTTTCAAATATATATTCAGAATTATGTACGCTACTATTCTTAAAGAAACCTGCGTATATACACGACTTTAGAGAAGGAAAATATTGTATATCTAGTTTACTAATTTTTCATGTGTTCCATCAGATGATTGTCTTTAACTATTGCATCAATAAATAAATGTCTTTCCAGTATGCAATAAGGAACAAAAAAATCACAATATATAAGCAACACAAATAGAACACCTAGATTTTAGGTGGAAAATCAATGTGGGAGAAAAGCGACCGTTGTTGGTGTCTCTGTCTTCTTTCTTATTATATAAATAAAATATTTGTTATGTTTTTGTACTGATGGATTCTCTTATCAGTATGCAGCCACCCACATGCAGGAGGCTAAAACCTCCACTCATTCTCCATCTCCTACTAGAAGGGAGCTAAAACCCCTAATCTCGTTTACCCACTACCACTAGAAGGGAGCTCCTAACCCCTTACTAAAAGTTGTAACCCTCAGATCCTTATTGACTACTTTTCAAAATGTTTGAGACTAGATCCACCTATCAAACAATCATCAAATAACCTATACACCACCTTTCATCACATTTTCAAAATTGGACCCATACAACCAATAAATTCAAACCAACATGACAAATTGAAACACTAAATTTTAGTGACTGAAGCACTTGTAAATCAACTGAATTTATGAAGCGTCAAACCAATGAATATAGAACCCAACCAGAAAAAATAAACATCAGAATATGTATGTGACTATTCTTAAGAGAACCTGTTTATATACGCACTTCCTCTGCATCAAAACTGCATACAGATCTCAAATTACGAACAACTGAAAATATTGTCAAATTGAATCACTGTGTCATTCACTAAGTTACATCAATATTGTCTCACTAAAATCCCAATAGTAATGAAACATCATCAATGATCAATATAACAAGCCATAATCCAATTAACCTAATCACTACCAGATACAGATTAATACATCATTGACATACAATAACAAATAGAAGTTAATTCATTAATTTTCATCATCAAACAACACTTCAAACCCTAGTGTGTGTGTGTATATATGTGAATTCCATAAAAAATTAGCTTATGTACACGAAAATCATGCACGACACTTATGTATATATTTCGATCTACTAAGTAAATTATCACAAAATTAATACACTATTCTATTGAACCAAGTCTACGTATGTACACACAAAATCTGAATAAAACAATTGTACAAATCTTGAAATTACTGAATCAAACCTTTGATGCAATTCACAATATCCGTTAAACCCGGATCTGGATAGACATCACTATATTTAGATCAAACCATCATCATAAATACATATTTAACATTACGAGCATAAATAGATCAAGAAAATATTTTCATTACTCTTCACCACACTTTTAGATCTATCATATCTGAACCATCTTCTTGTTTCCCATTGCACACTTATTCCAGATCAAATCACAGATAGATAGATCGTTTACTTGCATGTCTAACACCTTGATATCCATATATTTATATAGTTTTAGCCTTAGCCAATACCTTAGGCAAATCCCTTCGTAATATCATTAGTATTCTTTGATGAGATCAAATAACCATTTTCAATTCAATTACTATGGGCCAATACCATGGAAAATACCCTTGGTATCCAGATGGTCATGGTTTAGATTCTGTACATGACTTTCACTTATAATATCTGCATATGTATGTGACCCTTCTTCATAAGATCCTTGTATTCTTTCTCAAACTTCAATTTTATCATCCATCTATCACAACTTCCATTTCTCTATCCATATCTTCTACAACATATATACCATTCTGGATAAGTTCCATAATCGTCGTGTTATCATAATGTTGACATATGTAACAAGTAAGTTTCCATCAACAACAACACATTGGCCATAATGTCAATAATCTCCCCCTTTGAACTTGATGGAAACCACTTTGGTGTTTGGACACCACCTGCAAACACTTGTAAGCACATCTACAAACACCGGTAAACACATCTACAAACACCAAACATTTCTCTCCCCCTTTGATATTAAGGGAAAGGGGTTGAACCATGCTGAATGAAGAACTTATGTTGTAGTGTTGATTGCTATATGACGGATCTACTAAATCTAAATCATGAAATTTGCATACTAACCTTGCTCCTTCTGATCATATGATGAAGCTTCTAAAGATATTCACAAGACTTGATGACTCAACCAAATGTGAATTTTTCTATGACCAATGAATTTATTCTCCCATGCTTACATCAATTACCCAATATATGGGGTTTACATATTAGACCAAAATTTTACATCAATGTCCCAACGTAATGTAATTACACACATGACATGAATTGATCCCAATAGCCCATACATGACTGAATTTTTGCAATGATTTACAACATGGGTCTTTTTATGACCTTTACATCAGGAGATATATACGGCACTTATAACAAAAAAATAGGGATCTCATCGATGAAACAACAACTTTATAATAAACATTAGTAGCTACCATACACCATATAGGAATCTTCAACATAATCATCTGATAGTAGCATGAACATCCTCATCAACATGTAGGAATCAATCTCTCTAATATAATCAACATGTGACCATATGTGCAATACTTCAAAGCATCATCAATCAACTCTAGCATCACAAGTTACTAAGTGAATTAGAACTCACTCATAGCATCAACATCTTTAGTGATCATAACACACATATATTCAATCTTTAACAATAGTAAGGATAAGACACCATGCAACTCAAGTAGTATATAAGAATCATCCATAAGTTTATCATATTGAATCCATGCATCATTGATAACCATTCATAGAATGAAATAAACATTTGTATCTTCAGTAATAAGAACAACAACAATCATACATCAAGAATGATATGTACTCGTCATAAACCATCATGCAACAAGAAATGCTCAAGAAACCATAATGCGAATGATGATCTATTAAAAGCATAGTAGATGCTCCCCCTAAACCCATGCCAACGTTTCACCATTAATTATGATCACATTATATCCATTAGATCATCCAAAAAATGCGCCAAACAACTATTCCAACAATAGTAATGACATTTCACAACAATATCATGAACTAATAATCATTCCTAAATAGCATAAGGGCATCACCATTATATTGCAACAAACCAATTTCAGAACTAGAATACGAGTAATGAAATGATGAAAGAATATATGAAGCTCCTCCTAAATTTTTGCCACTCCTTTTCCACTACTAAGAGGTATACATGATTGTCTAACTCAAAAAATATGTATATATGCAACCGTCTTTCATACAATATGCATACACAAAGTAACTTGTAGGAGTTTATAACCACAACTCCCCCCTAAACATCACATGCATGATAGAACAATTAGCTGAGTGAGGCACAAATCATTCCTAATTTCTATCTAAGAGATTCAAAGGAATTACGTGGAATTGTCTTGGTAAACAAGTCTACAACTTGTTCCTTTGAAGGAAAATATTCCAACTTGACCTTTTTTTCAAGCACTTACTCTCTCATAAAATGGTATTTTATTGGAATGTGCTTGCTTTTTGTGTGCATGATAGGATTTTGAGAGATAGTTATGGCACTAGTGTTGTCACAGAGAATAGGTATAGGTTGAGGACAACTAACTTGAATGTCTTGTAATGGTTGGATCATCCATTGAATTTGAGCATAGAAAGTTGTAGAAGAAACATATGCCCTAAAGTGATAAAACTTTGTTTCTTGCTAAACCAAGAAACTAAGCGAGGTCCCTAATAGAATGCTCCTCGACTAGTACTTTTCCAGTGATAAACATTACCTGCATAGCATGCATCTATGTAAGCATGAAGTGCAAATTTTGGATTTTTTGGATACCATAGACCAAAACCTTGAGTTCCTTGTAGATACTTGAATATCCTCTTAACTTCTTGGAGATTATCTTCCTTAGGATTTTCTTGAAATTGTCCAACTATGCCAACTACATGCACAATTTCTGGTCTTGTACCTAAATATATAGATCAAGTTGTGAATCATAGATATGTATTCTGGTTGATTAATCGAAGGAGAATCATCATTTTGACAAAGATTGAATCATGTTTCCATTGGTGTGAATACAGTCTTGTAGTCTTCCATCCCATATTTCTTCATAAACTGTTTGAGGTACTTTGTTTGAGAAAGAAAGATGTCATCTTTAGTTTATTGAACTTGCTAACCAAGAAAGTATGTTATTTCACCAAGTAGAGACATTTCAAATTCTTGTTGCATAAATGAAGCAGATCCTTGACTCATAGATTCTACATTGTGTCCAAATATGATGTCATATACATAAACTAGTACTTTTAAAAGTTTGTCCTCATGAAATTTGATATATATATATATTACTATCTACAAATTCCTTTTTGAATCCTCGTTGTTGAAGATACCTGTCAAGATGAGAGTACCATGCACAAGGAGATTGTTTTAACCTATAAAATGCCTTATTAATTTTGCAAACAAGATTTTATCATTTTCAAGAATGAGTCCTTCAGGTTTTTCAATATAAATTTCTTCTTCTAGATCCCCATTCAAAAATGCATATTTAACATCCATTTGATATACCTTAAATTTATGAAATATGGAGAATGCAAGAAATATTCTTATGGACTTGTTGAGGGCCCCGAAATCAGGTCAACAACAAGGTGGAAACCCACCCGGTCCGGAACCTGGTTGGTGGCTCCTTGCCCGTTTGGTGTAGCGGGTCCGACTGGGGATAATGGGACCAGCTTCCCAATCTAAAGGATGTGTGTGTGTGTGTGTGTGTGTAGATTTTGATGATGCTAATTTAGAGGTGATTTTAAGCTAATTTAATTCTAAACTCTAAACTGACTCTATGCTACTGTAATCTAACAAAAAACAACAAATCTAATCTATACTAACCCGGGGTAGAATTCTTTCATTATGCGATCTAAAAAGATTTCATACAATAACTGGTAATAAAGATCATTCAGCTATCATAAGAATATAAATCAATTAAGATAAACCATTTTGCATAAGAAGTTAGGCAAAACAGTTGTGAACAACATATCGCATAACAGTTTATTCATATGTCAAGCACAAATAAATTACTCCACTGTACAAAAGTGCCAAATGGTAACCCACACATTCATACATTAACATATAAACAACTCAGCTGTATATCACTCTAAGAATATGAGCAGAAATTAATCAAGAGATAAAAGTACCATTTATGACTGATTTCACTCACAAACTTCAAGCAATAACGATTTATCTCTACTTAATTCTAACATCTACTAAGAGTACAAAAGTGCAACATCAGTAGTAGACATTAAAATGCAAACATAAATAAATCTCGATCCATCCATTCATCAAAAACCCCCTCCGAGGGTGCAAAAGTGCATATTCTGAGGACAAGTTTTTTGACAAATTTCCGGACCCTTCTCCAAATGCCATGAGAAGGGTTAAATACTACTAACTAACTAATCTTAATTACACAAATTTAGGAAACGTCTTCAAATGACCGCCCTTTTACTAAAACAAATTTATTTCTAAAAATTGAATCTAATTTCTAACCGTTTCTGTATCTGCTCCTTAGTGATGTAAGCAATGCAAGGTTCGCCTGGAAAGAGTCGGATGGTTGTCTTTTTCTTTTGCTCGAGTGATAAAAGTAGAAATAACAAAAGCTGGCACTTCTTTCTGACAAACTAGAAGATATTTTTGAAAATCTTCCTCTGGCTGGGTGTATTTGCTGTGTGTATACTTAGTATAACCCAGATTTCTTTCAAACTGATCGTGTTGTTGCTATTTCGGTTTCTGGCCGTGTGAATGACTCAATGAGTTAGGGATTTCGTTGCCTGAACAATCTTCCGTTCTTTGTTCCAGGCTTTTCTGGAGCATCCTCCCTCTTTAGCGTTTTTATTTTTGCTTTACCCAGTCTGAGCTTCAGGATCTTTTGCAAACATGCTGCTTTTGTGCACCTTTGACTCTGAGCCTTGGATATTCCATTTTCATCAGTGTCTGTTGAGTGATACTCTGGAATCCACGGCCCTGCTGCATGCGGCATCCATTTGCGAAGGCATCTCCTCTCTGTTATTCTAGTATTGGCGCTTTCCCCTTTTCCTTAGATGTTTCCTGCATATAGATTTATATTAGTTGCTGCCTTACAGTTTACGCAAAGGAAAAGAGAATTGACGAAAAGATTGACATGAAAGCTTTAAGTTCTAATGAATGCATAATCATGACACTCATAATGACTTGACTCTTCGAAAAACGCAACACGATCATCCTTGGATACTCAGGCGTGCAATCATTAATTTCCCTTAAGGTGCGTGCTCAATTTTGGGTTTACAGATCATGCCGAAGAGACTTTGCGATGAGTGGTTTCTGCGATTCGCATCGCAGCAATGAATAGTCTCATTCATCGCAGATCGCAGATCGAAAGATCGCAGTTTGTAAGATCGCAGATCACAGATCGCAATATCGCATTTTTCATTTGATCATTGTGCGCTACTTATGCGACGTTGCCATATGCGACGTCGCATATCGGCCATCGTCGATTCCTTATGTTTTCTATTTTAAGAGCACTTCCAACATGTGTGATGCGATAAATGTCGCATCGCTTCTTTGCAGCTTATTTATGTGCATATGAAAACGCTTCACTCTCTCTTTGCGATGCGATATAGCTTTTAGGGAGTTAAATACAAAAAATTCGATAAAAATATTTTTGGGATTTCTTGTTAAGGGTCCCCCTTTGCTTGATGTTATTGCTAATACCAAACAAAGAGGGGGGTTGTTGGTGACCACAACAATGGAAATTCACTGTGAAGAACCAGTTATCTCTGCTTTTCTATTGACATTTCCACTTCCGAAACATAAAAAATTTCATATGTATAAATTTTTTTATGGACAGATAGAGTAGATTACCCCTTGTCCTGTCAATGATACTTTGTCTCAACCTTTCTTTTATTCCAATTGTCTGCTTCCTTAGGCTTAGTTCTTGCATTAATACCAGACATTACTCGGTCCTTTTTAAAGATAAAATAAAGTCTTCTCTGCGTACTGGCTTTAAAATATGCTCATTTGTCGTAGGTAGAGCCTCTGCTGCCCGCAAGCGCCCATAGCCTCGACAGGGTTACCATGTTATCCAACAATGATCCTTTTTCCTGCTTGAGGTTATTTACAACATTTCAGAGAAAAATCCTTTTTGACACTTTTTTCTTTTTTATTCTCTAAAGAACAATGTCTTGGTTTGGTGGCCAAATTATGACGCAGTCATTCACTTGATTTACACTTTTGCTGAACAAGCTGGCTTGTGATGAGACCCCTTGTCTTTTGATTGCAACAATCTTTGAGTCGTTGCCCTGTTTTGATAGACAGTATTGGCAAAGTCAGCAAGTTATAATATCTGTGATCATGATAAGTCGGCTTGTGATGAGACCTCTTATTCTTTGAGATATAGTGTTTTCTCAGATTGTTCCTCTGAATGCTGCGGTTTGCTTTATCAGGGAGGAAGTCATTGTTTTTCCTTAAGAAAGCTCTAGACGACAATAATAGAGTTTGAAAACAACAGCTTTACAGAGAATATTTATTTTATTATTGATGATACCTTTCATTATGCTGACATAAAACAATTTTTTACCAAAGTTTGTTTTCATCAAAGTTTTTTGAGAGGTTGAAACTAATATCATATTCAGGTTAAAGTTAACTCTATTTGTCAATAATAAAAATCAGATTTTTCGAAAAGTTTTGCTATTTGTACAAGTGAAATCAAAATCTGATAGAGAGTTGGTGTGCTATTTCATGAATCCTTTTCAATGATCATTTACGACTGGTTTTATTTATAAGAAAGAAAAACAAAATAAAAGAAACTAAAACTATCCTACAAAAATAGAAGAATGATCTTCTATGGAAAATACATTTTAAGAATCTGTCCATTCACAGGCAAAGAATCTCTTCTACCTGCCAAATCCTGCAACACAAACGTCGATGGGCCTATGACTTCTACAATATGAAAAGGACCAAGCCACAGCTTCTGAAATTTCGTATGTTTGCCCTTTTCTTCATGAGCCTTATCCCATTTCAAAACTAAATCTCCCATCTAAAAGTTCTTTCTGGTTATGATGTTTGAGTCAAAAGAGGATTTTATTAGCGCTTGGTGATGAGCATGGGTTTTCTTATCTTGTTCTCGTCATTCTTCTAGTTTGATTATCTCCATTTGTCTCAATTGTAAGGAGGAAGTAGATACTTCATCGATGTGTTGTACTAAAGACAAAGAGGGAATGACTAAGTGAGTTGGAAGAACCACTTCGTTCCCATAAACTAAATTAAAGGGAGAAGTGCCGATTGAAGCTTTCTTCGTAATTCTATCTGCCCATAAATCATTTACCAGCGCTTTGTGCCAATTCTTTTGGTTTTGGTCGACTGTTCTTTTAATAATCCTGATTAGGTTTTTGTTTGTTGATTCAGCCAACCCATTACCTTGCAGATAGTAATTGGCAGAATATTTCAGTTTGAATCCTCTTTTAAGTGCAAACTCAGTCATTGCATTTCCAGAAAAGTATGATGCATTATCAAACATTAAGGCCATTGGCAATCCAAACCTAGTGATGATAAATTGATCTATGAATTCAATAATGTTTTTAGAATTAACTATCTTGAGAGGAACTGCTTCTACAAATTTAGTAAAATAATCTGTTTCCGTGAGGATATACCTATGCTGCTTAGAAGAGTGAGGAACGATCTCACCTATTATGTCCAAGCCCCATTGGCTGAATGGTTTCTCGATGTTAACCGGCTGTAGTGGCATGGACGATTTCCTTTGTTTCCCTGCAGCAGTCTGGCAGATTTGGCATTTCCTTACGTAATTGTATGAGTCTTTGAACAGCGTGGGCCAATAGTATCCTGCACGTAATATCTTATGCGCAGTAGCTTCTCCAGCATAGTGTCCACCTGCTGGTCCATCGTGGAGTTCCTGCAAAACCTTTTCGGCTTCAGTTTTCTCAAGACACCTAAGAAGTACAGAATCGTAATTCCTTTTAAACAGAACATCATTTATGAGCTGGTATTGTTTAGCTTTCAATCTTAGAGCTCTTTTCTTGGTGTGATCCAGATGTGATGGAGCATACCCGTTCTTAAGATAGTAAATGGTGTTCGCATATAATGATTCTGCATCGTTTAGGCTTACCTCATATGTATGTACCTCTTCAGATGAGTTCTCAGGAATTTGCGATGCTCCAGCTAACATCTTGCAGAAGCCTTGACCTCTTACGATGTTTTCTGGCTTGATCTCAAGATCGTATTCTTGTAAAGCGGTAATCCAATTTGCTCTCTTTTCACCCACATCCTTTTGTACTAACAGGTTTCTTACCGTTGGAAATGGTACTACGACTTTGGTATGGGCATTAAGTAAGAAAGGTCTGGAATATTTGATTGCTTTGAAAACAACATATGCCTGTTTCTCCACGTTTGAATAATTGAGTTCAGCACCTTGTAAGTTCGAGCTAAAGAATGCGATTGGAGCTTCGGCCTTCTCTTGATTTGTTTGAGTTAAAATCGCGGCATAAGATTTCTCTGAGGCAAAAGTGTATAAGATAAAAGATTCTGAAAATTTTGGGGTAGCTAAAGATGGAGCGTTGATGATAACTTGTTTGATAAAGTTGAATGCTTCGTGCTCATCTTGACCCCATTTAAAATTTGAATTCTTTTTTATCATATTTTGTAAAGGAGAAATAATACGTGAAAAATCCGGGACAAACCTTTTTACAAAATTGATTTGTCCAAGGAAAGATTGCATGGCCTTTTTGTTATGGGGCATGGATATTTTGGAAATTTCTTTGATTCTGTCAGGTTCAATGTGAATACCAGATTTCGACACTATGAATCCAAGCAATTTCCCTTCACTTAATGTGAAAAACGATTTCTTTGGGTTAAGTGAAATCCCATACCTTAAGCATCTTTGAAAGATTTGTTTCAAATCTTTGAGATGGTCGCTTCGCTTCTTGGAGTACATTGTTATATCATCCAGGTAAATCACTACCGATTTATTGACTAAACCTTTAAACGTGATGTCCATGGCTCTCTGAAAGGTAGCGCCGACATTGATCAAACCAAATGGCATCTTCCAATATGCGTATGTGCCCCATTTGGTTCAGAATGTGGTTTTCAACTGATCATCGGGATGTACCAGCACTTTATTGTATCCTGAAAATCCATCTAGGAAAGACATTAATTCTGAGCCTGCTACTGCCTGTAGTATTTGCTCCATAGGTGGGAGGGGAAAATTATCTTTCTGACAGGCTTTGTTGAGATTCCGGAAATCAATACAGATCCTGATATCTCCCTTTTTCTTTCTAACGGGCACCATATTGGATACCCATTTGGAGTGCCTGACGGGGAAAATTATTCTGGCTCTCAACAATTTATTTAGCTCAGTCTTTATCTGATTTTCTAAGTTGGGGTGGATTTTTCTGAGCTTCTGTTGGACAGGTTTTTCATTGTAAATCATAGGGATAGTGTGTTGAATGATAGAAGTGTTGTATGTCTTCAGCTTATCGTAATTCCATGCAAAAACGTTTTTGTATTGTCTCAAAAGACGAATATATGCTGATTTTTCTTCAGGGGCTAGGCCGTGGCCTAGATTAACGTTTTGCGGCTTCTGATCGGTTCCTAGGTTCACTAATTCATAGTTCAGAGTTGAACTGTAGAGTTTAGAAATGTCAGACCTTTTAAACCGACTTTTCAAATCATATAAATCTTCTAACTTAACCACCGATTTAGGTATAGCATTATCAGTGCTATTTTGCTGAATTTGGTGATCATGATGGTCTTCGTCAATTATTTGATTTGAGTAGGACCCTTCAGAAGTGAGGAAATTTACAATGTCTGGATCGTCGTTGAATACTCTCCAGTTGGTGATGTTGTCAGGGATGGATGGTCTAAAGATTAATTCTATTGAGAACCTATCGGGACTAAAATCTTTGGAGGGAATAAGTCTAGAGGCTATGTTAGCTAACAGGTCTGCGCTCGCATTTTGGAGTCTTGGGATTGACGAAATATTGAATTCTATGAAATGTGAAGTCAGATCTTGAACTAAAGATTGATAGTGCTTTAAATGACTTGACAGGTAATGTATGGTGTTACGTACCTGCTTGACGACAATTTCAGAATCTCCAAATACTTGAAGATACTTAACATTCAACCCGATTTCTTTGTATAGGCCTTGCACTAAGGCTTCGTACTCTATTGTATTGTTTGTGCAATCGAACTCAAGTATGCATGTAAGCATGATCTTGTTTCCATCTGGGCTAATCAGAACGCATCTGCTCCTGCTCCCTCGTTAGATTTAGAGCCGTCAAAATATAATTTCCAAAATAAAGATGTATTTACAGAGTTATCTAAAAATTTAAAACACTTTGAATCATCAGTTTGGGAAAAATTTTCAACTTGGGACAAAACTGAATTTTCTAAGTAAGGTGAGGTGTGAGCATTGAAATTGCCGAGGAAAGAATCTACCGAGTAATTTCCTATGATACTATTGTTGTATGCTATTGCTTCGTTCTCTCCTTCCAATTCTGTCACTATGTTCTTTTGGTGCAACTCTCATTCAACCTTTATTTGATTCGGTTTACCGTTGTAGGGTAACCACATGTGCGACCAGTCGGTTGAGAAATATCCGTGGAGTTTTTCAGACCAATCCTTGGTAAGAATTAAACCATAAAATTTAGGGATATTAGTTACTAGAATGTCGATAACCTGGCATACTTTTGGGTTAGACGACAATCTTATGGTCACCTGGTTAAGTTCACCAATCACTTCGACTTGAGATCGATCAAGTTGAACTATGCGCACTGCGGATTTTTGTGGCTGAACATTCAATTTAGCACATATTGATCTGGGTAGAATATTTGTTGAAGCACCAGAATCAACCAAGCAATTGTGCACGTTTTTATTGAAAATTTCATAAGTGAGAAGAAAAGGAGGAGTATGGGATCTTGATCTTCCTCCAATCAAGGCAATGTCATTTGGATCAATCTTATTGATCATGTTGGTTGGAGGTCTTCCCATGTTGTGGGAAGCTACAGCTGTAGGTAAAGATGTAGTAGGCACGGCATGTAATTCTTTCATCATTATTTTCTGTTGATGTTTCAATTTGCTCAATTCGTAAAGAGTGATATTAGCCCTAGTATTTTTCATGTCATCGATAATGTTATACTCCATTTCATCCGACACTATCAGTGTTCTTGATGGAGGTGCTTGATCTGATTGGACTGGGCTAAATTGGGTCACTCTAGCAGTTGTTTTCTTTGTTGCGACCTTATCTTTTGTTGCAGGGCTTGCGCCCTTCTGTTTAGGGGTAGTTTGGGGAGGATCAAGTTCATTTTTGTTTCGTGTGCTAACCGGAAATGCTTCTTGATCCTCTTCTTGTGGGAGGATGAAATCCCACATTCCTTGTAGTTCCACAACTTCTTCATCATCGGTTTGCCCTTCCGTGGTATTCTCTTCTTCTTCTTCTTCTTCTTCTTCAGATTCGACGTTTGAGACAGCATTGGGTGGTTTCACCTCCATGGGAGGATTTCTTTTAAAAGATTTGTAGGGCTTTTTTGAAGAAGTTTCTGCTACTTGTTTTCTTATGTCAATCATCTCATTGGACATGGCCTTTAACACCTTTTGTAATCCTTCCATATCGAAAGGATCTTTCGTTTGCTTCTTCTTGGTGTCTTCTTTGAAAGAGATTTTCTTAGATTTGCGTTCTTCTACTGCAGATCTCTTTTCTAGGGCAACTACGCGTTTTTCTACTGCTAACGCCTCAGTTAAGTTTTCAAATAAGGTCATCTTGTTTGCCCTATCTACGAAGATAGCCAAGTTTGATGGTAAGGCCATGATGTACCATTCACATCTTACTTCCTCGCTGGGTTGAGAAGCAGCGAGAATTTTGTTGAGGATCTTATTGAACCGTAAATTGAAATCTTTAATGGGTTCTCTAGCCTCAGCTTTAAGATTAGATACGTCATTGATTAATGTCGTTGTTGATCTGTCATCACCAAACTTGGTGAGGAATTGACTTTGAAAAGTGTCCCAACTTGTGATGGACCCGGAAGGTAACGAAAAGTACCATGACCCGGCTGTTCCTTGCATTGTATAAGGAAAAAGCTGGACGACTGCATCCTCGTTGGTAACTCCTTTGAGATTAACAGAAAGCATGAAATTATTGATATGCTCTTCAGCTAGCATGCCTGTTTCTAGATTGAACTTAGGTAGCCATTTCTCAGGATGGGCCGGTATTGGGCTCAGTGGTGGAGGCATTAAAACCGCCCCAGGATTATTCCATGGAGACTGGGCCATCGCTGAGTCGCTAGTTAATGAAAGTGCAGAAGACGGTCCCTGATGTTGAGAAGATGAAGGTATTATGGTCTTTGATGATTGAAGAGGAAGTGTTGTGGAAGATGGATGAGTGATTTGGGATGAGGATGTGGGTGGTTGACTTCGCGGTGA
The DNA here is from genome assembly GCA_031772625.1 of Pinus tabuliformis. Lineage (NCBI taxonomy): Eukaryota > Viridiplantae > Streptophyta > Pinopsida > Pinales > Pinaceae > Pinus > Pinus tabuliformis. The sequence continues at coordinate 1,066,266,152 of CM062820.1, forward strand.
GGGTGTTGAAATGGACGAAGTAGATGAAAGAGTCTCACGGTCAGACTCTGGTGGTGTTTTCCTTGTTCTTTTCCTAGTAGGGAGAGGGAGTTGACTTGGTTGAATACCAAATTTCTCACTCTTCAATCTGGTCAGGGGATGAGCAGGATTGTACTGTGAAGTCACGCTGCTGTGAGATTTATCAGACTTCTGAGAAAAAATAGAGAATCCCTGGAGTTTACGAATCAAAGTTTGAATTTCCGGGGTTTCAATGATAAGTTGGTCTGATATATTAGGGTAGGTAGAAGCGGTGGATACTCGAGCGACTTCTAACTCCAGGTTTAACCGTACTGGAGAAGTTGGGGGAGTTGATGAGGGTGATTTACTCTCAGAATGACATTTAGATTTTGACTTAGTTGCCATTCATAGTTCGTGCCCTCCTTCTAGCGCCAAATATGTTGAGGGCCCCGAAATTGGGTCAACAACAAGGGGGATACCCACCCGGTCCGGAACCTGGTTGGTGGCTCCTTGCCCGTTTGGTGTAGCGGGTCCGATTGGGGATAATGGGACCAGCTTCCCAATCTAAAGGATGTGTGTGTTTGTGTAGATTTTGATGATGCTAATTTAGAGGTGATTTTAAGCTAATTTAATTCTAAACTCTAAACTGACTCTATGCTACTGTAATCTAACAAAAAACAACACATCTAATCTATGCTAACCCGGGGTAGAATTCTTTCATTATGCGATCTAAAAAGATTTCATACAATAACTGGTAATAAAGATCATTCAACTATCATAAGAATATAAATCAATTAAGATAAACCATTTTGCATAAGAAGTTAGGCAAAACAGTTGTGAACAGCATATCGCATAACAATTTATTCATATGTCAAGCACAAATAAATGAATCCACCGTACAAAAGTGCCAAATGGTAACCCACACATTCATACATTAACATATAAACAACTCAGCTGTATATCACTCTAAGAATATGAGCAGAAATTAACCAAGAGATAAAAGTACCATTTATGACCGATTTCACTCACAAACTTCAAGCAATAACGATTTATCTCTACTTACTTCTAACATCTACTAAGAGTACAGAAGTGCAACATCAGTAGTAGACATTAAAATGCAAACATAAATAAATCTCGATCCATCCATTCATCAAAAACCCCCTCCGAGGGTGAAAAAGTGCATGTTCTGAGGACAAGTTTTTTGACAAATTTCCGGACCCTTCTCCAAATGCCATGAGAAGGGTTAAATACTACTAACTAACTAATCTTAATTACACAAATTTATGGCTTCAAATGAACGCCCTTTTACTAATACAAATTTATTTCTAAAAATTGAATCTAATTTCTAACCGTTTCTGTATCTGCTCCTTAGTGCTGTAAGCAATGCAAGGTTCGCCTGGAAAGAGTCGGCTGGTTGTCTTTTTCTTTTGCTCGAGCGATAAAAGTAGAAATAACAAAAGTTGGCACTTCTTTCTGACAAACTAGAAGATATTTTTGAAAATCTTCCTCTGGCTGGGTGTATTTACTGTGTGTATAATTAGTATAACCCAGATTTCTTTCAAACTGATTGTGCTGTTGCTATTTCGGTTTCCGGTCGTGTGAATGACTCAATGAGTTAGGGATTTCGTTGCCTGAGCAATCTTCCGTTCTTTGTTCTAGGCTTTTCTAGAGCGTCCTCCCTCTTTAGCGTTTTTATTTTTTCTTTACCCAGTCTGAGCTTCAGGATCTTTTGAAAACATGCTGCTTTTGTGCGCCTTTGACTCTGAGTCTTGGATAGTCTATTTTCATCAGTGTCTGTTGAGTGATACTCTGGAATCCGCGGCCCTGCTGCATGCGGCATCCATCTGTGAAGGCATCTCCTCTCTGTTCTTCTAGTATTGGCGCTTTCCCCTTTTCCTTAGATGTTTCCTGCATATAGATTTATATTAGTTGCTGCCTTGCAGTTTACGCAAAGGAAAAGAGAATTGACGAAAAGATTGACATGAAAGCTTTAAGTTCTAATGAATGCATAATCATGACACTCATAATGAATTGACTCTTCGGAAAACGCAACACGATCATCCTTGGATACTTAGGTGTGCAATCATTAATTTCCCTTAAGGTGCGTGCTCAATTTTTGGTTTACAGATCATGCCGAAGAGACTTTGCGATGAGTGGTTTCTGCGATTGCAAGATCGCAGTTTGTAAGATCGCAAATCGCAATATCGCATTTTTCATTTGATCACTGTGTGCTGCTTATGCGACGTTGCGATATGCGACGTTGCATATCGGCCATCGGCGATTCCTTATGTTTTCTATTTTAAGAGCACTTCCAACATGTGCGATGCGAGGAATGTTGCATCGCTTCTTTGCAGCTTATTTATGCGCATAGGAAAACACTTCACTCTCTCTTTGCGATGCGATATAGCTTTTAGGGAGTTAAATACAAAAATTTCGATAAAAATATTTTTGGGATTTCTTGTTAAGGGTCCCCCTTTGCTTGATGTTATTGCTAATACCAAACAAAGAGGGCGGTTGTTGGTGACCACAACAGGACTGAAGTCTAACTACATGTGCAAATTTCTCTTCAAAGTCCAACCCTTCTTGTTGAGCATATCCTTTACATACAAGTATTTCTTTGTTTCACATTACTTCTCCATTTTCATTTAGTTTGTTCTTGGACACCCTCTTTGTTCCAATTACATTTTTATCATGAGGCCTTATTATTAATTCCCATGAAAGATTCTTTTCTATTTGATCAATTTCTTCATTAATTTCCTTAACCCAACATTCATTTTCTCTTGCTTGATTCCCATTTTTAGGTTTAGTTATGGATAGTAAGGCTAAGTGACTGGAAGTCCCAACAAAAGTTCTTCTAGTTTGTATTCTTGCTTCCTTTTCACTTAGAATTTGAGATTCAAGATGATTTTTATGAACTTCCCTTGATGGTTTGTTTTTTGATATATCTGTATTATCATTTCCTTCTTTTGATGTTTCTCTTTCTCCTTCTCCTACAACTTTTTGGATTGAAGTAGGGAGAGGTTCGTTATCTGATTGTGCTTCCCTTTTAGTACCTGTGGATGCTTCATCAATCACAATATATATGCAGTCAACAATATTTTTAAGCCTCTTATTGTAACATTTATATCCTTTGCTTCTAGAAGAGTATCCAAGGAGGATTCCTTCATTAGCTCTAGATTCAAACTTTCCAAGATTATCATTTTTCTTTATGAAAAATTTTCTTCCAAATATTCTAAAATGTTTGATAGTTGCATGATTACCAAACCAAAGTTAATATGGAGTTTTATCACTATTTACTCAAACATGAGCATTGTTAAGTATATCCACGACTGTATGTACTGCTTCTCCCCAGAAAGTGTGAGGTGTTGTTGACTCATCAAGAATGGCCCATGCCATTTGTTGAATTGTCCTATTCATTTTTTATGCCACTCAATTTTGTTGAGGAGTTTTAGCTATGGAAAACTATCTTTTGATGCCATGCTATTCACAAAAATTGAAAAAATCATCTGATATAAAGTCTCCTCCTCTATCTGTTGTAAGACATTTGATTTTTAGATCTAATTCATTTTCTATAAAAACCTTAAATACTTTAAACTTATGAAATACCTCATCTTTGTAAATTACTAAAGAAATCCAACACATTCTTGTAAAGTCATCAATGAATAATATGAAGTAGTGTTCATGATGAGGAGACTTATTTCTCATAGGACCACATAAATTAGCGTGAACAAGTTTAAGGGGTTTACTTGAAGTATATTCTTTAGCTTTAAATTGAACTCTGGATTGCTTACCAAATTGACATGATTTGAAAATGCTATTTTCAGGTGGAGAAATGTTGGGCAAGTCACATACTACTCCCATCCTGCTTGATTTGTACAATTGAAAAAAGTTGAGGTGCCCGAATATTTTGTGCTAAAGCCATATTTCTTCAGATTTTCTCAAAAATAGTGGTATTTTCCACCCTCTAGGACATAGACATTACCTGGACCTCTCATTCCTTTGATTATGATTTTACCTATATCCAGATTTCTTACCACACAATTCTTTGATATGAAAATAACTTCATGCCCTAGAGCACACAATTAACTAACACTTAACAAGTTATGTCTTAAACCATAAAAAAATAATATATTCCCATCCTTGAACTTTTAAAAAAAATCCCAAATCCTTTCCCTTTGATAGTGGCAGGTGAGTTATTACCAAAAATCACATTCTTTTCTTTCTTAATTTCATTAAAAGAAGCAAACTTATCTCTCTCACCTGTCATACGCTCTGAACATTCATTGTCAATGTACCATAGATTCTCTTGATCTCCTGCATACAATGATATAGCACAATTTTTAGTTGCAGTATTTTTCTTTTCCCATACCTTGGGTGGTATTGTATTATGTTAACGTTGATAAGATGACTTCATCTTGCTTCTACATTTAGTTTCTTCATGACCAAAGTTATTGCAAATACAACATTCAATTTCATTCTAAAGAGGTGAGAAAACATTATAAGATTTTTTTTTTCCTGATTGCATTTTGTTGTTTTCTTGTTATCTAGTAATAATTATAAAAAAGCAACACAATGAATTTCTTTATGACCAAACTTGTGACAAGTGAAACATTGACCATTGAAGTAAGAATACCTAGGAGTATGATACCTTCTTGAGTAGCTTTCCTTTTGTTCATGTTAAGGTTGATTTTCATGGGAAGGATTTGATCCTTCATTCTATTACTAAGTTCTATAATTATGATTACTGCTTCCTTTTACCGCATTGACATAACTTCTTGTACCTGTTTAAAAATATTTCATAGGCTTTGATGTTTCACCATTTGGGTTGTATCCAAGGCCTATCTTGATTAGAGGAGAAAGTTGCACTTTAATTCTTTCTTCTAAAGTCTTAGATCCTTTAGAAAATCTAAGATTTAGAGCCTTTGTTTTCTCAGGTTCCTTTCTTAGACCCACAGTTTCAAGTTCTAAGTTTTCACATTTCCTTTCTTTTTCTAGAACTAGTTTCTTTAAGATTCTTCTAAATAAATTTTTAGTTGAGTTGTTTCTTCAACAAGAGTTTTTTCTATATTGATTTCATTTTCTTGATTCTTGTTTATAACCCCGAGTCTATCAATTTCTTCGAGAGAATCCATGAAGACATCATCAGATTCATCTACACATTATTCTTCAAATACCATAAGTAATAGATAATCCTAATCTGATTTATCATCCCCATTATTGGAAGAATATTTGCTATCTTCATGAGTATAAAAAAAGTTTCTTGCTATCAAGCTTTCTTTTAACATTCCTCTTTGGAACATTCTTCCCTTTCTCATGATTTTCTTTATAAGGATAGTTAGCAGCATAATGACCTAGTCTTCCATAGGCAAAACATTTAAAAGGAATCTTACCTTTGAACCTCCCAATTCCTAATTGGAGTTTGTTCACAAAATTTTCTTCTTATTCTTCTAAAATGTAACTTGTTTCCTTATGCTCTTCCTTTTCTTTCCCTTTGTTTGTATCTTTGAATGTTGCTTCCCTAATATCTGATGGACCCCCTTTTCTCATCTCATAAGCTATTAAGATCCCATGGATCTGTTCAATAATGAGATTCTTCAAATCCTGCATTTATTCAATGGAAAAGAATTTAGAATAGAACTTTGAGGATATAGATCTTAAAATTTTCTCAACAATAAAAGAATCATTTATTTTGTCACCAATATTTTTCATTGATTTAACGATCTCATATACCCTAAGGAAAAAGCTTGCAATACTTTCAACATCATTCATTCTAAGAGTCTCATATTAAATTCTAAACATTTTAACTTTAGCGCTTTTCACCTTATTGTCACCTTCATAGATTTGGACAAGCTTTTCCCTTATATCCTTTGTGGTACTCATCTACATGACTTTCACAAACTAAAATTCAGCAAAGATTCCCAAGATAAAATTGACTTCCCTCATATTCATCTCATATTGTTTCTCGCCTGCATCATCTGTGGGAAGGAAGGTTAGGTATTGATATCCACCTTCAACAATTTCCCATACATCAGCTCCAAGTGCCTGCAAATATGCTCCCATTATGACTTTCCAAAATACAAGTTAGTTCCATTAAAAAAAGGTGGCTTAATAGAAAATTCCCCCTCTTGACTACTCATATTGATGGATCTCCCTTCAAGTGATCTAGCTTCTTCAAAGATACATGCTCTGATACCAATTATTTGGAAAAATACTGGGGGGGGGGGGGGGTGGGGGGTGGTGTTGAATCAATATTTTAATTCACTTTAAATTTCAAATATATATATAGAATTCTATGTGCTACTATTCTTAAAGAAACTTGTGTATTTACGCCACTTCAGAGAAGGAAAATAACGTATATCTAGTTTAATAATTTTTCATGTGTTCCATCAAATGATTGCATTTAACCATTGCATCAGTAAATAAATAATTTTCTAGTATCTAGTGAAGAACAGAAAAATCACATCATATAAGAAAAAAACATAGAACTCCAATATTTTAGGTGGAAATCCAATGTGGGAGAAAAATACCACTCCCGTTGTCTTTGTCTTCTTCCTTATTATATAAATAAAATGCTTGTTACATTTTTTATTGATGAAAACTCTTATTAGTATGCAGACACTCACGTGTAGGAGGCTAAAACCTCCACTCATTCTCTAGCTCCTACTAGAAGGGAGATAAAACCCCCTCATCTCGTTTACCGACTTCCGAAAGGGAGCTCCTACCCCCTTACTAAAGGTTGCAACCATGGGATCCTTGTGGACCACTTTTCAAATTTTTTCATACTAGATCCACTTATCAAATAATCGTTAAACAACATGTAGGTCACCTTTCATCACATTTTCAAACTAGAACCATACAACCAATCAATCGAAACCAACATGACACGTTGAAACATTGAATCTGAGTCACTTAAGCACTTGTAAATCAACTCAATTCTTGAAGCATCAACCACTAAATGTAAAACCCAACTAGAAAAAATAAACATCAGAATATGTATAGGACTATTCTTAAGAGAACCTGCATATATACACACTTCCTCTACATAAAACCTATGTACAAATTTCAAATTACTCACAACTGAAAATATTGTCAAACTCAATCACTGTGTTAGTTGCTGAGTTACATCAATGTTGTCTCACTGAAAGCCCAATCATAATGCAACATCATCAATGATAAATATAGCAAGCCACAATATAATTAACCCAATCACTACCAGATACAGATCAATACATCATTAATAGAAATCAACAAAAGAACAAAATTCATTAATCATTATCATCAAGCAACACAGCAAACCATAGCATATATATACGTGACTTCCTTAAAACAAATTAGTGTATGTATGCAGACACCATGCATGGCACCCGTGTATATATTTAAATATTCTGAGTAAATTATTGCATAATTTATACGTTATTATACTAAACCAGGTTCGCATATGTACGGGACAAATAAAAATAAAAAAAAGTGTACAAATCTTGAAATTACTGAATCAAAACTTTGCTGCATTCACAAAATCTATTAAACCTAGATCTGGACTTGCATCACTATATTTAGATCAATTCATCATCATAGATATAGATTTAACATTACAAGAATAAATAGACCAAGAAAGTATTTTCATTAGCCTTCACCACACTTCCAGATCTATCAAATTTGAACCATCTCCTTTCTTCCTCGTGAACACCTATTCCATATCAAATCACACGTAGATAGATAATTTAATTTCATGCTTAACACCTTGATCTCCATCTCCTTATATAGTTTTAGCCAATACCTTAGGTAAATCCCTTGGTAACGTCGTTAGTATTCTTTGATGAGATCAAATAATGGTTTCCACTTCAATTACTATGGGACAATACCATGGTAAAGACCCCTGGTATCTAGATGACCATGGTTCAGATTCTGTACATGACTTTCACTTACAAGACCAGCGTATGTACGTGACCCTTCTTCATAAGATACACATATACTTTCTCAAACTTCACTTTTACCATCCATATATCATTGAATTTCCATTTCTCTATCCATGTCATCTGCAACATCTATACCAGTCTTCATAAGTTCCAGAATCATCATGTTATCATAATGTTGACATATTTATTAAGTAGGTTTCCATCAAGGACAACACATTAGACATAATGCCAACATTTTTCATTTTCATTAGTTCCATAATCATCATATTATAACTAGGTTGACATCAAGGACTCATTTGACATGCAAGTTTCCATCTAGGACAACACATTAGCCATAATGCCAATAGGGCCATGAAGAAAACTATACAAGAATAATTACAAGTGAAAATTCCATTCAAAACTAGTGCCTTAAGTTGGAGAAGGGTAAGCGAAAATCCTTGCGCTAATGTTGAATCAGAGTGAGAATTTCACTCAGTTGAAATTAAAAAAAATAGAGAGAAACTCTATTGGTAAAGGAAAGCAAAGCTAGGGTTTTAAGATTAGGGTTGTCAGCCAAAGAAATTACTTGCCAAGAAGACATGAGAAAGGAGGACGAGGCCATAATTCCCAAGAAAGTTTGGCTGTCATGACCAACCCCCCAGAAAAAAGTCGTGATTTTCTCCTACAAATAACACAAACATTAAGAATTAAATGTTTATATCTACACCTAGTTCATGCAAGAGAAAAAAAAAAATCACTTATAACTTAAGGAAAAACCATGTAATCAAGGGGAGGATAGGGTTGGTGTTAACTTGGCACAAAATCCTGCCTCTATTGGTAGACATAGATAGTCCTCATTGAATACCTTCAAATAAAATCAATCCACTGAAGAAATCTTGTAAGTGCATGGCCATACCTTCTAGTTTCCAAGTTTTACCTCATTGTTGGAAAGATCTACTCTCGAACAAGTCACAATGAAAATGACATAGCGCAACGAAGGAGAAAATAATAGATGATTACCCTAATGGTACCAGGTTTCATCACTGTTGTTGACCAATTCAAAGTTGATAACCACCGTTTACAAGGGGATATCACATGGTTGGGTTTGGTCCAGGATACAAACTCCTACCACGCGGTCCAATAATCGTAAAAGCAATGTGACATGAGGGAACTTCCAAGATTGAAACAACTTAATATGTTTCACAGAAGTATATAAGAACCCACGAGATAGAACCAAGGAAGTAAACATAACGATGAATTATTGGGTGTGATGGTATAGTTATTATAAGGTCACCCCACTGGTTAGATATGTCAAATATTAATATAAGAAAAAAACTAATAATTATACTTACACTATATGTGTGGGCTTATGTTAGGTCATTTACCTAGCATAGCCATGGCCCTGAGGCTAGCAATGAGTGTGCTGAAATGAGTTTGAGCATTAAGGAGTAGGTGAGAATAGCTTAAAAAATATCCAACCCCAATTTTTATTTCAAGTGAGACTCGAGAATGTGGAAACATTACAATGTTTTGATACAAAAAAACAAAATAAATGTTGAAGATAATAATGAGATGTTTTATCTCTGTAGTTAAAATCAATGGTTTACCCTTTTATTGTTACAAGTAATGTACATATTAAGTTGAAAAAGGAAAACTACCATGTAATTGGAAATTATTATTAGGTGATTTTGGGGAGATGTTACAAATTTTCACAAATTTATTTCCACAATAATAATTGGGGAAAAGTGCGACTCACATTGACTTAGTTTTATGAGGTTGTAAATTTATTTATTAACACTAACTTGTCATTGTCATAAGTCAATAATTTTTTTCCATAAAGATGATTGTTGAAAAGAAATAAAAATGTGGGGCAATGAGTCATTAATTCATTGAGCGTTTCACATATTAGTGTAGCTTTTCGATCAAACTCCATATACTTTTTGACAAAGAATGTGTGGGAAATTTTAGAAAAGCACAAAAGGGGGGTTATATGGGTTGTAAATTTAGTCCTTGATAGTGAAGATGGTTGGATAAAAACAAAAATTTGGGGTACTTGGAGTCTCAAACTTATCGATTCACATAACATTGTAATATGTTGATCAAATTTCATATATCCCTTACAAATAATATGCTCAAAGATTAAAAAAAGGAAAAGAAAGGGTATATGGTCATAAATCTAGTCAATAATACTTGACTTATCAATATAACAAGCCTTGTATATATTTTTTAAATTTCTTACAAAGAAAAGGGCTAAAATTAAATAATTATATAAAATTGTTGAAATTAAATAATTAGATAAAATATGTGCTATAGGTTTTTCACATTAATTTTTTATTATTATTAAAATTATCTTTTTTCTTAATTAATTAATTTTATTAAAATAAAATATTTCATTGTTTATTTGTAATTTATAAGGGTACAAGCTAATATATGAAATGAATTTTTTCACCATAATTCAACAATACAATTTCAAACAAGTTTGTGATTTTTTTGTTTAAAATACATTTTTGATTGCATATATGGATTCAATACCATGAGAAACCCTAGGGCACCCGAATCTATAGATTAAACAAATTAAGCTCAAATTTTAAAAAATCTCTATAAAAAATTGGTTAAAATTAACTAGAAAAGGATCCTTGAAAAAGATCATTTCGTTAGGCTACACTATTTATAAGTGCTCTTATGTCTTATAATCAATTATGATCATTTCTTAATAATTTTTTATCTTTTTATAAATTTTAGTAATTAAATTATTTTTTTCCCCTATAAATAAGGGATACATTATACACAAACTCAATATTTAACTTGATTGTTATTTTAAAAATAAATTATCATTATTATAATATATTTAAAAATTGTTAAAACTACAAATAAATTTTCCATATTCAAAATGATCACGATGAATAAAAAAACATTTTGACTAAGATTATGTTACCTTCCATGATCTCATGGACCTTGTCAAAATGAGTTAAAATAATTCAATGCTTTATTTGCCAAACTAGATCCATCTTAATCGTAGATCTATCAAGCATCGAGAGGGATCAAATCTCTCGAGGCGCAAACCTTTCCTTAAATTTTGCACTAAAAAAGAGGTTTTCGTCTTGAGAGATTTGATCCCTCTCAGTGCTTGATATGTCTAAGGTTAATATGGATCTAGATTAGTTTCAATCGTGCCTGATCACACATTTTTTTTAACATCTAACTATTATAATAATTTTAAATATACTAAATATGTCTTAGATTAACCCATTGGTTATCGAACATGATTATCTTCCTGATTCAAAGATCTTGTTTGAGTTGTGTTTGGATCCCAGTTTTTATGGTGGGATGTTGGGGGGGGGGGGGATTTCCCCATCACTGCTACTGTAGTGGTGTCCAGGGTGGGTAGTAGCATGTGAGGGAGCTACCATTGGTGTGGTTTTGGGGGAAACATGCCTGTAAGAATTTTTTAAGAAAATTACTTTGTAAAATATTGTAATTTCATAGTTAATATGGACCATTCATTAGGTGGAATATCTAGTAGTAGAAGTTATGTTAATTTAGGGTTTTATTTTTGCCCTAAACGGTAACCCTCAGTTTATATGAGGGAATTTTATTACCGGTATCTATTATTCTGTGATAAAAAAAAAGACGAGATTGTATGAGAGTGAAAAGGAAGTTACAACGCATGCATTGTAGGTTGTATCCCTTTAGTTTGTTGGATAATATAAAAGGAGGGACTAGTTGTTTCTTTATGGACTTGCTCAGATTGGGTGAACCACGTATATCTAGTTTTCTCTTGTTTTATGCTTTTATGTGTTTCCAATATTTTCATTCCATTCTTAGAATATTTAATTTCTAACAACTAGTATCAAAGACAAAAGGTCTATTTGGCTAATAAAATCAAAGGAAAGAAGGGTTCCTGGTTTGAGTGGGAGTAATGGTGGAAGATGATAGTTTTAGGATTGAGAAATTCAATGGCCAAAACTAACATCTTTGGAAGATGAAAATGAAGGAATATCTATATTATAAATATCTTTACCTACCATTGATGGAAAATCAAAGAATTCAACAAGTATGATAGCTGAAGAATGGGAGATTCTCTATAGAAAGGCACTAGGAACAATGCAGTTGTGCTTGGAAGCATTAGCAACCTTCAACATTTCAAAGGAAATGATAATGAAAGGTATAATTAAGGCATTGGCCAAACTATATGAAAAAACCTCAGCCTCAAACAAGGTCTTCCTTGTAAAGTGTTTATTAATATGAAGATGTCAGAAGGTGGATCTGTTTTTGATCATTTAAATGAATTTAACATAGTTACCAATCAATTAAGTTTTGTAGGGGTAAATTTTGATGATGAAGTTATGGCTCAATTGTTTTTATCCACATTTATAGAATGCTGGAATGGCTTAGTCATGGCCCTCATTGAGTTCTGTATCTAGTTCTAGTACTTTAAAGTTTGATGATGTTGTTGGTGTTATCCGTAGCAAGGAAATGTGATGGAAAAGCTCAAGTGGGACATCATGTAATTCTTTGTTTGCAGAGATTAGGGGAAGAAAACTAGAGAGAGGAAAGAGCTTAGGATATCATAATAATTCAAGGAAAGGTAGATCCAAATCCATATCAGGGATAGTGTGCTGGAAAAATGGGAAGAAAGGACACTTGAAGAAATATTGTAAGTCCCACAAGGGAAAATAAGGAGATGGACAAAAATAGAAAAATAAGGAAGTGTATGTAACAAGTGTTGTGCTGCAATGTGATTTAATTCTTTCATTAGAAAATATTACTTACGCCTAAGTGATAGATTCAGGGGCTTCATTCCATGTCACACCCCATAGGAAACATTTTCATGAATATGTTTAAGGAGATTTTGGACAGGCTTGTTTGGGTGATGATAAAACCTATAAAATTATTGGAATGCGTAGGGTACTTATCAAACAATAGAATGGAACCAATGGTTTTTAGAGGAGGTAATACATGTTCTAGATCTAAATAAAAATCTAATTTCAATAGGGTAGTTGGGAAGTAAAGGTTGTGTAACTACACTTACAGAAAAAACATAGATGGTCACTAAAGGAGCCTTGGTAATAGCAAAAGGAGGGGAGGTTGGTATATTGTATTTATTCAATGGTATTTATGATTCTCCTAATGCTTTAACCTCCATAGGAGAGGATATGACAATGTGGCATCATAGGCTTGGGAACATGAGTGAGAAGGGGATGCAAATTCTTCACTCAATGATTTTTTTGTTGGGATTGAAGCATGTTGATTTGGATTTCTCTGAGAATTGCGTTTATGGAAAATAGAAGAGATTCAGATTTCTTAGAGTTGGGAAAGAAAAGAAGAGTTAAAAAATAGAGCTTGTGCATACAAATGTAAGGAGATCGACGCATGTATCATCTCTCGGTGGCTCTCGTTATTATTTTATTTTTGTTGATGATGCAACTAGAAAATATTTTATTTTTTTTTATTTGAAACAAATGTTATGTCTTTGATATTTTTAAGAACTAGAAAGATTTAGTTAAAAATGAGAGAGGAAAGAAGTTGAAGTGTCTTAAATAAAATAATGGAGGTTAAAATTGCAAAAAGGAGTTTCATTATTATCTTTCATATGATGGAATTCATAGAGAGAATATAATTCAAGAAACTCCACTAGAAGATGGTGTGCCAAAAAGGATGAATAATACTATAATGGAGCATGCAAGGTGTATGAAATTACATGCAAGATATACCTTACAATTTTGGGCATATGTTGTAGATACCATTGTTTATATAATAAATAGAGGACCTTCAAGTTCCTTGGATGGTGGTATTCCAAAGGACGCATGGATAAGTAATAAGGTAAACTACACATTTGTAAAGACCTTTAGTTGTGAATCATTTGTCCACATTAAAAAGAAAATAAAACAAAGATTGAGGAAAAAGAAGTGTACTTTTATTTGGTATGGTGTTAATTATTATTTTTAATCACTTATATAGTTATGAAAAAGATAAAATCATTAGGAGTAGATGTAACAACCCCTGTTTGATTCTCCATGTAAATAAAATAAAACCAAGGTCATGGGACATGTATTCCAAGTTAAATGGAGGGAAAAACATTATAGTGGACATTGCTTGTGGTTTATTAATGGATATTGAAATTTGCAAGGGAATTGGCAAAGGATAAGAGGCAATAAATGACAATTTAATTAAGGAAATAAAGGAAAATAAGAGAAAAGGGAGATGAAGAGACACAAATATGCATGCAAGGGAAGTTAGAGAAAAATTAGAGGAAAATGAAGAAAAAGGAAAAAGGAACAGAAGATACTAGACATCAAAGACAAGAGGCATTAGAGAAATAGTTCACAACCCCTGGTTTAGCTTTTGTCAGTTTATTTTTGGCTCTCTTCTTCCATACTCTTACACTATTGTACACTTAGAGAAATCTCGGAGCATCCTAGCATTTACTTGGACTTGGAGAGAAGAAAGAAAAGGACAAGAAAAGGAATTGTGATAAGAAGAGAGAACGCTGGGTTAGCAACTATAGTTAGAGTTCATTGAAATAACAGGTTGCATGTGTCATTTCCTTGTTGAGATTTGGATGCATGGTACATGCATGTGGTTCTTTGGTTATTTCGTTGTCATCAACATGTGATTTTCCTAGATTGACAATGGTTTCATCCTTGCCTTGCCATTTCCTAGATAACCATTATGTAGTGGGTTCTCTATTTTTATTAAACTTTGGATGATCGGTAGGATTAGATCCCAATTGAGGTGGTCTCAAGAAAATTTCCAAGGGTCTAGGGTGGAGATGGGATTTCTCTTGGAACTTTTGATAGATGGGTGGAGACAGGAAAATTCCTCTGGATTTGGTGAAGGAAGTCGAAGGAATCCAAGATTATTTGGATGTTAGTGACTTCTACACTGATTTAGGTGAAATCACTGTGGTTGAGAGTTCAGGTGGTTTGGCCTCTAGAAGCCCTAGTTGGTTCTATTTTGTTTTAACCCATATGATCCCACATTCATGCTTGGAACATGGCATGGGAGTGATTGGATGAAATAGATATTTGATTTAGCCCACTCTCTGTTCAGGTGATACGTGGAAGTCCTCGACTTGGTTGGATTTTTCATATGTCAATATAGGTTATTTTCTTATTGTGATTTATGAGAACTTATACTAGTTACTATGTTGATCTTATCGTTGGTTGTTCATGGATTCTATGTTGGTTATATGCTAGTTATATGCATGGTTATATGATGTTATATTGCTATGGATCTTCTTAATGATCGAGAATTTAATGAATGGTTGATGAATTTATAGGCAAACAAGTGTTGTTGTATCTACCTTGAGAGGGAATTGGACCTTATTGATAATTTCATGTTGAAGTTTAGAATTTTATGATCAGATATGCATTCATGACTTGTAGATTCTATGTTTACCATATGTTTGACAAAGTGTGTATCATTTATCAGGCATGTCTTCGACATGATCTAGACCTATTATTAATTGTTTAGACTTGTTGTCATATTAGCCCTAATTCTAGAGCGTTATGGGAAAATCTGGGTAGTGGCCTATAGGCTAGCCATGAGAAAGTGGCACATATATTGCGAGTGTTGGAAGAGAACAGGAAATTTTGGTCATAATAACATGGAGGAGTGCTTATGTGTGTGGTTGGAGCCCTTCAACTGCATTCATAGTGTGTCATGCATGTGGTTGGGGTGAAAAACTTGTGAAAATAAGTTCCATCTCAAGGAATAATCACCAAGGGTGGTTGTTGAACTCCTGAGTGATCAGGTTTCCCTTATGGGTGGTAGTGAGAGTTCTCATTAGTAGGCCCCACTTCCATAATTGGAACTTGGAGTTTAGGTCATGCCATAGTAACTCTCAACCTATATTTACCCTGGAGAGCTTTTAAAAATCGATAAATGTGGGAGGAAGTGTTATAAATTGGTACTAGAGCAGTTTTGTTCCCTCAAGACTTTACTTTGATACTCGTTATAGGGTGGTATCAGAGCAAGGTTGCAACACTAGAACTCGGGGTACATGTATATGGTTATGATTATAATGTGTACAGTTATTGTTGCAGTTCGTATTATTATTATGTATGCATTATCATGTTGATATGTATTTTTATGTATATATATCATGCTAATCTGGACTGAATTGTGCAAATGTGATAGCCACCTTTGAGATGTATTGAGGTATGATTTTGAATATGTCTTTTATTTGGTTTATCTAACAAAGTATGTTTGTAGGAAATAAAAGATTAGAGATAAAGAGAAAAGTAGTGGACTATAGTTCACATGATTCCCCTTATAGGTCTAATGTGAAATCAATGGAATGGGAAAAGTCAGCTGAGTAGCAAGGAGAATATTATTCTCTTAATTTATCAAATACATCGAGAAGTCTAAGGAAAAAGATCATAAGTTACAAGGAAGAAAGTAATAGGCTCACTGAGGCTTCAGAAAGACTTACAAAGGGTGAGGAAAAGCAAGTAGAAGTCAATGTAGTGATTCTTCAAAAAAATTTAGATTTGCAGAAATAGGGATAGCTAGGGAACAACCATGGAGATAGATAGGATGAGAAGACTAATGGGGCATATGGTAGAAAATCTTAGAGGAGATACATGGTGGATAGAGATGATGCAATTATAGGTGGATGATCATTGGATACACCTGATAGGTAGACTAGCACTCATGTATTTTATTCTAGCTCCAGTTCTAAGAGACATCATTGTCATTATCACCAACATCCTTCTATGGGAAGTGAGATGGGGTACTTTCTATATGAGTTCAAGAAAGCCAAACTTCCTACTTTCGATGGGGAAGTGAAGAAATTTGAAGATGCAAAAACATGGCTTCTGAGGATGAAGAAATTCATATTGCATGATTATTTAGGGAACATGAAAGCCAATATAACTATCTTCAGTCTCAAGGGAAAACAAAATATCTAGTGGGAATATTTTAAGCGTTTCAGTGGCATTGGGTAAGAGGAGATGAGTTGGCATGAGTTTAAAATAATATTCAGGAAAAGGTACTTTTTCTGAGAGATATTATGATGGGAAGGCCAAGTAATTTTATGAGCTTAAGATGGGTTCCATGATAGATGAATAGTACATGACCAAGTTTCTGGAGTTGTTAAGGTATGTTCGCTACTTCAAGGATGAGAGTAGAAAGATCCAAAGGTTCATCAGTGGACTGCCTTTAGCATTTAAAGATCAGATTCAGTATGATGAGTCATAATCTTTGGAGGAAGTCATTAGGAAGTTGAAGCATTGTTATGAGCAGTCTAAGTGCAAGCCCGAGTTCAAGTGTGACTGGAAAGGTAATGAGAATACTAAATGAAAATGGCCTAAGAATCGAGGAAGATATCATGACGCAGGTGACAAGACGAAAGTGGGACCTCATAATAATTTAAATGTAGCTAAGAGAGTATATGGGTCTTGACTTGAGGAGAAACACTATAAAGGAGATGGAAAGAATCCTTTGAGGTGTTGGACTTGTGGTGGAGAGCATTGCAGGAGAGATTTTCCATCACATTAGGGTGGTAGTCCTCATATTTACAGTACTTAAGAGGCACAAAGAGTTGGAGATGTAGGCTAGAGTATTCCCTAGATTTATGTAATGGTGGATAATAGGCAAAAAGATCATCAAGCATCTATTATCGATATGGAAGGTAATATTTTCGATTAAGTTGTTTGTATTTTGATTGATCCTAGATCAAATTATAGTTATATCAATCCTAACCTCGTGGATAAGTGTTTCTTGAATAAAGAAGTGCATGAAAAATATTGGTTGGTGAAGTTGGCTATAGGAACCAAGAGAAGATTTCATCATTATGTGAGATCTTGTGCTTTTGATTTGAATGGTATGCATACATAAACACATTTAAATGTGCTTCCTTTGGGATCCTATAGCCTACTTTTGGGCATGGATTAGTTATTCATTCACAAGACCAAGGTATACTATTATGACAAGGCCATTGAGTGTCTAGATAATGATGGGGAAAGGAGAATCTTTCAAGGGAAGAAGAATCTTATATCACTAAGAATGGTTACATTTATGTAGGAAAAGCGTAATCACAGGAAGGGATGTGTTTTTTTTTGCAATTCATAACTCTAATGACAAAGGGAAAGAGGATGAGGATGGTAAAGTCCTAGAAACATATCTTGTTTTGCATTAGCTCTAGGATGTGTTTCCTACAAAGATTTTAGATTTGCCTCCTCATAGAAAGGTGGGCCTTTCTATTGACGTGGTGCTTGGAGGAACACCAAAATCTAAGGCATCATACAGGATGAGAACTCTTGAGTTGGTGGAATTGAATTTCCATCTTAAAGGGATGCTTGATAAGGGATACATTAAGCCAAGTGTATTTTCTTGGGGTGCACCAGTGTTGTTTATAAAGAAGAAGGATGGTACTCTTAGATTCAGCATTGTTTGTAGGAAGCTAAATAAGGTGACTATCAAGAACAACTAACCATTGTCACATATTGATGACTTGTTTAGTCAACTAAGGGGAGGTGCAATGTTTTCGAGGATTGATCTGAGATTAGGATATCATCAAGTACACATCAAAGAAGAATACATCTACAATACTGCTATTGGGTCATGGAAAAGGTATGCATTTACTATTAACTTATTATCATTTTCCTTTATTTCTATCCTTTCTATATCCCAATGTGCTAATCTATTAAGAAATTATGGTAAGAAATACAGAAATTATCTGCAGTTACGATTTGGCTAATTATTACCTTCCTTTCTACAGGAAAATCACGAAAAGGACAAACGTTGTTCCCTGTGAAGAAAAAACAAACATCGACAGGCTAAGGAAGGAACACGACGGTTGCAGATACGTCCAAAAGCAAATAAATAGGATCAGCGTGAGAAGGGAAAAATGTCTGAAGTTAGAAAATTGCACAAATCCCTAATCCCTCAGGATCAAGAGATCCTGAGGGATCGCTTTTATCATTTATCTTTTTACCCCTTTCTCATTATAAAAGGCAACAATTGTAAGCAGAAAGGGAGAGGACAATTGTTAATATTATTGTAATTCTTAATTATATACTTTTGTTGTAGCGAAGAACGCAAATACGTTGTAATACTCTTTCATGATTAATACAAAAGAGGATTTGTTGTTCCTTTTCACTTATTTGACGTAACCAGCAGTGTACGTTGGTGGCTAAGGGCCCAACTTCCAGTGGAATTCACTGCTTCACCTATGTCATATATTTTTTATTCTTGCAAGTGTGACAGTTGATAGTATCATTGCTTTCTGCTATTATATTTTGTTGTTGTTCCTTATTCCTTTCCATTGATAGAATAACTCTGTTTTATATGATTTACATCATTGTTGTTTAATTAGTTTCCTTTTTCTTTGGATTGAGTTTCCTAGATGAATATCCTACTCGATGTAATTAAATGTAATGAGAATTAACTACTTCTGTTAGGATCTCATATTGATATCATCGTTGTTTTACAAAGTAGTGCGTTTGATTTAAATTCAATCAGTTTCTAAGAGAAGAGTTATCACTGTTGTACTCTTAACTGATACTGTTGTTACTTGAATTGCATATTGTTGTTACCTAAATTGTTGTAGGATTTGATTTCATTAAAGGATTGAGTTTTCTTTTAATTGCAATTAGAATTTACTTGTTGCATCTGTTTACTCTTGTATTTAAAAGATCTATACTGCAATTTAGAAGCATTACTCTCTGAGTTAAATAGCCGCCACATACTGTGTACACTCTTGAAATAGAAAGACCTACCCGGATTGATAATTAATGTGAAGATAATTAGGAGTTGAAAAGGCACCTTTTATCAGTCAACATTTTGGTGTTGTTGCTGGGGAGAGTGTAGCCATTTCTAAGGAGTAATGTACATCTGATGATTGTTGTTGAAGAAGAATTGGGTTTTGAAAACGGAAGGTAAGAACCTACGTAACGAGCAAGTAAAGTGCTTGCTCCTCCGCCCGCTTTTCAGCACAATTACAGAAATCTGAAGTAGGTATTTGTTGCTTATCTGTTGGGAGAGAACTGGGTATTAAAAATGAAAGGTAAGAACCTACATATGGAGCATGTAAAATTCCTTCTCCCCTGCATGCTTTCCAGCAGAATTCTTAGGAACTTACTGTAGAGATAAAAATTTGAATTGTTTGCATGAATGACTAAGAAGAAAAAACTCGAAAACAATCCTATTCCACTACCCAAACTAGACAGATCTAAGGGACCGATGACCCTTGGACGATAACATTCATAGATGAAATCTTAAAGAAAGCCGAATCTCAACCATTAGTAGGTCCTAGAAACGTTGCTTCTAGACAAACTACTATCTCCCTTCGGGCCATAGGCTCACCATCTAAAGCCTATGCTGAGGTCCACAGCAAGACAGTGAAAATTGAGCAGAGTTTTCAAGAGATTGAAAATTCGTGCCCAATTTCCTCACAAGAAGGGAATTTTTGTAATATTCGTGAAGGAGGAGGAGAAACAGGGGAAACAGATGAACCAAGATCCCCTCAAGTAGTAATTCAACAAGGAACACTTTGTATCCCAGATTGAGAGAGTGCTGTTAAGATCATTCCCACCCCTTCTAATCATCCTAGGAATAACTCTCTAGAGATCCTGGAAGGGTATTGGCACATATTTGATCAAATTGCCAACAACCCACAAGCACCTCAGACCTCTATATTGCAATATCCCATCATTGACACAGCAGTCAACGCACCTATGAAAGCTATCCCTCTCCAAAATATTCCCACCTTTCATGGATTAACATCAGAGGTTCTAGATGCATTTCTATTTGAATTTGATGTATTATGTTGGGATTATGATTATAGCACCGAACCCCAAAAACTAAAATTGTTTCTTTCCAGACTGAAAGGAGCAGCGTTGCGATGGTTTATGGGATTAGGTGGAGGCACAATAAATGATTGGGAACAAATGAAAACTGCTTTCCTAAAAAAATATTGGGACTATTGCAGGTCTAGGGAATTGAAAGATGAAATATTCCAAATGGTAGCAAGACCCAGTGAAACATTAGAAGAATATTTGGAACGATTTCAATATAATCTCTAGCAGTCTCCCTATGCAACTCTACCTTTACCTAATAATGTGCTAAAAACTACACTGATTAAAGGGATGAAAGAACAATGGATAGAAACATTAAATACTATGGGAAAAGGTGATATATATCAAGAAGAATATGCTGAAATTATTAAAATTTGTATCAAGTCCTCAAGAGGCAGTATGAGATTGAAACCAGCAGAATGCGACATGAACACTAGGGACAATAAAATCTCTGGTGGAGGTACAACTCGTGTAGAAATTGGCAACCTGCTAGAGGATTTCAAAATAGATATTTTAGGAACTCTAATAATGCAGTTGGACATTATGCAAGCCAAACAAAAGTAGGCAGACGTAGAACAAAACTTGGTGATATTCTATCCTAGATGCAGGAAGAAGCATAGTCACAAAGAATGCCAGCTAGATATGGTGCAAACCTGTGCCATATGTACAAAAGATCACGCTACAAAAAGCTGCCCATCACTCTCAGGGCTAAAAGCAGTCCATAAGGAGGCAGAGGAAGAAACAAAACTAGTCTACTTGGTTAAATCAACGTCACCAATGGCAACCACGACAAATAGGTACACTGACTGATCCAACTTCTTTCTTTCAAACTTCGCAATATAATTTGCAACAATACCCAGGAACCATGTGGTTGAATCAACCACCTTTTTCCAATTGGTCACAACCATTCCCTATGCCACCTTGGCCCAAACAATCAAATCAAAATAACAATTGGCCAAATTCCTCTTACTTCCAACCGTTTTGGTAGAATAATGCATATCAATCCCAATGGCCACCCTCGACTTCACAGAACCAAAACTGGCAGTCAAGCTGGCAAAGACCTACAAATCAACCAGCAGAAACAATCCCCCTACCTCAACCCACACTTCCAGCACCCTACACATTGCAACAAAACCTCAGACCAACCTACGACTGTAGCTCCCAGCCCAACCCAACCCAAACCCCAATAGTAGACCGGTTCAACCTGTGCAAATTATTGAAGGACCAAAGCCAGAAACCGAGTTAAGGGAGTGCAATGAGCTTCAGTTAAGATCTGGGTTGATAATAGAATCAGAGGGGGATAAAAATAAACAAATTGAAGATCAGTTACCTGTAGAACAAGCACCATAAGTGGAGAACATGGTTAAACAAAAATCTCACTATCAAACAATCACCTCTTCTCCACCATTCCCAGAAACATTAATCATACCCTGCCTAATAGGATACCCTGATTTTGATCTTCTGAGAGAATTGAAAATTTTGTGTCTAAAAATACCGCTCCTCCAAGCTATTCAGGACATTCCGATTTATGAAAAAACTATTAAGGGATTGTGTATGAAAAAGCCAAAGAGGAAAATAAAAACAACCCCAACTGTCCATGTAGTCGATACCTTATCTGATTTACTATCAGGCAGAGAAACACCTGTAAAATATGAGGACCCAGGAAATCCTATAGTCACTGTGCAAATAAATGGATGCTCCTTCCCCAATGCATTAGTCGATTTAGGAGCAGCAATCAATATTCTTACAACCACAACTTGTCAAAATCTTGGCATTACATCCTTGGACCCAACCACAACCTTGTT
Organism: Pinus tabuliformis; assembly: GCA_031772625.1. Classification (NCBI taxonomy): domain Eukaryota; kingdom Viridiplantae; phylum Streptophyta; class Pinopsida; order Pinales; family Pinaceae; genus Pinus; species Pinus tabuliformis. The sequence goes on from CM062820.1 coordinate 1,066,288,652, forward strand.
GGAACTGGCTGACCGATCGATAGTCAAACTAGAAGGCACATTATAGGATGTAATGGTGTCAGTAGACTCCTGGGAATACCTTGCAAACTTTCTGATCATCAATCCTAGAAACCGACTCGATGGACATCCCCTAATTCTAGGTAGACCTTGGCTAGCAACCGTGGATGCTTACATAAGTTGTCAAACAGGAAACATGACTATAGCAAGAGGAAGCAATTGAAGAATTTAGCCTTATATCCTCCAACTCATCCAAGTTTAAAAATAATCAAAACCAAAAAACAACCAGTATCATATCTAACTGAAAACATTAGATCATCGCTAACCATAGAAGATGCTCTTGAATTTAAGGATCAAATAGAATATAACATCATTAACACTTACATTGACCAACCAGATGCCGTATCCAATCTAAAATGTCACATGATCGAAGTAGCCCTTGATAACGAAAAAGAAGAAGATCCCTTAAAAGATATTAACAATCAATCAATACCAACAACTTTTGTTTATAACAGTAAAAGCATAGAAATTGAGCCAGGAAAAACTTTGAATATTAACAAGAATATGACTACTGACCAAGAGCAGAAGCTTGTTCAACTCCTAAGAAAATATAAAGAGGCCTTTGCATGGGATTACCCGGACATGAAAGGGATTGATCCCCAATTATGCATGCACCACATTTATACAGAGAAAGGTGTCAGACCCATTCAACAACCTCAACAGAGGTTAAATCCTCATATTAAAGACATTATTAAAGCTAAACTACAAAAATTGTTAGATGTAAACTTCATCTACCCCATATCTGACAGCGAATGGGTCTCTCCATTAGTAGTGGTGCCGAAAAAGAATGGAAAGTGGCATATATGTGTTGACTATAGAGAGCTTAATAAAGCAACCCAAAAAGACCATTTTCCTCTTCCGTTCATTGACCAGGTCTTGGACACATTGGAAGGAAAAAAATTCTTTTCTTTCCTAGATGGCTTTAGTGGATACAATCAAATTCAGATTTCCCGTGAAGATGAGGAAAGACTACCTTTACCTACCCTTGGGGAACATTCGCTTATAGGGTCTTACCTTTTGGGCTGTGCAATGCACCTACCACATTTCAAAGGGCTATACTCTGCATTTTTTCAGATCTGATAAATGAAGGGCTCGAGATGTACATGGATGAATTTATACATTACAGAGATGACTTTGAGCTAGCGTTACAAACATTAGAGAAAGTTCTGCAAAGATGCATTTCCACCAGACTCTGTTTAAGCCATAAAAAATGCCACATGATGATGACCGAGGGCCTCATCTTGGGTGACTATATCTCAGCAGCTGGAATCCAGGTAGATCCAACAAAAATTCAAGTAATTCTTTAAATACTTACCCCTTACACACAAACTGAGGTATGCAGTTTCTTGGGATTTTCTGGCTATTATAGAATATTTATAAAAAAATTCTCAAATTGCTGCACCACTATATGCATTAATAGGAAATATTGATTTCATTTGGATTGATAAATGTGACAATGCTTTTGAAGATTTAAAACAGCTTGTATCAACAGCACCAATATTAAGGGGCCCAAACTGGGATTTGCCATTCCAGATTTCATTTGACACTTCAGACACAACCATTGGAGCAGTGCTCAGCCAGGAGGAAGATAAAAAGCCATATGCAATATACTATATCAGCAAAAATATATCTCTTGCTGAATTAAATTATACTATTATTAAAACAGAATTTTTGGCTGTAATCTATGCTATCAATAAATTCATACATTATATAACATGATACTTTGTGGTTTTATACACTAATCACTCTGCTATTAAATACCTAGCTAATAAACCCATTACAAATGGAAGAGTGACAAGAGGGTTGATTCTTTTACAAGAATTCGATATTACTATCAAAGATCGACCACGAAAAGAAAATCCAGTAGCAGACTTCCTTTCACGAATGCTAAAGACAGATGACTCGGCAACAGAAGAAGACCAGTTTCCTGATGAACATTTATTTGCTTTAATCATGAAAACACCGTGGTACACGAATGTCGCAAATTACTTGGCAGTAGGCAAGTTATCCAAGCACTTGACGCCTAATGAAAAAAACAAATCATACAGTGCAACAGACGATTCTATTGGATCGGAGGCTATTTATTTCATATAGGGGCCAATATGCACATTAGAAGATGTGTTAGGGAAGACGAGATCTGAGACATCCTGAAAGATTGCCATGATGGGCCTTGTGGTGGACATTTTGCAGATCATAAGACTGGTCACAAGGTATTACAGATGGGCTATTATTGGCCCACCATTTTTAAATATGCCAAGAAGTTTGTCCAAGCATGTGATAGTTGCCAAAGAATGGGATGTCCTGGGTAGTCTGATGAGATGCTCCTGCACCCGCAGATATTCATTGAACCTTTTGAGCGATGGGTGTTAGATTTCATCGGTCCAATAAACCCATCATCTAATCAAAAGACATATATATTAGTTGCAATAGAGTATGTGACTAAATGGGTGGAGGCAGAGGCACTACCAAGGGCAACAGAGGACTCGGTAAACCACTTTCTTTTCCAACTATTCGTGCGATATGGCTTGCCTAGAGAGGCCTAGAATCTATTTGCAAAATAGTCTTACCCATATTCTTCACGGAAAGTGTTCCCATACCTTCATTACAAACGCGTAAGAAACGCGTAAATGAACAACAACGAATAAGGGAATAATTTCCACATTTGTCTATACATTCTAAATCATTCACTTGTCTGTGGAATAATTTTGTACGTAGCAATCCAGTCAATAACTTACTAGTAGTTGTCTCTTTCTTGTGGGGCAATCACTGATTCTTATGAAAGCGAACCCTGACTCATGATCAACCACCCTAAATCATTTGTTGATTAGACTCCATTTAAGTAAAGTTCACCTATTTATTGGATATTTGAAAGTTTAGATTAAAAACAATGAATATGATTTTCGTAATTTATCCACGTAAACATCTTTATGACAAATTACATAACTCACATATCTTTACAATATAATTATGTCACATAAGTTTTTGAAATGTGAGAACATTGGAAATTTGGATATGGGTGTCGGATATAATAAGAAAATATCGAATATTAAAATATAAAATATTTTTTTAATTAAATAATTTATATAATAATCAAAATTAATATTGAATCAAAATATTCATATATTAAAATCAATTTAAATATATATATATATATATATAATCTTTCTTATATATAAACATATTCGTTGGTTGTTTTTCTCAATGTATCTCCGTGAGTCTTTATATATAAAATATTAAAATATCAAGTTCATTATTAGTTTTCTGTGACACATTGAAGCAATTCACTAGAGAAAAAGTAAAGCAACTCTAATGTTTAAGCATTCATTGCCACATAGAATATGCACACACAATCTTCTCCCGTATATATACATGAACAACAAAAGAAATAATCATCCGCATGACATCCCAATATCGCCCTTACATCGCCACACGCTTCCTTAACCCATCAACAAATTGCTTTAGTTTCTCAATTAAAGATATTGGTGTTAAGGATGTCTTTGGCCTAGGTTTCAATTTGGGCTCATGTTTTTGTGGGACATTGAGCATATTTCTCTACATGCTTTGTATTCTTCAAAGCTCTCGAAACTTTCCCAAACTCCCATTGTAGCTCCTGCTGAAAAAAGAGCATTCCAATACATTTCCAAAAATCCCCAAAGCGCTGAAATCATTAGAACAAATTTCCCTCTTAAAAACAATTCCCGTATAACAAAGCAATATAATATGTTGTCTCACCTTCACTTTCTGATTCATGGTATTTAAATCCCTATTTGTCGATTTGTGATATTCTTTGGTTTTTAAAATCCCAAACACATTTCATTTGATTTGTAATCTCCTTTTTTATCCGTACGAAAATTTGATTCCATAGTTTGGATTGATCGATTTTTTGGGTCGATAATTTTGATTCCATAGTTTGGATTGATCGATTTTTTCGGTCGATAATTTTTTATTTTTGAGTGCAAAGTCAGCAAGAGTCTTCGATTGACAAAGTTCTCTACGATAATACTCTCTTTGTTTTTTGCTAGAAAATATCGTGCGAAAAAATAGGTTTGAAGGAGAATCGTCGATCGCTTTCACTTTGATTGTTTCTCTGATCTATGGTTTTTAAATCCCCTATTTGTCGATTTGTGATATTCTATGGTTTTTCAAATCCTAAACACATTTCATTTGACTTGTAATATCCCTTTTTATCCGTACGAAAATTTGATTCCATGGTTTGGATTGATAGATTTTTTCGGTTGAGAATTTTTTATTTTTCAGTGAAAAGTCAGCAAGAGTCTTCGATTGACAAAGTTCTCTGCGATAATGCTTTTTTGGTTTTTCGCTCGAAAATTTCGTGCGAAAAGATAGGTTTCAAGGAGAACCGTCGATTTGCCAAAATTCCCTGTTATAATAATATTTTCGATGAAATACTTTTTGGGCGAAAAAATATGTTTCAACCAGAATCTTGGATTTTTTTCGTTGAAAAAATGTAGGTTTATATAGATACCTCAATCTGTCTTCACATTTCGAAATAAAACCGTCAGCGTTTTACCTTCTGTTCCTCAGAATGCTATATTAAGAATGTGATAATATATTAAATATAATCATATATATCAAAACACCACAATGTTAATATTACAATTTACTTATTTCAATTTCTAATTAAAAATTCCATTAATGTTATAACCTATCAATATTCAGTCATAAACGATATTTAAATTAATTAACTCCTTAAATAAGAAATTTACGGGGATAAATTACATTATATAAAAATCAAAATACTATTCCTTAAGCGCTAATCTATGTCATCTCATCATCAATATTTAGTCATAAACTATATTTAAATTAATTAACCCCTTAAATAAGAAATTTACGGGGATAAATTACATTATATAAAAATCAAAATACTATTCCATAATCACTAATCTATGCCATCTCATCATCGGTACGATGTTGGAAAAGTGAGTAGGCCCAGAAGAGCTCACTTATGCCATCTCATCATCCGAAACGTTGTTTGAAACATGGAAAATTTTAGGGGCGAATTTTTACCCATAGGCGAAATTAAGGGGTTTTAAATTTTTAGTGGGCAAATACTTTGTATCATAGTGCATTTTTACAGATTGCCTAAAATAGCCCACCTTATTTTAAGGGAGAGGGTAAAAAAGGTAAATTTAGCCCTTGAAATTAAGAATTACAACCTTCCATTTGCCCTAATTTTCAAGAATAGGTTTTATTTAAGTGAATCCTATAGGTCAAATACCATATTTATAAAAGACTTATTGTAAATTAATAAAAATATAAATAAATGAGAGGTGTGGTAAATAAATAAAACACTTTTTATATTTACTCCATAACTCACCTTATATACATGCAAAGGTGTAAACAAATAAAAATAAAAATAAAGTGGAGGTATGGTAAATAAATTCAAACCTCTTTTTATACTTAAGGTATGGTAAATAAATAAAATATAAATAAACTAGACGTATGGTAAATAAATAAAACCTCTTTTTATATTTAGTCCATAACCCTCTTTCTATTTATGAAGGCTCAAAAAAAAGTTTTATTTAAGCGAATCCTATTAAATAAACGAGAGGTATTGTAAACAAATAATTTTTTTTTATACTCCATAAATCACGTTATATTTACAAACACTTAAAAAATAATGCGTTATATTTAGGCCAAAATACTATGAGCCAAATACCATGGGCTAGATTATTATTAATACCATGCAAAAAAACATTATTAACCCTAATATTAGTATTAATAAAAATAAAAATGGCACATGGTATTGACCCATGGTAATCACCTAGAATGTAGCCTATTTAAATGGGGGAATTAATCCAGCATAGATCCATCTTTACTCTGGATCTACTAACCCCCAAGAGGTATCAAATATGGTGATACGCAAACTAGCATAGAGTGAAAAAATATTTGATCCGATCAAGAGTAAAAATGGATGTTGTAATTTTATGTATGTTAAACATTTTAGCTTGGTTAAAATAAAAAAATAAAACAAAAATCAACTATTAATTTTATTAATTTTTATAAATTTTTATAAATTATTAATAGTAATTTTTAAACTCCAGGTTTATGATAACCCATGGTATTGACCCATGGTAATACCATGGTATTCATGTGAGCATAGACTATTTAAAGGGGAAATTCTATCATTTTAGATCCATCTTAATTCTGGGTCTACCAAGTGCTCAGAGGGATAAATAGATTTCATCCCCCTAAGAGTGGTAGATGTGGAGTTAAGATAGATATAGGTTGGTTTTTATGATAATGAAGATATTAAATAGACTTAGGAAATTATATTGTAAAAACATCTTAAGGTGAATGGTTAAAGCATAAGCATTAGACAAGTATATTTGTATACTTCTATTTTAAACTGAAACAAATCCAGGGCTAAAAGGAATGGATTGATTGCACTAGTCATCCTTCTACAACTTTCCAACATATGCTGGAGTAAACAGATTGTAATTTGGGTAATTTTTCTAATTGCAAACAGGAACATACTTGTGTATTGACAGGGTGGTTACCAGGTCCCTAGAAGTGATGAATTTGATTTTTTCTTGGTTTTATATATAGTATTAGGTTTTTTCTCATGCTTTCTATGAATGCCACAGGTGAATTTTATCCTACACCCACTAGGTTATCGATATGTAATTTCGGTAATTTTGATTTCAAAAGATATTTTAAAGAAATGCAATGATTTCGTTTGTGTATTCAATAAACACAAGATTTTATAATTGAGTAAAATATTCGCCATGCCTGGTGAGAGATTCGCCAAAAAATTATATATACATATCATATTATTGATAAAATCGCCTTCCATTTTTCCTATATACCATGGAGATTCACCCATTTATTATACATGTAAATTTAGGGAGGGTTCTTAAAATTTTCCCTAGTTGTTCCCTTTAAGGAACAGTTGTTGTTCCCTCCAAAGAACAGTTGTCGTCCCCTCTAAGGAACAACAATTTTGTGTACAGATTTTGTGTTGTTCCCCTTAAGGACTGTCGTTGTTCCCTCTAAGGAACAGTTGTCGTTCCTTCTAAGGAAGATAAGTTCCATCTTTATCTGTTTTCATGTTGTTCCCTTTAAGGAATAGTTGTTGTTCCCTCTAAGGAATAGCTGTTGTTCGCTCTAAGGAACAACAACCCCCTGTATATTTGCTTTTTGTTGTTCCCTTTAAGGAACAATTGTTGTTCCCTCTAAGGAACAACTACTGTTCCCTCTAAAGGAACAACAGTTTCACGTGTATTTGTTTTCTTGTTGTTCTCTCTAAGGAACAACTATTGTTCCCTCTAAAGGAACAGCTGTCGTTCCCTTTAAGGAACAACAGTTTCGTATGGATTTGTTTTCTCGTTGTTCCCTCTAAGGAATAGATGATGTTCCCTTTAAGGAAAAACAATCTCGTATGTATTTGTTTTCTCGTTGTTCCATCTAAGGAACAACTGCTATTCCCTTTAAGGAACAACAATTTCATGTACATTCTTTTTGCTATTCCATCTGAGGAACATGTGCTATTCCCTCTAAAGAACAACTGTTGTTCCCTCTAAGGAACAACTGTTGTTCCCTCTAAGGAACAACAGTTGCATTTGGACTTGTTTTCTCGCTATTCCCTTTAAGGAACAATTTTTATTCCCTTTAAGGAACAGTTGTTGTTCCCTATAAGGAACAACCGCTGTTCCCTCTAATGAAAAACCGTTTCATTTGCATCTACTTTTCCATTGTTCCATCTAAGGAACAACTGCCTTTCCCTTTAAGGAACAGTTGTTGTTCCCTCTAAGGAACAGTAATTTCGCATCCAATTATTTTTCTCTTTTCACTGTTCCTTATAAGGAACAGCTCTTGTTCCCTCTAAGGAACAACTGTCATTCCCTCTATGGAACAACACTTTCGGTGCGTAGTTTTTCTTCTTGATGTTCCCTCTAAGGAACAACATTGTCATGTATATATCCTTTTGTTGTTCCCGACATGGAACATCACCATCTGCGTGTATTTTCATTTGTTGTTCCTTACAGGGAACAACTGTTGTTCCCTTTAAGGAACAACACCTTTCTATGTGTTTTTTCTTTCTGTTCCCTACAAGGAACAACACTCTTTGTGTGAGGCTTTTCTTTAGGAAATAAGAACTTTGTGAATATTATTTCACTTGTTTAGGCAGAAGGGTACAAATATATATGAAAAGATATAAATTTGAGGATTACTGGAACAAGAAAATATCGAATATTATCATCTTTAAACAAGATTGCTTTGTATTGATCGAAAAAGAAAGGACACAACCATCTATATCACTTCACTATCCTCATTTCCATTATAAATCAAAGTGATTGATTATTTATACCATGTTGGTTCTTCCCTAAACCCTATAGCTCTCTTTGTTCATTATCATCAAATAAGGTTAAGGGCATACTTTCTTCTATTTAATATGTTTAAACTTCTTCCGCCATTCCTACTCCTAAGGATTGTTGAACTACCCTCTATGTATAAATAGTAAGTGTTGTTCTCTCTCTCTCTCTCTCTCTCTCTCTCTCTCTCTCTCTCTCTATATATATATATATATATATATATATATATATATATATATATGTTTACTAACAATTATATGATTTTGTTACATGTGGAGGATAGGGGGTCTCATCACGAGCCAGCCTACCATGATCATGAGCAAGCAGCAAAATGGCATTCCCACTATGGTCACCACACCAGGGATATGATCCAATGGATTAATCAAGAAATAAAAAGTCCTTGGAACATGAGGTCTCATCACGAGCCAGCCTGCCCACCTTTTTCTCCTTCCTAGTGAATGGCAATGTGTTTTTCTGGTCACCAAGCCAACACATTGGTCTCCACTCTGGTAGCATAATGCACTTTCCCTACTTTACATAAAGGACCATGGTTCCAAAGGGTTAGAAAGCAACTCTGTCGAGGCTATAGATGCCTGCAGGCAACAGAAGCTCTACTGATGGTATTGAAGTCATATTTCCAACATCAATAGCTATTATAAGTCCCTTTCCTTATTTGGTATCTTTACTACAGAGAGATTATGTTCCTAATTTGTCTTGAACCTTTATGCATGGATATCTTCTAAAAAATCAATCACAATAAGCTTTAAGTGGAATGATGACAGTAAAGTATCTTTTTTGTGTCATATGTCCTTTTTCCCTTTTCGAAATGACCTCGTAGCATCTCCTCACTAATTGATAATTATTGTGTATGCATTGATTTCAGCACTCCAATATCTCTTGCGATCCTTTCATAAATAGGCGTACCTTACCATTCCCATCATCCCTATATGTCGCCACCAGCTTGATTTTCCTTCATTTACTCGGTCTAAGGCTACCTATCATTTCAATGGGGGGTGAGGGTGACTCCCAAAGTACTAATGCATGCATGTCAGTCCTTTATTCGGTTATGCCGAACTATATGACATTCCATAATAGCAAGTCTTTAACGGTATTTATGCTGAAAAATATCATCCGATATAACGATCATAACAACTTGTTGTTCCATTGTTGGCTCTGTCTATTGTTTTGTTACCTGTGCTAACTTGTAGTGTGTAGAATTCAGGCAATATGGGAGGAAGAACAGTGCACAGGGAGCCGCTGATACTGGCTGTTTCTAATGCCGCCAGAGAAATTCTAGTCCGAGCCAGATGGGTAGCATATTTCACACAATTTCAGCAATCCAACGAAACAATCGCCATAGAATTCCTGTAGAATTTACAGAATGGCTAGTCTATGGTGAGGGGCAAACAAATCACAGTCTCAGATGCTGTGATTGCAGAAGTTTCTAGATTACCAGCTGAAGGACCCGTGTGGATGAATAAATGACTGAAGCTGCAGGATGCCATTGAAATATTTAAAGACAAAGGGCAAGAGCTGATCATCAAAGGAAAAGGAGTTCGACCATCATCCCTTGGAGAACCGTGGGGAGAACTAGCCAGAATTGTTCAAAATTTCATTACATGTGATAGGTGCAAAGATGTGGTAAGGCCATGTCAACTTAAACTGTTAGTAGTTTTGAAACAAAAATGTTCAGTAAATCTACCTGCATATTTGAATTTCTTACTGCATGATTCTGCTGAAAGAATAAGGAAATCCCGACACATAGAAACAGTCATAAGTCATCATTGTTTAATTAGGCTGATAGTTAGCTACAGCCTCACCCAGCAGCAAACAAGGTGGGAAGAATTAATATTTTCCATAGAAGGGGGGTTAGCTTTACCTACTCCTAATCCTGTTCCAAAAAGGAAAAGGACTACCCGCACAACAAACATCCCAAAAAAATGCAGACACTCTACCAGAGTAAGGAAAAGCTTGGGAACAACTGAAAATCCCTAGGGTAGTAGCAACCAGCCCATAGAACTATCTAATCCTGAAAATGAGCAATATTTACAGTTTAAAGGACGAGATGACCTGGAGTCAGAACTTGAGGAGGAAACATAGCACTCTAGTGAAGAGGAAAGAAATGAAATAGAACTCCCCTCAACACCAAATACAAGTCCCCTATGAGACTTATTGCATGTTATTGAATTGGCCCAGATTTTGGCTAATCTGAATGAATTTATACAGCCCGAAAGCCCGCTCAACTTTAACATTGGAGCAACCCAATCGGAAGAAAACTCTGGCCACAACAGGAGCATACCAAAAAATGTAATCTGTGAAGTAGAAACAGGAGCAGAAGTCACTCAGGAAGAGATGGACCAACCTGGCGATATACCTCCAGAAGAACCTAGCCAGGTAGACCTAAATATAGAAAATATAGACCAAATAGAGGACATGGAGATAGACCAAGAAGATGACAATCAATATTGGGACACAGTTCTTTTAGAGTAGAGTCAAGATGAGCAACCAGGCTTGTTAGGAACAGAAATGACAAGCAAAACACTCACTCCCCCTAAAAGGAATAAGGCCACAATTAAAAATCTCAGGAAGGAACAACAGAGGTTGCGAAAAACAATGAAGAGGCTCAGCAGGGAAAGTCCCAGACAAAACCCTAGAAATAATATACACAACCATCCAAACCGAATTGCAAGAAACAGAAGCTACGGGGACTCAAACTGAGCCCATACTCACTAAACCTGTTAGGGAACAACATGCAATTTTTGTAGAAAAAACTACCCAAAAAGAGGCTATACTTTCTCATGACTTAGCCATTCAGACGGAGATGGCACCCTCCTATAGCACATCTATGCAGACAGAGGTTTGGGCCTCCGATAACAAAGAAACACAAACAATCAACATCCATTCTCATAGCAGGAGTACACAGAAAAATACCCAAACCAAATATATTATGATGAGCAACGACCCCAGCAGAGTGAATCTTCAAGCAGATTTAGCCCAGGCTCGACTTACCATAGAACGCCTTGAACTAGAAATAGTCCCCCAGCAGAAATACCAGGAATTACAGAGGCAGCTTTGGGACATGAACATCTCATAAAGTGACGCATTTGATACATACCGAAAGGCAGAAGAGAGGATTGAGAAAATAAAGCTCATATTAAAAAAGGTTAGGAGTCAAATGGATACTATTTGCTCATTATATACTGACATATTGGCATGCAGATCTCCTGCCAATAATTATGCCCTATTTTTGATGGAAGGATACTTACAGTTGAAGATCAAAGCTGTAAAAGATGGAAAACCGATAGAGTTGAAAATAGTTGAGGATTTTATAAACTGTTGTAAACAACATGGGGTAAAAGTTCATAGTTTGTTGTGTGAATTTTATTTACAAAATTTTGTATTAGAGGAAGAAACTGAAAAGAACGCTAGTCCTTTTGTGGGGGATGTACAATTTCAAGCTTTTATTTCATTCGCTGTTAACCAATTGAAATGGTTCAAGGCTCATAACATGTTCCAGAGGCAGGAAAATGGACTAGACCTTTGGGTTAGAGGTGAACCAAAACACCCGTTACAAATGCTGGCCAATCACAAAAGTTTGATGAAGAGGGAAGGAGTAATCAAAACTCTAGGGCCTATTCAAAAAGAAATTGTCCAAAAAGGAGTAGAGTATTTCCTCTCCATTCATGAAATCTCCTTGGCCGCAGCCAAGTTCAGATGGATAGTTTCCAATAACAATGTACAAAATAGAGTTCCATTCAATTATAAAAATTTTAAACTGGCTGCAGAACGCTTTGTCACTTATAGTAATCTCATCTTAAGGGAAGGTCCTTATTGGCTAGGCTATCAGTTCTGCAGCCCTATTATTTGGTATCCTGATGAGGGGTACAAGGCTATATATGAACTGCCTGAAGGACAGACAGGACACATCTTTGAAATCTTGGCCAAGAATCATGGTTTCAGACCGCTTTACGACATTCCTTCTCTAGCTTATTCCTTGACTGCTCTGCATACGAACTACATGGTTTTCATGAGGACATGAAAAAGGGTAAGCAGGGGAGTATGTTGGGTCATGGACAAGGTATGCATTTACTATTAACTTATTATCCTTTTCCTTTATTTATATCCTTTCTATATCCCAATGTGCTAATCTATTAAGAAATTACGGTAAAAAGTACAGAAATTATTTGCAGTTACGCTTTGGCTAATTATAACCTTCCTTTATGCAGGAAAATCACGAAAAGGACAAATGTTGTTCCCTGTGAAGAAACAACAAACATCAACAGGCTAAGGAAGGAACATGGCGGTTGCAGATACATATAAAAGAAAATCAACAGGATTAGCCTGAGAAGGGAATGTTTTCTAAAGTTAGAAAATTGCGCGAATCCCTCAGGATCGAGAGATCCCGATGGATCACTTTTATCATCTATCTTTTTACCCCTTTCTCATTATAAAAGGAAACAATTGTAAGCAGAAAGGGAGAAGACGATTGTTATTATTATTGTAAATATCGATTACAGACTTTCACTATAGCGAAGAATACAAATACATTGTAATAATCTTTCATGATTAATACATAAGAGGAGTTGTTCCTTTTCACTTATCTGAAGTAACAAACAGTGTACGCTGGAAGCTAAGGGCTTGGTTTCCGGTGGAATTCACTGCTTCACCTGTGTCATATATTTTTGATTCTCGCAAGTGTGATAGTTGATAGTAGCATTTCTTTCTGCTATTTTATTTCATTGTTGTTCCTTATTCCTTTGCATTGACAGAATAGCTCTGTTTTATATAATTTACAACATTGTTGTTTAATTAGTTTCCTTTCGCTTTGGATTGAGTTTCCTAGATGAATATCCTGCTCAATGTAATCAACTGTAATGAGAATTTACTACTGTTGTTAGGCTTTCAGATTGATATCATCGTTGTTTTACAGAGTAGTGCGTTTGATTTAAATTCAATCAGTTTCTAAGAGAAGAGTTATCACTGTTGTACTCTTAACTGATATTGCTATTACTTGAATTTCATATTGTTGTTACCTGAATTGTTGTAGGATTTGATTTCATTAAAGGATTGAGTTTTCTTTTAATTGAAATTAGAATTTACTTGTTGCATCCATTTACTCTTGTATTTAAAGTATCTATACTACAATTTAGAAGCATTACTCTCTAAGTTAAATAGCTACCACATACTGTGTACAGTCTTGAAATAGAAAGACCTGCCCAGATTAATAATTAATGTGAAGATAATTAGGAGTTGGAAAGGCACATTTTATCAGTCAACAACTGCATTTTGAACAAGGTATGGACATTATGATTTTATGGTTGTTTTTTTTTGTCTTACTAATTCTTCAGCCACCTTGATGTGTTTAAGTGTGACGCATCGTTACCTATATAAGTTTGTGATAGTCTTTGTTTATGATATATTGGTATATTCAAAGAACGAGGAAGAACATGCAAATCATCTGATAATAGTGGTGATATTGTTAAGAGAGCATCAGTTGTATACCAAGCTTAGTAGGTGCATTTTATTTCAGACTCAGATTCATTACTTGGGACATGTTGTTTCCAAGGAAGGGATAACAATGGACCCAAACAATATTAAATATATCTTGGAGTGACCAACTCCTAGGAATGTGCATGAGGTCAGATCATTCATGGGACTAGCAGGTTACGACAAGAGGTTCATTAGGAACTTATCGAAGATTGGCTATCACATCACATATTTATAGAGAAAAGGAAAGAAGTTTGAATGGACTTAAGAGTGTGCAACTAGTTTTGATCAGTTGAATAATTTGATTACAAATGCTTTGGTTTTGAAGATTGGAGATCCTACTAACGAGTTTTTGGTTTGTACAAATTCTTGTAAGGAAGGACTTGGTGGAGTCCTGATGCAAGAAGGATAGGCGGTTTGTTATGAATCAAGGAAGTTGAATGAGCATCAGAAGAAATATGTGACTCATGAGCTTGAGTTGGAATCCATCATTCATTCATTGAAGGTGTGGAGACATTATATCCTTGGCAAGAGGTTTTTTTTGAGGAGTGATCACAATGGATTGAGGTATATGTTTGGCCAACCCAATACGAATGATAGGAAAGCTAGATGGTTGACTATCCTCTATGAGTTTGAGTTTGAGATCAGGTAATTAAGGGAAAGAAGAATAGGGTTACAGATGATCTAAGTAGGAGAGTGTAGGTGAACCATATTTCAGTTGTGATCTCTTATGGGATAAATTTGCAGGAGCAGATCCTGCATGCATGGTAGCATGATGAGAAGTAACAACAGCTGAAGCAGAGGTTGCAACAACAAGGTGAAGGTGATATGAATGAGGAGTATCACCTCACAGTAGATGGCTTGGTTATATTAAGAACAAGATCTAAGTGCCTAAAAGTGGTGAGTTGAAGAGGATTATCTTGAGAGAGTTTCATGTCAAGTCGTATTCAGGCCACCCAAGATACCAAAATACTTTTATAGTTGTTAAGAATTTCTACTATTCGCCAAATTTGAAGTAAGAAGTGGTTGAGTTTGTTGAAAGATGCTAGGATTGTCAACAGATGAAAACAAAGTACAATCATCTAACTAGTCTATTTCAACTTATTCTGATTCCATATCAATGGAAATGGGAGGTCATTTCCATGGATTTCATTACAAGATTGCTGAGGACATTGAAACAACATGATTACATCATAGTTGTGGTTGATAGGTTGATAAAGGTACAAAATTGTAGTGAAGGCTACTAATTCATCTAGTGAGGTAGCTTAGATATTCACGAGGGATATAGTGAGATTTCATGGAGTTCCCAAGAAGATTCCACCAGATAGAGATGCTAAGTTCACTTCCAAGTTTTGGAAGGATTTGTTTGTAGGCTTAGGGATAGAGTTAGCCATTGTTATATCTTATCATCCACAGATAGATGGATAGACAAGGAAGGTTAATGAGATCCTTAAGGATATGTTGAGGGTGTATTTCATGCATCAGTAGAGGAGGTGGGAGGAGTATATTCCATTGGTGGAGTTTGCTTATAATAATGGTTATCATGAATCCTTGAAGATGAGTCCTTTTGATGATTTATATGAGTGGAGTTTTATTACTCCTATAAGCTTGAGTGATCCAATTAACATGGCATTGATTGGACCATATATGTAGGATGATATGGAGCAACAGATGCATGTTATCAAAATGAATTTAAATGAAACAAATGATAGGCAGAAGATTTATGCAAATCATCATAAAGAATTCAAGGAGTTTCAGGTTGGGGAGCATGTGTACTTGTGCATAAAGCCTAAGAGGATCTCCTTGAGGACTGGGTCATGTGCCAAGCCAACACCTCAGTATTGTGGACCTTTTCAGATCCTGGAGAGGGTTTGACTAGGAGCCTATATACTTCCATTGTCGCAAACAATTAAAGCCCATGGTGTTTTCCATGTTTCATTGCTTAAGAGATATGTGCAGGATGTTGAACGTGTGATTGATAGGTCTGTATTGCAGTTGGAACTAGAGGGAGAGTTCCAACCAAAGCCATAATGCATATTGCAGTGGAAATAGCCCATGCTCTGGATTAGAGCAATAGAACAGGTCAAAGTGTAGTTCAAGCACATTAGGCTCGATGAAGCTACATGGGAGCTGGTTGATCAGATCCGAACATTATAACCTTCTTTATTTGTGACTTGAAGAAAATGAGTTTTTGATCTCTCTCTCTCTCTTTGTGTGTGTGCACATGTGTATGTATGTATGTATGTATATATGTATGTACATATGTATGTATGTATGTATGTATGTGTGTCATTGTAAATACCACATGACATTATGTTATAAATATCTAATAAGTGATATGTTTGTCATATTTTGGTTTTCAATAGTTGGCATTGTAAATACTGCATTGAGTTATGTTATAAAGCTCCATATGAAATATTTTTTGTTGGTCATAAGCATCATAGAACATCGAGGACGATTTTCTCCCCAAGCGGGAGGCGTTTATAATAGCCCCTGGTTGATTTTCCATGTAAATTTAAAAATAAAGCCAAGGTCGTGGGACATGTATTCCAAGATGAATGGAGGGAAAAACATTATAGTGGACATCCTTTCTGGTTTATTAATGGCTGTGGAAATTGAAAACTGCAAAGAGGCAATAAATGGAAATTAAATTAAGGAAATAAAGGAAAATAGGAGAAAAGTGAGATGAAGAGACACAAATATGCATGGAAGCGAAATTAGAGAGAAATTAGAGGAGAATGAAGAGAAAGGAAAAGGGAAAGGAAGGGACTAGTCATCAATGATACAAATGCATCAGGGAAACAATTCACAGCTTTTGGTTTAGCTTTTGTCAGTATAGCTATGGATCTCTTCTTCCATACTCTTACACACTTGCACACTTAAAGAATTATTGTATCATCATAGCATTCACTTGGACTTGGAGATACGAAATGAAAGGAAAAACAAAATAATTATGAGTAGCAGAGACAAGGATGGGTTAACAGCTACAACTAGAGTTCATTACAGATAACATGTTGCATGTGTAATTTCATTGCTGAGATTTGAGTGCATAGTACATGCATTTGGTTCTTTGGTTATGTGGTTGTTATTGCCATGGTATTTTCCTGGATTAACAATGGTTTTAGACTTGAATTGTCATTTCCTGGATAACCATGATGTAATGGGTTCCTTTTTTTTTATTAAGCTTTGGACGGTCGATAGGATTGGATCCGAGTTGAGGTGGTCTTGAGAAAATTCCCCAAGGAGAAACAATAGAGATGTGCTTTCTCCTAGAACTCTTGATGGATAAGTGGAGATAGGAAAATTCCTCTGGAGCTGGTGAAGCACATTGGAGGCATCCAAACTTATTTTGATGTTAGTGATTTCTAGACCGATTTAGGTGAAATCATTATGGTTGGGGGTTGAGGTGGTTTGGCCCGTGGAATGCCTTGTTGGTTCTATTTTGTTTTAACCCATATGATCATACATTCATGCTTGGAATATGGAAAGGGGGTTATTGTCTAAATGAGAGATTTATTTCAGCCCAATCTATGGTAAGGTGGTACATGTAAGTCCATGACATGGTTGGCATTTTCATATGTTAATATAAGTTATTTTCTTAATGTGATTGATGAGCACTTGTATTGGTTATGATGTTGATCTTATGGCTAGTTTGTCATGAATTCTATGCCAATTATATGTTGGTTATATGTATGATTATATGATGTGCTCTTGCTATGGATCTTGTTCATGATTGATAAGTTAGTGAATGGTTGATGAATGTATACACTAACAAGCATTGTTGTAGGTACTTTGAGAGGGAGTTGGACCTTCTTGATAATTCTCTAATGAGGTTCAGAAGTTTATGATTATATATCCATTCATGACTTGTATCTTCTATTTTTACCATTTATTTAAAGAAATGTGTATCATGTATCAGGTATGTCTTGGATAGGATCTAGCCATACTATTGATTTCGTAGACTTGTTATCATCTCAGACCTTATTCCAGAGAGTTCTGGGAAAATTTAGGTAGTGGCATGTACGCTAGCCCTGCAAAGGTTGCATAGATATCATGACTACTAGCATACAACAGGGAAAGTTCGGTCATATCTACATGGAGGTAGGATTATATGTGTTCTTGCAGCCCTTTAACCGCATGCACAATGTGTCATGCAAGTGGTTGCGGTGAAAATCTTGTGAAAAAAGGTTCTATTTCAGGGAATGATCACTATGGGTGGTTGTCAGACTCTTGAGCGATCTAGTGTCCTTGTTGGGTGGTAGTAAGAGTTATGGTTAGTAGGCCCCACTTCCATAACCAGAACTTAGAGTTCAGGTCATTTCATAGTAACTCTAATCTCATGTTTACCCTGGAGAGATTATAAAACAAAGTAAATGTGGGAGGGGGTGTTATAGTAGAGATGTTGTATTAAATGAATACGCCTTATACATAGATTAGTTTCAGAGAAAGAAACATGGAAAGGAAAACACATAATACATACTGCTTGATGAGATCATAGAAAAAAGGAATGTCAAAGGTTCTATAAAACCATAATGATCAGCAACAACGAAAATGAAAACAACAATAGGTGCCTCAAAATCCTGCAAGTGTTGTTAGAAGATACAACAACTTAAGTATACCCCCCTGAATGATACTCTCCTTCAATATATTATGTATTGTTCATTGATTTTGGTGAACCAGAAGGATATGAAGAAGTAATGCAGGTAGAAACCAGAAAGAAATGGAAGTAAGCCATGAAAGAAGAGATGGAATCCTTAGTACATAACTAGACATGGGCTTTATTCAAGTTTCTTGTAAGTAAAGTAGCATTGCAAAATAAATGGGTTTGAAAATTGAAAGAAGAAGATGTAATAAAAAGGAGGTATACAACTATACTTGTTGTGAAGGAGTTTTCACAAAACAAAGGTATAGAATTGGATGAGATATTTTCTCCTATTGTCAAGATGAATTCAATTAGAACTATTTTAATTCTAGTGGAAGTAGAAGATTTTCATATTGGAGAATTAGATGTAAAGAAAACCATTCTCCATGGGGACTTGGAGGAAGAGATACATATGCATAAGTCACAAGGGTATGAGGTCAAAGGGAAGGGGAAATTAGTACACAAGTTGAACAAAATCTTGTATGGATTAAAACAAGCTCCAAGGTAGTGGTATCTAAAATCTTACAAGTTTATGTCAGGACTAGGTTATACGAGATGTCATTCTGACCACTATGTTTATCTTATGAATCAAAATGATTGTGGCTATA
This sequence comes from Pinus tabuliformis, assembly GCA_031772625.1. Taxonomy (NCBI): domain Eukaryota; kingdom Viridiplantae; phylum Streptophyta; class Pinopsida; order Pinales; family Pinaceae; genus Pinus; species Pinus tabuliformis. Next base: position 1,066,307,782 of record CM062820.1, read on the forward strand.
TTATATTTTTATCGTATGTATATTACATGCTTATTGCATGGTTTAACATGCAATAAATAGATGTTCTCAAAATAAAATTGGCAAATGCATTTGCAATGAAGGATTTGGGTATTGCAAAGAAAATCCTTGGTATGAGAATATCGAGAGAGATGGAAAATCATCAATTAACATTGTCTCGGAGTGAATACATAGAAAATATGTTGGAAAGATTTAATATGAAAAATGTGAAACCAGTTAGTATACCTTTGGCTAGCCATTTTGAACTAAGTAAGGAGATGTGCCTTGAGACTTAGGAATAGATATATTATATGTTTAAATTTCCATACACATAAGTGATTGGAAGCTTAGTGTATGAAATGGTGTGCACAAGGCCTGATATTTCACATTTAGTGTGAGTTGTGAGTAGGTATGATGGTAGTGAAATGGTTCTTGGGTATTTGAGAGGTACCACTAATCAAGCATGATGTTTTGGAGGTTCAAAAATTGTTCTACAGGGATATGTTGATTCTGATATGGTAGGTGATAAAGATAATAGGAGAAGAACCATAGGGTATGTGTTTAGTGTAGGTGAAAGAAAAATAAATTGGGTTTATAAAATTCAAAGGATTATTTCCCTTTCAACAATGAATGCAAAGTATGTTGCTCCTATAGAGGCTTGTAAAGCAATGGTTTTGTTACAAAAGTTTCTAGATGAATTAGGAAAAATATGAGAGATTTGAAAGTTATATAGTTACAACCATAGTGCCATTAATTTCGCAAAGAACATAGAATTTCATTCTAATAATAAACATATATACCTCAGGTACCATCTCATGCAGTTAATTTTGGAAGATGGACCGATGAAGCTAGAAAAGATACACACTAGCTAGATTCCTGCAGATACGTTAACAAAGGTAGTAACCAAGGAGAAACTAAATTTCTACTTAGTTTCAATTGGTCTTCAAGTATGATGGTAATTATGAGAAATAACTAGGTCCAAGTGGAAGCATTTTCCAGCAAGTGAAGCAATGGTAGAGTTCCTATAATTAGTCTGTAAGTGGGAGATTGTTGGGTGTGGAGCCTAATTATCTTGTTGATTCAAAGGTATTATTTCATCTTTTTTTTAATCTCGGTCCCTGAAAGGGGGGTCTGGGGGGTTTTTCCCGCACACTACTATTGTAGGTAGGTCTAGAGGGGTGACAAAATACGAGGGAAATCCCCTTGGGGGGGGTTTGGGGGTGGCACTCCTAAAAGAAATTTTTTTGAGACAATTTCATTGTAAAATATTGTAATTTCATAGTCAACCTAGATCATTCATTAGGTGGAAGATATGATGGTAGAAGTTTTGTTCATTTAGTGTTTTTTTTTTTTGGCCCTAGAAGGAAACCCTCGGTTTATATGAGGGAATTGTATTGCAACTATGTATTATTTTGTGACAAAAAAAAGAGAGGGGACTTTGTGAGAGTGAAGAGGAAGTTACAACGGATGTGTTGTAGGTTGTATCCCTTCAATTTTCTAGATAATATTAAAGGAAGGACTAGTTAGTTCTCCATGGATGTAGCCTAGATTGAGTGAACCATGTATATATATGTCTCTATTGTTTTATGCTTTTCTGCATTTCCAATATTTTTGTTTCATTGATTTATTATTTAATTTCTAACATAATCTAGTCATTTTAATTTTAAATTTACTCAATTAATTCAATTTGTTGAGATGACAGAGACTGTCAATAACTTAAATGATGAAAAATGATTAAATAAAAATTATGAAAGGAAAGTGACAATGTAACAATGTTGAATGATAGAAAATGTGAATAATAAGAATGTAGTCAATCACAAATACTCTTAATTGTGATCAATATCAAACTAATTTCTTATATTGTTCTTATTGTCACACCTATTGGTTTTTCTATTTTTTCATATTGAACATATGAAAAGGGTGGTTGAAATTGTAGACTATTTAATGTAGGTAGAGGAACACATTTCTCAAGTGAAGAGAGATAGTACCAAAAGTCCAAGGCATTCTAGTTCTAGTACGAATTAATATCGCTCACGAAGGCATTTAACCAAGAGGGTTACTTAGAGTTAGGGATTTGTTGAAGCACATAATTACTTAAACAACAAAGGATGAAATATCTATTAGATAACTCGGAAGGAGAGCATAACAAGGTTAAGACTCCCATCTTTGATGGTCGGCCTAAGAAGGGTGAGGAGATTGATGCTTGGTTGTTGGAGATAAAGAAGTACTTTTTATACATGTTGAAGGTAGGTTATATTGTTTTTTATTTTGTTCAAAGAGCTTTGAATTTCAATTAATTTTGAAATTTTTAATAGATTTTATGAAATTTATTAATGTTTTGAAAAAAAAAAAGTATTAAATTGAATGTTTTGAAAATTTTAATTTTACTTTTAATTTTTTAAAATTTAAATTATATTTTTTCTAATTGGTTGATGACTATGTTATGTGGTTTTAAGTTGATTTGTCAGATACAAAAAATATGTTAAAAGATAAAAAATATAAAAAAAAAAATTATATTCACCAAGTGTCATAATAATTTAGGCTTTGTAACAATACCATGGACCAATACCATTTTTTATCAATATCACACGTCCAAAAACCATATCTCATTTAAAAATATACATATTTTAATTTAATTTAATTTTATAACTTTTTTTTTTAAATTAAAACTTAATACTTACGATATAACAAGATTTTTAACCATGAATATTTACCCCCATTTTACCATGGATATTATTAACTTGTAAATACGCTTTGTTACATTACCATGGGCTAGTACCATGGCATATCAATACACTTTCCGAAAAACCATAACTCATTTCAAAATCAAAGTATTTTATTAAATTTTTATATTAGTTTTTAATATTATATAAATTTAAAATTATATTAAAGTATATTTAATTTAGAAGTATGTTTCAAGCACACACACACACATATAAATATTCAAAACTACCAATAAAATTATCATTATTATTTAAAAATATCAATTACTTTTTGCATAAGAGGCAAATACCAAGCAACAACACTACATATTACACTAGATTGGTTAAGGTCGGAATTGCAATTTATGACTTGATGGGAAAACCAAACATGTGGTGGAAGCTAGTCAAGGAAGTTAAACACTTGGATGAGAGCAAGATCTCATGGAGGCAGTTCAAGAGGTGCATTGAAAAGAAATATTTATCTAAGCACTACAATGAAAGGAAAATATAGATGTTCCTTAAAGTTAAGTTAGGGAACATGACAATGGAGGGGTATGAAAGCAATTTCATTGACATATTGAAGAATTTTGGTTTTATTAAGGATGAAAATATCAAAACCAAATATTTTAAATTGGTTTACCATCATTTTATACTGAAAAAATTAAATTTTGTGAGCACAAGGCTTTGGATGAAGCTATGAGGAAGGTAGAGTGCCTATATGCACAAAACAAACATATTCTAGCCTTCTTAAAAAATGGAATGACAAGAAGAGAAAGAAGGTGAAAAAAAGGAATAAGAGGTATAAATATTCATTTTGCAGTAGTAGTTCTCAAGAAAATCAACAAACCCATCCAACCCAAAGTGAACTAAGGGAAGGCGACTCATTGTGAAAAATGCCAATATTTTAACTCATTAGATGTTCAAGTTATGAGGAGGACACATATGTAGAGAATACCATCACAAATGAAACAGAGTGATGAGGATCCCCTTGATAGTTCATTCCACTATATGGATAATCATCTATGTACAATGGCATCTAGTCCCAATGAGATAAAACACTCAGGTCGGAACACTCATCCAACTTCCCCTCCTCCACCTCGTCCCAGTAGTTGCCCCCAATGGCGCATCCTGGGCTATTGTGGGCCCCCATCATGGATCTATACATGAGGATGCATAGTCAGTATCTTACAAATATTTTTAAGTGGTTTACCATCATTTTACAGTGACAAATTTAAATTTGATGAGCACAAGGCTTTGGATGAAGCTATGAGGAAATTAGAGTGCCTATATGAATAAAGCAAAAATATGCTAGCTTTCTTAAAAAAATGGCATGACTAGAAGAGAAAAGAGTTGCAAAAAAGGAATAAGAGATATAAACCTTCATTTTGCAGTAGTATTTCTCAAGCAAATCAACAAACCCATCTAATCCAAAGTGAACCAAGAGGAGGTGACTCATTGTGAAAAATGCAAATATTTTAACTCATTAGATGTTCAAGTTATGAGGGGGATAGATATGTAGAGAATACCATCACAAATGAAAGAAAGTGATCCCATCACATTTGAATAAATCCCATATGAATAATTAAATAAATCATTATTTATTTATTATTCCTTAATTCCATTATTGGAATGATTGTTAAATCACTATTTGATAATTTAAATAGGATGGATATTCAAGATCTTACAACGTAAGAGTGTGCTAGAACAAATGAAGATAGATGGAGTTTTTAGTGATAGAATTGGATGAACACATCATGTGGAAGGAGCTAACGTGATTTGAGGGATCTTCTCCAGGATTACCTTTGAACTTAGAGATGTTAGAAGGGAGTTTAGCAGACATATCTGGCCAATCGAGATCATGGAGAAGAGGATCATTGATGAGCTGACTAAAATTAGGGAGAATCAAACCGACCATAACAAGGAAGAAATGGAGTAGGAGTGACCATATCGGTGGAGGCTCCGCTTGTGGGGTTACCCTGATTAGTACCTAGGTTACCACCTTGGTTTCCCACACCTGCATTAGTGCCTGACATGGTGATGGTACGGGTTTGAAAAGACACAGAATCAAAGGAAGAACTAGAAGAATCAGTAGAACTAGAGTCAGAATGATGACTCGATGGAGGACTGCGAAGATTTACTCGAACTTGAAGGGAGGAGTAATATGTCCTAGTGGAAACTGAGGACGAAGGCCTCAGATTCTCCGTGACAAATTCCTAGGGGGTGCAATGATTTCAAGACAATGATGACTCTAAGAATTAAAGGTTGATGCTAGCAATAAAAGAGAAACAAATAGTAAGAAAACATGTAGTGCAGTGGTGCCAAGTGTAAACTAACTATATTAATGATGCTACTCTAATACAAGAAAACACGTCCTATCAAAGGAAAAGACCTCTAGACTATAGATTGTCTAAATCCTCAAACAAACCTAACTATATTGTTTCATATGGTCTTCCAAAGTACTTCTTACTTGATGGAATCTCATCCCCACAAGTAGAGTTATCCAGAGAAAGGTAGGGTCGAGAACCAACTGCTTCCCACAGCTAATCCTATAGGGTTTTTTCCTAATATTAGTCACTACAGTTACCTTCGTCCCACAGGGGTGGTCAATTCTTGAGCTTCTTGGTGATCAGCCAATGCATGAGATTCCCTCCCATGGGTTGGGTAGCCACGAGGAGAACCACTTGCATGCTAACCTAGCTTAAGCCCCTTTGCATCGGGTTTCTAATGCACTTCAACTTTGGACCATGGGATGGTGAAGGATTTTAAGCTCCCCGGTATGTCAACTTTTATATATCAATGTAAGCGATCAATGGGTGTTATTGGAAGCCTATCCCATCGATATTGTTATCACAAAACAAGACCCTGATAGGCTACTGATCAGGAAGACTTTGAGTAACTATTTCAAACCAATATTTTGGCTGAGGCTTAGCCTCCTCAACCCGAGAGGGCTATCTCACTGGGTTAAAGATTTTAATTAGAAGATTAGATGGCTAACTCTATGGAAAATTCAAACAAAAATGTATAAATGGTTGAAATACAAATCAACAAACATCTATTGGGCTATGGAGTCAAAGTATGTTTCAGTACAATAGCAAGATCAGCTTAACATGGAAGTCAGGGCATAAAGGGTCTTGATATATCAGCAAAATAGAGACATAATGCAAGGAACATAGTTTATAAACACATGAAGGAAGTTAGAGCATTATCAATGAATTCTAGGTAACATGTGTTTATATCATTTCAAGTAAGTAAATGAAGAAAGCCATGAGAAAATCAAACATTAAAACCCTCTCTGAATCCTGAGTAGTGAAGCCAATATCTCTGTATTAGCATGAAAACATTCAGCCTGCTACAGTAACATAGTGTGTTTGTTTCTTTTGAAAATTTCCCTTTGAGACAGGCTTTCATCAGTGACCACTGTTTTAACCTTTTCTTTGGCTATTTGACTTCTAGTTACCCTTCTCTGGACTGTTTCACCAATGGACTGCTCTTGTGTTGCTTCCTTAATTTGAACTTTCTTCTTCTGTGAATGCTGAGGAGTATCTTGAACAGCCAATGGTGTTCTAGTCACTGGCTCCTTAACCTGCTTTCTAACCTTCAGTTTACCAAACCTGCTTGACCTTTTTTCTGCATAGTGACTAGTCACTGGTGATGATATTTCCTTAGCCATAGGGCTAAGTCCTGTTTCAGCTCTAAAACCAGACATAAAGAGAAATGAAGACCACTCTCTATCTACCTTATGAAGTTCATGCAAGACAATTAATTTAACTAAGCCATGATGGAACAATGATGTTTCACATGCCTCTTTCTTCAATTGTACTTTATCAGACATCTTTCCTAAACTTCGAAACAGAAAGAAAGGTAGATCTAGATAGATTATCCCACTGAAATGAAATAGGAGTTTGAAATGATAAGAATACACCTTGTGGTATCTTCCTTCACAGGTGAAGTACCTTTGTATGCATGAGAGTAGGTTGGCATATGTATCTATGACATAACCCCTTGACACTGCTTTAGTTAAATCTGTCTCTACAAATTCTGGCTTCAAGAATATCTTGTATGGTTCCATTTCAAACTTGAAAATCTTAAACCACCTTTCTTGACCTGTAGGAATTTTTTCACTAAAGATATAACTTCAAGAGAAATTGGTAATTCTAAAACTCCAATATTTGTATGTAAACCTATGAAACTTAGAGCAAATTCCTTGGTCACTTGGTTATGTCCTCCCTGTAGTTTCTCACAGAACCTCCAACAACCTACTTTTTTGAAGGCTTCTTCAACTGTTTTATCCATCGTGAGAGCATCTAAGCCTTTAGGTTCAGCTCTCAAACATCGACCTGACCTGTGATTTCTTATTTCTTCCGACATTTCTCCTTTGAAATCCCTGTCGATATAAAACCTGGAGGAAAACTACCTTGCTTAACTGAGGAAATGGTTCGCTTGAATTTGATGAAGAGCTGCCTCGCTTGAACCCTGTGAAAGAACTCTGTTTTTTTCTCACCCTAGGCTTGTTTACTCGAACTAAGAACAACACCAAGTGTCTTTTGCATGAATATGACCAAGATCAACTAACCATTTTTATGAAATTTGAAATGACTACGGACAAATGACCCCTCACGAATCTAATGATAGATATGAATGGTTTAATGTGAGAGGAAAGGTTCGTGAACTGACACCTAACGATGAAAATTTAATGGATTCTGGTGGATTTTACAGCTAGACATGATTGATCACAAATTCTTGACTTCATAGCACATAGAGTGTAATTTCAGTACCTTGCGCTACGAAAATGCCTAGACAATTTCGTAGCACGTTCAAATTTTTGAAATGACCGAACACATGAAACTTAAAACATGATATGGGATCCATAAGGGGAAAAACAAGGTTGTTCATCTTTATTTGATGATGGAAATGAGACTCTAACCCTATGACTTAGACTCTAAAAACATAAAAATGACTTGACCATGTCTAACACAAAAACTTAGGAACCATGCGGGTTGTCCAACAGTTTTTTAAAAACCTTTTCAGTGATAACAGTGGCTCCACTTGGGATAGTGTGCCCTTGTGGTACACTAAGAACCTGCAGTTCCAGTGCTTTATCCATTTATGATAAAAACAAAAATTTTGTTGACAAGCATCCTCTTCAAACTATTTGGGCCTTCACCTCGAGCTTAAGCTTTCTATTTTAGCTTGTCATTATTAGCAAAAAATGACAAAAATGAATATATACAATGTCATGAAAGATTGGTAATTCTTCAACAACGATAATGCTTTAGGAAGCTGCCATTAACAGGCCCTCTAGCATATGATCCTCCATCCATTTCTTGTAGTATATAAGTGTTGTTCCCATGAAAACCAACAATCTGAAAAGGACCCTTCCATAAATTCTCAAACTTATCGTGCTTGCCCTTTTCTTCAATTTTGGCCTCCCATTTCGGCACTTTGTCTTGAATCTGAAAACTGTCTTCTTTGATATTTTTATCAAATGTACTCTTAATTATGTTCTGAGCATGTTGATGATTGTCATAGACTTCACTTCTCTTCTCTTGCAGGGCTACCAGCTGGTTGATTCTCCTCTGAATGGCATTTGGTTCTTCTTCAGGTCCTTGAATTAACTTCATTACCGGTACTCCAAGTGATGTTGGAAATATAGCTTCAGCATCGTAAACTAGTTCATATGGCGAAGTCCCAATTGATCTCTTTGTGCATATCCTGTCAGCCCATAAGGCATACTTCAGATTTAAGTTCCAAGCTTTACTGTTCTCCTGCAATACCTTTTTGATGATTCTAACAATGCTCCTGTTTGATGATTAAGCAAGACCATTGCCTTGTGGATAGTAAGCTGTAGAGTGTCCAAGAGTAATGTGATATTAATGACAGAAATTAATCATTTTCTTGGACATGAAAGCTTGAGAATTATCTGTTATAATCTTCATGGGGCAGCCAAATCGAGACAATATATTATTTTCTAGGAAAGAAATAATCACAGAATCATTAGCTTGCCTTGTTGGAATTGCCTCTATCCATTTGGTGAAGTAGTATGTTGCTGTGAGAATCTAGCGATGCTGCCCTGATGAAGGAGGATGTATCTCTCCAATAAAATCTAGCCCCCACTGCTGAAAAGGAGCTTCTACATAAATAGGGATCAAAGGTAAAGGTACAAGCTTCCTTCTTCCTTCAAAAATTTGGCACTCATGACATGCAGCGATCTTCTTGTAGATATCCTTAAACATTGTTGGCCAAAAATATCCGGCTCTTAGGATCTTGTTTGCTGTAGCCTTCCAATAATGATGTCCTCCGCAATCTCCTTTATGAAATTCTTCAATAACTTTATCAACTTCTTCTTCAAGGAGACAATTCAACAAAATTCCTCCTGCATCTTTCCAAAACAGATTTTGATCATATACAAAATATCTCAAAGATTTCAGCTTAAAAAACCTTGCTTTGGACTTTGTTAGAGTGGCTGGAGCTTTATTATGCTGTAGAAAAAAAGCCACATCCTTATACCATTCTGAAATCAAGAGTTTCTCATCAATTTGGACCAATTCTTCCTCATTTTCAGAATTTTCTGAGAGTTCTGCATTCATATTTATGTCAAGACAATCTAGATTTGACTGAGTCATTAGCTTTGCCAAGCCTTGTCCCTTCACCAATTTGGTTTGTTTGATGTCTATATCATATTCTAGAAATTTGGCTATCCATTTTCCCCTCTTACCATCAGGATCTACTTTAGTTAGAATATCATTTACTCTAGCGCTTGGAACATATGTTACAATGTGAGAATGGAGAATATAGATTCTAAAATCTTTTATAGCTTTCACCAAGGCATGAGTTTTCTTTTCTAGAATATTATACTTCAATTCAGCATTTTCTAATGTCCTAGTAAAGAAAGAAACAGGTTGTTCAATACCTTTCTTTCCTCTTTGTAGCAGAACCCCAGCAACTATATTCTCGGAAGCAAATTTAAAAAGAAGAAATTCTTTGGAAAACTCTGGACTGATGAGTACCAGTGCTTGTCTAATTGCCTTCTTGATTTATTCAAAAGATTTCATCACTTCAGCTATCCACTTAAATTCCACTCCTTTATTTAACATCCTTGTTATATCTTTGACAATCTCAACAAAATTGGGAATGAAGTGCCTAACAAAATTCACTTTTCCAAGAAAAGATTGAATCTCCTTCCTACTTCTTAACAGATCTACCTTTTGAAATGCATTAACTCTACTAGGATCAATCCTAATTCCTTCTTCAGAATTGATATGACCGAGTAACTTGCCTAATGTTAAAGCAAAGATACTTTTAGTAGGATTAAGAGAGATACCAAACCTTCTACATTTCAGCAGAATTTTCTCTAGGTGTCTCAAATGATCTTCTTCTTTCTTTGAAAAGACTGTGATATCATCAAGATAAACAACCACTGAATTATCCTTTTCTTCAGAAAAAACAATATCCATTGCTCTTTATAAAGTGACTCCCGCATTCATAAGACCAAAAAGCATATTGGTGTACATGAATGTGCCCCATGGTGTTGTGAAGGCTATTTTCTCTTGATCATATAGATGCACACGAATATGATTGTACCCTGAGAAACCATCAAGCATAGACATTCTTTGTGAACCAAAAATATTTTTCATAATTGAATCCATCTTGGGAAGAGGATAGTTTTCCTTTAATGAAGCCTTATTCAAATTTTTGAAATCAATAAAAATTTTGATTTCTCCACTCTTCTTTCTAACCAGAGCCAAATGTGCAAGACAATTTGAGAATCTAATTGGGACAATGATTTTAGCATCAAAGAGTTTCTTAATCTCCTTTTCAATCAATGGCATGAGAAGGGATTAATTCTTCTCAACTTTTGTTTGAAAGGTTTCTCATTTTCTTTAATAGGAATAGTATGCTGAATAATGGAAGGATCACATTGTTTTAAGTCAACATAACTCCAAGAAAAAACATCAACAAACCTTTTCATCATCTAAATACATTTGAATTTCATATCAGCTGAAAGAAACTTTGAAATTTTGATCATCTTAGGTAAAGTTGATGTACCCAAATTGCAGCTTTCTATTTCCTCTTCATTAGCTTGTATCTTTGGCGATTTGAACACATCATTCTGATCAACAAGCTTTTCAAGAGGAATAAGGCCCTTTGGTATTGAATTATTCTTTAATTGCAAGACTTCAGAATTTTCTTTAGACTCAACAAGCATGTTTTGTTGATTTACTTGAGTACTTTCAAATTCTTATTTTAGTTCAATAAAATTCTTTACCTATTGATCATCTTCAAAAACTTTCCAAGTGGTGATATTATCTGGTATAGTTGGTCTATGAAGAACTTCAACCTTATCTTTCTCAGAAGAATGAGTAGGAATGACAAACAGACTTGCCGAAATAGCAAGAGAATCAGCAATGGAATTTTGGTCTCTAGTTTTGATAGTGAAAGAATATGCTTGAAAATTTACCAACATATCTAAAACTAGATTTCTGTATGTTCTCATTCTTACATCCTTTGTTTGATAGACACCCTCAACTTGTCTAATAACCAAATTAGAATCTCCAAAAATGGAAATATTCTGAGCCTTCATTCTTACCAAAACTTCTAGGCCCAAAATCAGAGGTTCGTATTCAGCCATATTATTTGTGCAATCAAAATTCATTTTGTAAGAGTAAAACTCACTCTCATCTCTTGGACATGTAATCCAAATTCCAGCTCCTGCCCCTTCTTTTCCTGCTGATCCATCAAAGTACAAATACCACCATCCCTTCATCTCTTTTTCATTTTCTTGCTAATTTACTAAGTGTTGATTTTCTGAGCGTTGATTTTCTATTTTCATCTCTTCCGGTCCACTATCAACTGACTCATTAAAAATAATGGCAGATCCAAGTTTAGTATCAAATGAATGAATAGGAAAATTCTGAGGTTTATCTTTGCTTCTTACCATATAAGCCATTCTAGTCTTCTGATACAATCTCCTTTGTTCACCAAAAACAGGAATGGTGGCATAGGTGAGGTCCATCTGCATTATGCCTTTGATTTTTTCTGCCCATGATATTGATAGCAACATCCCAAAATTTGGCGGAATATCAAACACAAAAATGTCCATAACAATTGTCTTTGCTGGGATTTGTGTTAGACCAACAACAACATCATTGATTAAACCAATACATTGGACTCTTTTTGAATCAAAAGAGAATATGTCCTTATATGGTCTGATTACCTGTAATCCTAACCTCTCCATAATTACTTTGGGAATGAGATTATGAGAAGCCCCCAAATCCAACATAGCATTATGTAAGGTCATATCATGAATACTAATGCTTACATAGAAAGGAGGAAACTCTTCATTTTGATCATCTTCTAACCTTGGACCCAAATATATAGTAGGATTATCTTCTTGGACATTTAAGATATCAACATCTCCTGGTTGTGAATTTAACATCTCTACAATCTTTCTTTTGTATTTATTTACCTTGAGAATCTCACTAAAAGGGACTGATATTTTAATCTTTGAAATTTCATTCTCAAGGTTGAAAACAGAAACAAATTTTTCAGCTTCTTTTATAGGAGGAGGAAGTTGAGTGTCCTTTTTACCAAGTGGAGAGTCTTCCTTACCTTCAATAACCTTTGGGGTATCTTTTTTGGCTTCAACAACCTTTGAAGTATCTTTCTTGGGCTGTGCTTTGTTTGCAATAATTGGCACATTTCTGTTTCTAAGATTGTATTGCTTTTGCATCTCAAAGATAGCATGTTGATACCCCTTAAAATAATCTGAAGGCTCTTTCCCTTGCTTGGTTAAACCAGACTCATCATGTTCTTATTTAGTCAAGAAAATTCATGACATCTCTTCATCAAGACAATGGATAGATTCTTCAGGGATTTCAGGATCATCTTCTTCATCAACCAAATTCTACTGAAAAGGAGGTCTCACTAGAGGATCAAGTTGCTGATTTCTATTTTCTCTTGGTCTTTGTTGGTTTTGAGGTCTCCTGAATTGAGGGTTTCTAAATTGAGGTTCCTGTTGCACAGGGGGAGTAGAGGTGTTTCCAAGAGCTAACCTATCCATCAACTTCTCCATGGTTTTCATCATTGAGTCTAATTTATCTTCAAGAGCTGAAGAGGAAGGTTTCTCTTCTTCTTTCAATTTAGCTTTTCCCATTTTTTATTTTTTAGTAGTTATCATGTTTATCTCAACTTTAACAGCATTATTCTGCATTTTAGCAAGTGTGGGTGATTCTCTTTCTCTCAATAAAAGAGAAAAGTCAGAATCAAAAGCTTCAACATATCTCATATGTGCAAAAGCCTCTGGGGGTTTCAACTGAGCTGGAATTAAGTTAAACACTTTACTGAATCTTTTTGAGAAATTTTGAACAGTTTCATCAGGTGATCTTCTAAGGTTGTTATACTTAGTAAGTGCTTGAACAGGGTTAGTTCTGTTTCCCCATTTTCTTAGAAAACTGTCTTCAAATTCAGCCCAGTTTCGAATGCTTCTTGGGGTAAGGGTTTTAAACCATTTTCTAACTTCACCAATAAAGGTCTATGAAAATAGTCTAAGCTTCACATCCTCATCATTGACTTCCTCTTTGTCAGCAAAATCATTAAATCTGTCTACATGTTCTTCTGTTGTAATTTCTTCATCACCACCCCATGTAGGGATTCTTGCAGCATATTTACTAGGAAGATCATGCAAAATAGCAGGGAGCACAAGAGGGGCATACCTAGCAGGTACAACCATGATTAAAGGAGGAACAATAGTTACAGGGATAAAAGGGACAGAGGATGAAGAACTGATATGAGGAGGGTTGCTTGGTTTCTGATAGCCACTAGGAATAGCAAAAATAGAAGATGACGCACTGATATGAGGAGGACTACTCGGGCTCTGCAAACCAGTGATAAATGTACTCCAATTTGGAAGAGGTAAACCAGCTTTAGATTTCAACAAGACTTCGATTGGGTCAAGATCTTTCAATTTATCTAGCGCCTCTTTTTCTAACAACAACTCAAAGGTAACAACTTCCCAAAACTCTTCTTTATCTTCCTGTGTTACTAGGGTTGGGGTGTCAATTCCTCTCTTTTTCAGATCTAGGATAATACCAATGAGTTATTATTCATTTTATGATCCAAACAACACTTCATGAATTTTATCATCAACCATTTTGTCTTCAGGACTTCTTTAGAATTTAGAGAGCAAAGATTTTGAAAAAGATGGAGTACCTGGTATTTCTGAAAATCTTTGACTTCCTCTTGAAACAGTGTTTGAATTGTCCACAGGAGTAGGTGGATTGGGGTCAAGATTGCTCTGTGTATATCTCCTTCTTGAAGCCCCCTTTAAAACTTTGAAAATATATGGAGTCACCAAGGTAGATTGCAACCTCGAAAAGTTATCTGAGCTCCTGCTATCTTCAGAAGTTCAGCTTCTTGATTTTGAGAATGAGTAATCTTCAAGCTCCCGGCAGATGCACCAAAATGTTATCACAAAACCAGACCCTGATAGGATGCTGATCAGGAAGACTTTGAGTAACTATTTCAAACCAATATTTTGGCTGAGGCTTAGCCTCCTCAACCTGAGAGGCCTCTCTAACTGGGTTAAAGATTTTAATTGGAAGATTAGATGGCTAACTCTATGGAAAATTCAAACAAAAATGTATAAATGGTTGAAATACCAATCAAAAAACATCTATTGTGCTATGGAGTCAAAGTATGTTTCAGTACAAAAACAAGATCAGCTTAACATTGAAGTCAGGGCATAAAGGGTCTTGATATATCAGAAAAACAGAGACATAATGCAAGGAACACAGTTTATAAACACATGAAGGATGTTAGATAATTATCAATGAATTCTAAGTAATATGTGTTTATACCACTGCAAGTAAGTAAATGAAGAAATCCATGAGAAAATCAAACATTAAAACCCTCTCTGAATCTTGAGTAGTGAAACCAATATCTCTATATTAACATGAAAACATACAGTCTGCTACAATAACACAGTGTGTTTGTTTCTTTTGAAAATTTCCCTTTGAGACTGGGCTTTCATCAACGACAACTGTTTTACCCTTTTCTTTGGCTATTTGACTTCTAGTTACCCTTCTCTAGATTGTTTCACCAATGTACTGCTCTTGTGCTTCTTCCTTAATTTGAACTTTCTTCTTCTGTGAATGCTGAGTAGTACCTTTAACAACGAATGGTGTTCTAGTTACTGGCTCCTTAACTTGATTTCTAGCCTTTAGTTTATCAAACCTACTTGACCTTTTTTCTGCATAGTGACTAGTCACTAGTGATGATATTTCCTTAGCCCTAGGGCTAAGTCCTATTTCACATATAAAACCAAACATAAAGAGAAATGAAGACCACTCTATATCTACCTTCTAAAGTTCATGCAAGACAAGTAATTTAACTAAGGCATGATGGAACAATGATGTTTCACATGCCTCTTTCTTCAATTGTATTTTATCAGACATCTTGCCTAAGCTTTGAAACAAAAAAAAAGGTAGATCTAGAGAGATTATCCCAGTGAAATGCAATAGGAGTTTGAAATGATAAGAATACACCTTGTGGTATCTTCCTTCATAGGTGAAGTACCTTTGTATGCATGAGAGTAAGTTGGCATATGTATCTCTGACATAACTCCTTGGCACCGCTTTAGTTAAATCTGTGTCTTCAAATTCTGGCTTCAAGAATATCTTGCATGGTGACATTTCAAACATGAAATTCTTAAACCACCTTTCTTGACCTCGAGGAATTTCTATCACTAAAGATATAACTTCAGGAGAAACTGGTAATTCTAAAACTCCAATCTTTTTATGTAAACCTGCGAAATTTAGAGAAAATTCCTTGGTCACTTGGTTATGTCCTCCCTGTAGTTTCTCATGGAACCTCCAGCAACCTACTTTTTTGAAGGCTTCTTCAACTGTTTTATCCTTCATGAGAGCATCTAAGCCTTTAGGTTTAGTTCTCAAACATTGACCTGACCTGTGATTTCTTCTTTCTTCTAACATTTCTCCTTTGAAATCCCCGTGGATAGAAAACCTGGAGGAAAACTACCTTGCTTAACTGAGGAAATGCCTCACTTGAATTTGATGAAGAGCTGCCTCGCTTGAACCCTACAAAAGAACTCTAGTTTCTACTCACCCTGGGCTTGTTTACTCGGACTAAGAACAACACCAAGTGTCTTTTGCATGAATATGACCAAGATCAACATGAATATGACCAAGATCAACTAACCTTTTTTCTGAAATTTGAAATGACTACAGACAAATGACCCTTAACGAATCTAATGATGGATATGAATGGTTGCATGTGAGAGGAAAGGTTCGTGGATTGACCCCTGATGATGAAATTTAATGGATTCTAGTGGATTTGACAGCTAGACATGATTGATCACGAATCCTCGATTTCGTAGTGCATGTAGTGTAATTTCAAGACTTTGCGCTACGAAAACGTCTAGATAGTTTCGTAGTGTGTTCAAATTTTTGAAATGACCAGACACATGAAACTTAAAACATGATATGGGATCCATAAGGGGTGAAACAAGGTTGTTGATCTTTATTTGATGATTGAAATGAGACTCTAACCCTATGAATTAGACTCTAAAAACATAAAAATGACTTGACCATGTCTAACACAAAAACTTAGGAACCATGCGGGTTGTCCAAAAGTTTTTTAATAACTTTTTCAGTGATAACAAATCCTATGCCTAAACTACAAATATTGTTTGGTCCTAGTGCAAAATTGGGATTAATCTATGTATGTTGAATTATTAAGGTGTAGTGTTTCAAGTATTGGGTGAGCAATGTTAACCAAGCTCACGTTCGCTTAGGGTGTGAGTGTGTGAAAATAATGTGTCAAGTGGATGATTTAATTGAACATGTTTTATGATGCCATGTGCTACTGAAAATAAAGTGCCGAAATACTGTAAACGATGCAGAAAATGATAGAAAAATAAATAGCCAATCAAGCACAGAAAACCTCACCCAGAATGGATATCAAGTAGCTAAGAAAGAGAGGGAAAACAAGCTACTCAAAGACACATAAAATGCCAAAAATACCTAATTTAAAGGGACTAATATCTAGAGGCACTAATCTATTGTGAATGATGTATACACACAACAAAAATTAGAGGTGAAAAATGTTGCAAAGGATAGGTATGAAGCTATAAACGTAGGATGCTCAAGGGGATCCTAAGGAGGAAAAGAAAAACACAAAATCGAAAGGGAGAAAAAGTGAAATAAACTTATCCATAAGTGTGGTAAAGTAATGGATCACACTTTGAAAATTAGCGGCTGAAAAATGTTGAAACCCTAGACTCCTCACCTAGCCAATCTCTTCCTAACAATGTAGAGGTGTGCTCTAAACCCTAGGGGGATTTTTCCTTCCTCAAAGAGAAAAACTAAGAGAATCTAGGCCTACGGGAGACTAAAATAGAGATAAGAAACCCTTCCCAGTCTATGCACAACACTCGTGGAAAAGATGAAAAAATTATAAAAAAATCTCGAAAAAGTTTCAAAACATAGGTACTGACCTAGAACAATGGAAAACACAGTTATTGGGCCAAAAATTGTGCTCTGGAATGCAGATATGGGGCTGAAAAGTGATTTTTCTCTCGGGACTCTTGGTCGATGGATCTTGCACATATTTTTCCATCTCCTGCTCGATTGGTACCTGTGACCTGCGGAAAGAACTAGAAAACCACCAAAATTCGAAAATTTGACAAAAAATGAAAGAATAATATAAATAGAAATTGAGTGGCTTAAAATAGTTTTAGAAAACTTTGAAATTTATTGAAACTTTAATCACCCAAGAACTGACTTATTACACAAGTGGAGTCACCATTGTTACTATGAAATTTATTGGAAGGTGTACCAAAAATACTTCACTTAAGCCACTAAGTGACACGTGACCCTAACAAAAATTATAGTTATTTACGCTTTAGATTTGTAATAAAACTGAGAAAAAACTGCAACAAAACAACATATATGATCGAAAACAACAAACAATAATGTATATGTCGAATGTAATAACCCAAAAGGAAAGACTTCTTAAAATGAATAAACCTTTTACTAATAACACCTAGTGAAGGAGATCTACAAAAATCGTCTGCAAATCCCCCTCTATGGGATGGGTCATTTGATTTCCTTGATGCTTCAGTAATTGATTCTCTCTCAATGTGTGAAAATCCCAAAACAATGTGGAAAATACAAATGGGAGCTCAAGTGCAAAGAGACAATAATGGTGACAATGATAATGATCATGGTGAAGAATGAATGGAAAACCATCTTATTTATAACAAAATATTGAATTAATCTTAAAAATGGAGAATGATAAAACAATATTGACCAATCAAGATCTAACTGTTAGGAATACTCTATTATATTTTTTGGAGAGGGAAAATATATTCAAAAATGTCAAATATCTTTATTTAGAAATAATTAACAAATAAAAATGGTTTTTAATTATTTCCTGAGGATTAAGAGTGATGTGAAATTGAAATAATTATTAAATAGCGATTTAACAATTATTCCAATAATGGAATTAAGGAATAATAAATAAATAGTCATCTATTTAATTATTCCTATGATATTTAGTCAAATGTGACAAGGAATAATTATCGAACAATTATTTAATAATTATTCCTAAACAAATTTAAATAAATGATGATTTATTTAATTATTCTCATGGGGTTTTTTAATTTTAATGAGAAAATAATTTAATAAAAATGGTTTACTAAATTATTTCCCATGGTGAAATTGATTTTACTATGGTAAAATTAATCCTAGATGGTGTATTTAGATCCACCTAGTTAGAAATGTCTAGGTGATCATTTTTTGGTGATAATATTATTCATTTATTTCAATAAGTATGAAATAATTTAAAAAAATATTTTTTTACATCACTTAGTAAGGAGAGTAAATTATTGATGGGTCTCAAAAGTGGTTGGCCTTCCAACACAACTACATATGAGAATTCTAAAAATCATTAGCATTGCAATGGTCCTAGTCTTTTACATATGTTCTCTTAGACACTATAACTAAAACTTCATATAGTGATGAACATTATCTCATTGGCTTTAAGAGAAAAAATGATGTTAGAAAAAGTGATAGTCTTATGATATCTATATATCTATATATATATATATATATATATATTAGAAGCTAAGGTAAACTTCATCATGATAATGTGTTAGTCATAGTTATATCCTATGTAACAACCACAATAATCTACTGGGACACATTAGTATCTCTTTAACCTGAACTATGAAAATTTTCCCTTGATTCTATTACATATACCTTTGGTATCATGAACAATCTATGCTCACCAAGGCATCCATAACAACCTAAATCATTTATTTCCTTTGTTACCATCATTCTACTACACTTTACATGTTTTATGCACATTATTATGTGATGCACCCTATACTCAACCATTGCAACATAATTAAACGTGTAGAAACACATAATTCATAAGCATCATGTAATTCACAAATTATCACTAAAAAGAGTATATAAATATAATGTAACATACAACTTTGAGAAATGATGCCAACTAGTTGTAGACCTCAGACATTCCACCTAGCCATAGACTGTACTACTCATAGTTGTCTTAGTAGTCAGTCACGTTTGAGTTGGGGCTACAAGACCACTAGGGGAAATGGCTACCTAAATCTAGCTATGTTAAAAAATACACCAACAAGGTAATAGGTGAAGGCATCTTCACTCCAAGATCTCCAACCAATAGTCTCTCATCCCCCATTAGCCTAACTAGCCATTCATAAGACACATAAATACACCTAATGCATTGGATAACCCAAATGACATCACCACATTATCATAATGCCCACACCATGCTCTGAATGTTGTCTTTCTAATGTATTCCTCGTTAATTCTCACTTGATGGCACCCTGACCTCCAGTCAATATTGGAGAACACCTCAACTCCCCTCAATTGATCAAACAAGTCAATACCTATAAAAGAATACATGTTCTTCACTATCACTTTGTTCATCTCCCTAAAGTATATGGAGAACCTTAGTGTATCATATTATTTTTCACTAAAAGTATTCGAGAACCTCAAGGATACACACTTGCACATATGTATCCTTCGTTCAAAAGTTCTTCAAACTGCATTTGCATTTCCTTAATAACTTTTGTGCTAACCTTGTATGGTTTTTTAAACATGAGTGAAACTCGAGGTACCAAATCTATGGAAAATTCAATATCCCTTTTAAGTGGTAAAACTTGGTTTTCAGCAAATACATTTTCAAACTCTTTGTAGCAGCCCCTCGTTGATTTTCAATGTAAATAAAATAAGACCAAGGTCATGGGACACATATTCCAAACTCAATGTTGGGAAAACCATTATAGTGGGAAACACTTATGATTAATGAGGGCTATGGAAATTGTCAAAGTCATTGGAAAAGGAAAAGAGGGAATAATTGGCATTTAAACTATGAAAATAAATGAAAATAGGAGAAAATGAAGGTGAAGAGGCAGAAGTTTTCATGAAAGGAAATTAGAGGGAAAATGAAGGAAAATGATGAAAATATAGGCCTCAATCATAAAAAGGATTTAGAGGATCATCGCATAGCTATTATCAATTGAGCTTTTCTTAGTTTAGTTTTTAGTTCTCTCCTTCATTCTCCCATTCTCTCATACTCTTGCACACTTAGAGAATTTTTGGAGCATGCTTGAAGCACTCTAGTATCCACTTGGATTGGAGGAAGAAAGAAAAAGGAAAGTAGGGAAGTGCAAGGAGACTATTAGATCAATTACTATAACTATATTGATTTGCAGGTAACAGGTTGCATGTGTGATTTCCTTGCTGATTTTTGGATGCATGGTATACACATGTGATTCACTGGTTATGTGTTTTCATTGGCATGGATATTTTCCTAGATTGACAACAGTTTCAACCTTTCCTTGCCATTTCTTGGATAGCAATGGTGTTGTGAAGTTTCCACTTGTTTTTTTGATTGGTGCTCAGGTTCCTCATGGTTGTGGGTTGGAACAAATGTTTTGGAAGCCCTAGAATAATTTGGGTTGAGTTACTAGTTCCTGGAGCCATAAGTTGGACAGACACTCTGGAACCCTTGGTGGGTTGAGTTACTAGTTCCTAAATCCATGGTCGGAACAAATGCTCTTGAGCCCTGGAAGGTTGTGGGTTGAGTTGCTAGTTTTTGTAGCCCTGGACAACTTGGGTAGAGATCGATTTGGTTGATTTTAGTGATTTTCATACCATAGAGGTGGAATCATTGTGGTTTAGGGTTGAGTTGGTTTGGCCTCTGGAATCCCTAGATGGCATTTTCTTGGTTTATTCGATGAGATTCCACATTCATGCTTGGAATATCGCGTGGGGGTGATTGGTTGAAAGAGAGATTTGGTTCAACCTAATATTTGGTCGGGTGGTACATGGAAGTCCCTGACTTGGTTGGCACCTTCATATATTAATAAGAGTTATTTTCCTATTTTGATATATGATAACTTGTACTATTTATCATGTTGACATTATGTCTAATTGCAATGGTTTCTATTTTGGTTATTTATTGGTTATATGCTAGGTTATATGATGTATGTTATATATTGTTATTGACAATTTTGATCAGTTATTTAATGGTTGGTGAATGCATGGGCTAACAACTATTATTGCATTTAGCAACAGAGGTATTGGAGCCTTCTTAGTGATTCTTAGATGAAAATCAAAAGTTTATGATCAAATATGCATTCATGAACTGTAGCTCACATATTTACCATATTTTTTATGAAATGTTTAATGTGGATTATGCATGTCTAGGTCAAGTTCTTTCTTTAATTTGAATGGTTAGAATTATTGTCATATATTCAATGATTCTGGAAAGTTATAGGTAGTTATGGACAATGGTCTAGAGGCTATCTTGGAAAGGTGGCTTTGATCTTGGGACTGTTAGCACTGAACTAGAGGATTTAGGTCATAACCACATGGAAGCAAGCTTGTGTGTGAGGTTGGGGCCTCATAACTGCACTCTTTCCTTTTTTTCCATGTGGTTGGGATGTTAGGTCAATGAAAAAGGGTTCTACCTTAGGATTTATCAACTAGGGTGGTTGTTTAGCTCCTGAGTGATTTGTAGCCCTTGTAGGATGTCAGTAAGTGTTCAGTTTGTAGGTCCCACTTCCCTCACTAGAACTTAGAGGTCGGGTCATGTCATAGTGACACTCATCTCATGTTTACCCTAGCAAGCTTGTGAATTTGGGTAAATGTGGGAGGGTCCATTACACTCTTTAATTATGAGATGATATTTAATGCTTCGTATATTGTCATTTTCCACCTCTTCCATGTGAGTGGCATAAATTTGGTACCTTTTAAAAAAATATATTTAATTGCATGACTAATATTTCCCTAATAAAGAATAGCCTTACAATCACTTGCATTTGTCTTTGTTTGCATTCTTCATCAAGGAAAGTAAAGGCCTTAGTATAGAAGTCTAGGAACACATGGTGCTTATCTAACTAGTTCATACAAACTAGGAAATGATATGAATTGTAAGGTGTAATGTTTAAATTAGAAATTGTCCTCAAAACATTGATGTTGATTTAAAATTACTGCACTAACTGAATGGCCCTTATCTTATACCTATAGCTAGATAAACCAACCAAGTTTTTACATGCTTAGTTTTCTTCAAATGAAATATTTCATAAAGTTTAGGATTAATATAATTGTATCTAGCTCTAGAATTAATTAAGATGTCAATGGGATATCATTTATGTTATCTTTAACTTTTATCATGTGAGCCTAGCAATCAACATTCCTATTTTT